>JAUMTR010000024.1:2240989-2286044 GCA_032270685.1 Microctenopoma stevenorrisi
GAAGCAGTGTAAAGCGCTTTGAGTACCAGACTAGGTAGAAAAGCGCTATATAAGTGCAGACCATTTACCATTTAAATTGTGCTATGTATTTGTCATAAGCAATTGAATTGGATCAGTTGTATAAACTGCATTTAAAAGATTTGATGCAAACTTTAAGTGTTGAATGTTTCTTTTTTTTATTTCTCTCCATTTTTGATCTAGCTTCTGGTCAACAGAATCTAGAGGGGTCTTCATCCAGTGAGGATGAAAATGAAAACCTGACATTGAATGACAAGGTTTGTGCGAGCCAATAAATGCCTCAAATGCTGCGTCTGTGTACACTTTCTGAAATGCTTTGTACCTCCCAGCTGTGTGCAGACAGACAAAAGAGGAAGCAGGAGAAGACGGTGGCTCAGCAGGCTAAAAGAGAACAGCTGAAGAGGCTTCACAGAGCTCAGGTATTATTCTTTTTAGATTCCTTAATGGCGTGGTTCATGCAAGACAGCTGTTCATGGCCTCAGCACACTGGATTTTTATGTTTGTAATAACATAAAAATCACATTGTAATATTTGTCCTCTTCAGTGAGCATGATACATTAAAGAAGATTTCCCTCTCTCACAGACTGGACAAACGCTGAAGCAAATATGCAAAATGGAAAATAATCTTCAGGTTTATTTAATTTTCCCAAGATTAAAGGAATAGTTAAACATGTTTGAGATTTGCTTATTACTGCTTATTCACGTTCTTGTCAGAAAGATAGACCTATATAGAAAAAAATTAAAAATGGATCTGTTTCAGTGTTTACAACTAGTGACAGAAAATATGAACTAATCATGATTCTCTTTATCTTTTATCTTATACAATTATAAAAGGATATTATTGATATTTTAAAACATAAACATGCTTGACGCCTGAGTCTGCACCTGCATCTTATAAATGTTCTTTGTTGTGATCTGAACACCTCAAACATAAAATTGTCCCTCTCCACAACACATTTTCCAGTCTTCCAGCATTTGTCATCTTATAGTTGCTTCTTCAACAGCCAGTGCATTCCACGTGCATTGATGTACCACAGCAACAGAGGACAGATGTTTGCTAATAACGGGCCTCTGTTGGTGTACATATATTAATGTTCAATTAAAAAAACTGCTGTTTCTAGTTACTAATTTACAGCTTTCACAATGATTATGCTGTGTTTTTGATCAATTTGATAATTTCCATGTCACCTCAAAATTTCTTAATAGTTGTGTACATATTAATGAATTTGAATGGAAGATGTGGGATAGGAAATGTCAGGAAAATTGTCTTATTAAATGTGTCATAATATTTATCTATTACCCAGATGATCCAAAGACAACTGGAGGAGGTGGGAGAGAAACAGAGAGACTTGGAGGAGAGGGGAGTGGCTATAGAAAAGATCATAAGAGGAGAAACAGGTTAATGATGCGCACACACACACACACGCATCTGCGGTGTATGACTCTTTTTGAGCCTGAACAAGACATTATAAAGCTACTTACAGAATCCGGCATTGTAACACCTTATTTCAATCCACAGTGCATCTCAATAGATTTCCACTGTCAAAGCCTTGATCTTTTTTTTTGCCAGTGCCCATACTTTTTAGACCATTAAGAAAAAAGGGCATTGCCTTGTAATCCTGGTCTGGTAAAAGCCTCTACATACAGTTAATGGTTGTTTTCACAATGGACATTGAGAGTCTTTTGTGTTGCTTCATTTTTTTGCTGCACATATCTTTGTTTGTGTTGAAGTGATTTTTGAGTACTTGTCAAGTTGACGCAAAGCAGATGTTGCGTGTGTGTTTGTAGTTTGATTCCACTATGTTTTATATATTTTTTCTTATAATGGCTAAGTGATTGTTCTTTCTCATTTATCCTGCCTCTTTTGTCCCCTGTTAACTCTATTGGATTACTCTTTTTTCATATAACCCCCCCCCGTCTCTACCTCCTTGCATCCTCTCATCCATTTCCAGAATCATCTCAAACGCATGAGAGTGACGAGGCCCAGCTCTATCAGTCCTGGTTTAAACTAGTTCTGGAGAAGAACAGATTGGCACGCTATGAGTCTGAACTCATGATCTTGTAAGTGACTGCGTCTGATTACAAACACAGATAAAAGACTTGCACAGGAAAATATATGTCTAAAGTAAGTTTGCCCAATTTTCTCCATTTAGTGCACAGGAGCTTGAACTGGAGGACACACAGAGCCGACTGCAACACGATCTAAGACGCAGAATGGCAATTGAGGGTAAGGGGGTCAGCGCACACACACAAAAACACAAACTGTTTTGTAAAGCAAACTGGAACATAAACTTCTTCCTGCTTTGTTAAAGATACAAAAAAGAGTGCATCTGAGCTTCAGGAAGAGCAGGAGATCCTATCGGAGATCATGAAGATGGTGGAGAAAAGAGACATGCTGGTCTTGACACTGGAGGAACACAGGCTGAAGGAGAGGGCTGAAGACAGGGACCTGGAGAGCCTTGTGCTGTCCAAAGGCTACGAATTCCACTGGGCCCAAGCGAATGACAGCTGGGAGCAGGAGAAACTAGAGTGTGAGGACTCAATGTAGCAGAAAATGGTACAGCAGTTTGTCTTTGGTTTACTCGTATAAAGAAATTTCTAGAGATGTGATTGTGGAAATGTCATGAAAGCCTTTCTTCAGCCTGACGGGAACAACACTGAGGACAGTGAGACTTATATAGTGTCACTTTGTGCAGGTATGCTCGCCCACAAAGGAGAAATGGAAATGTAATGGAGCCCACCTCATTACTTCCTTTACAGCCATGAGGGCTAATAACGTTTATGTAATTAAGGTTATTTCTCCCCTGTGCTCAGAAGTGTAATTGAGGGGAATGTGAGTAAGTGCCTTTTAAAAAGGACATACACCAAATGAGAAGTCAACTCAGATACTTTACAAAGATGTTTGCCTATGGTCTCACTGGACAGCACATGAAACAATGTTTTTCTGACATTTTAGTGGTTTGCATCATGTGAATTCTTTTAAATGTGTGTCATTAAGAATTAGATATTTGAAGCTGTTTGTGTGAGTGGATTTTAGTAATACTTTTCAGTTTGTGATGAAACACAGTAATAAACACAGGAAAAAGATGCAATTCTGCCAGATGTCTTGAATATTTTACCCTTTTGCTCCTTTGTGACACTAATTGTCAGTTATTTAGGATGGATACACAGAGTAGAACATTTCTGTTGCACAGGTTGAAACTTGGATGTAAGTTGTACATCTGGTTACACCCCAGTCCATGACGTCACAGCAAAATAATTAATGGCTAAACACTGGCTGTGAAGTTCATGATTGGAACATGGCCAACAATGTGACATTGCAGATATTTTAAATCAAAGAGGATAGCTTTTGGATGTACTTTTGACTACTATATGGAGATATACTGTGATTCCTCTGTTTTTCCTGGTTTTAACCTACTGGACGACCTGTGAGTTAAAAATGGCAAAAAAAAAAATTGTGTTTGCATGAGTTTTATTTTGTTTAATTGTGGTGAGAATGAACAATCACAAAATTCCAAATAAGTTATGTATGTTTCATGATAAAATGTCAACTGATGTTTCTTTGTTTTCTTTTTTATGCTGCTTAAATGTCTTAAATTTAAAAATAATAAAAATTAATGTGAACATTTTGGGTACTGTTACAAATTTTTTTTTGAAAGAAATTATTGAAAGAAAGTATTTTACTTTATTTTAAACTAATTATGTTATAGATTTAATTTAAGTCTACACTTAGTATACCCGTGCATGCTGTGTTGTGAACATTTAAGCAGCTTGCTGTTCCTCAGAAAACAAAAAAAAAACATGAAGATTATCTCATTTAAAAAGAATCTCTCCAGTGTCACCTGAATCTGTTCAAAACCGTTATGAACTATGAAAGCGGATTTCTTGGCTCCCTTGACAAAGCAGCCCGAGCCCGAGCCCGAGCCCGAGCCCGAGCCCGAGCCCGAGCCCGAGCCCGAGCCCGAGCCCGAGCCCGAGCCCGAGTCCGAGCCAAGTAGAACCCGCCTGAACCCGCCTACGCGCGAGCTCTCATATTTCCCGCGGTCAGTGCGCTGCCTGCTCTCGCGGCCCTCCCCCGCAGAGGAGGGGCCACTCTCTCCAGCCATCCGAGGGAGAAAAAATGTCTGGAATTCCGTTTCCGCTTTAGGGAGTGGACGGTGATTGTTTTTTTTCTGGACTTCTCAACTAACTTTTATTTCCACGTCAACTCGGACGTCTTTTCTCCAACTGTCCCGCAAATAATTATCGTAACGACGATGGCGTCTTCGCCCCAGAAGTCCCCGTCCTCTCCGAAATCTCCGACGACGCCTAAATCCCCGTCCTCCAGAAAAAAAGATGACTCTTTCCTGGGAAAACTTGGTGGAACTTTGGCGAGAAGGAAAAAGGCTAAAGAAGGTAAACAACTAACAAAATGACCGCTAAGAAACGATGCTCGTCCACTTTACTGTGTTCAGACGTTTCGGCGAAACGGTTGAGTTACTTTAAAAACAACAATACAGCGGAGGAACAACTTTATCCTAAAAAACCCTGCATTTTCTAGGGGGCGAATAGGTTAAAGTCCACTTTTAGTTCAGCTGTGAACATGCATGTGTCACAAAAATGCAGCGGTTTGGCCGCTGGTGTGTTTCCATGGCCGCGGGTTGTGTCTGTTTCCATGTAAGGTATTGGATCAGTAATACGGGAGGAATGAGGCACGAGTAAACACGAGCCTGAGGCGGGAGGTTAGGTCTCTGAACCGCCCCCCTGTTTTCCACAAACACTGCGGGAATATAGTCAAGCAAGATGTTCTTCTTGGGGAAAGTTTGCAAGGTTGATTCCTGGAGGTCAGAGGTCAGGATGACAGACAGCAGCTGTGGAGATCATGAGGTACTTGCAGTGCAACACACCGTTATATGTACTAGTTTAGATACCTTACTATGCCCCCCCCCCTCAAAAAATAAATTAAATTAATAAAAAGCTCCAGCTCAGTTTATAGTCACACAGGGTTGCTTTGGAAATACAGCCAGCTTCAGCGCGCCTGACATTCACGGTTAAAGGCCATGTTTTTATCATGGAATGAGAAAGGTCTCTTTCAATTGGATGATTACGTTGAGTCATTCAGGATGCTGTTGCACAGCTGAGCCCCATTTTATGTTGTCTTTTGTCCACGAGACATGCATGCAATCACTTCATGCTGGATCGTGTTCACCACACACACACACGCACACACGCACACACACACACACACACACACACACACACACAGAGTGCAGTGTGTAGGACATCTGCAGTGTGTTCTGTGATTTGATGGAAAATGTGGGCTGGACACTTATGTTGATCATTGATTAAATTTAAGTCCTGTGACGTTTATGGCTGTAGCTGCCTGTGCCGGGGAGAGAAGGGCTACTGGCTTGAACAGTAAGAGCGAGGGGGAAAAGGATGAGAGACGGGATGGTGTGAAAAAAGAGGAGAAGGTTAGGATGTTTGAGGGCTGTGTGGTATAGCAAACAGACACCAGCTGTGTGCAGTGTGGTGCAAACAGATAATGCAGCATGTGAAACATGAGAGGTAATGTATATTTTTATGTTAAGATAGAGAAAATATATTTTTATTAGAGACTAGTGAGCTCAGCCTGCGGTAGATGAGCTGCAGGGGAGAAAGCGGGTCCTGCTAGCCAGGAGAGGATGCTCACGACTGGGGGACGGAGACAGACAGACACACAAACAGACAGACATGGGCTGTGGAGCGCTCTGCCCTCCAGGTAGGACGCAACAAGAGCATGCATTCTTTCCGTAAACGTACGTGTCGCACTGAAGACACGTTCCTGAATGATGCAGCTGTTGCCACGGTGTCTTACTGTTACCCTTATTGAACAAGTGCATGGAGACAAATTGTCATCTGTGGTCCTGAGGAGGAGCAGTGCACGGAGAAGACACCGAGAATACTTGTTATTCATATTCAGTCTTAAACCCAAAGTTGACTCAACAGTAGCTCACTCAGGTATCTGAATACGTGCTCAGTCTTAAATAGCACAACTGATAGTTACAGCAACATCAGATTTCCGTGAATTGTTCTGATGTTGCTGTGGAGCAGCTACTTTCATATGAGTCTGTGAATTACCAGCCACTGACAGTAGCTAAAAAAAGCCTGTAACTCCGCTTTATGCTCATGATCTGTTGTAACGGCTTTTTTCTGTATTTTTTTGATAAATCACAGTCCTTAGGGAACTGTCAACCGAAAACAGCTTTTAATTTTAAACATGTATTCTCACAGAAATAACGCACATAAGCACTCACATGCCCACACAATGCCCAACACTGCTGGTGGATTTATTCTTAATGTGAGATGTGTTGAGAAAGGTAAATTCCCTTCATTTCCCGATGTGAGTACATTTAATGCTGTTTCCTATTTCTTTGATAAGAACAGAACTAGAGTCTTTAAGTCTGCATACTGTGACAGAGTTTGGAGATGATCCCTGAGTCTGTTTATGCATTAGACCCTGTGTAGAATTACTCCCAAGATTTGCTTAGTGATAGAAACAATTACTGCAGAGGTAAATTATTTGAAACTACTGAGCTGACAATCCAGCTTCCTGGAATAAAAAAATAACTGTACTACTTTGATCACTACGTAAACACAAAGGTAGTTAAACTATCAGAGAGTTACTTCAAAATATAGATAAAAGGCTCATTTATTCATGGTGCAGAGGATGTTTCGTTTCACCATATCTCCAGGTTTTGAAAGGCATCTGTGCACTGTATTACATTGGGGTCGCCATGCGGTGGACCTTTCTGGATGTTAGTGTTTTTACTGGTTACCATGGAAACATAGGAGGATGGTAGTGACACTTGCATTATTGACTGTGCCGGCTGTTCTTAGTCATATTTCTTGATATTTTATTACCTCACAAACAATGAGCGAGCCTAATGTGTGTGTGCTGCTGTTTCTGTTGTGAAGCTCAACACCGGTTGAAAGGTTTAAATGCTGTTCAAGTCATATTTTTGAGAAGAAGTGGTATTTTATCTAACAGTCTGGTGTAGTGGTGGTTGTATGGAGAGAGGGTGTTACATGTTTTCAGTGTGAAATATTCTCTTCACGTGTTGCATGTACGTGCAGGCATACTGTACACGGGAGCAGTTGTGGATGGTGTTGATTGAGAGGATGTTGTTGCAGTGAAGGCAGAAAGATGCACAGGATGTTCACCCCATGCTACCAGCACACACTCGCATACACACAAACACACCGAACCAGATCCGTGGTGATCAAACCTCCTCAGGTATCTGACACACTGAGAAGAATGGCCTGCTGGGCTTCTATACAGCCTGCTGAGAAGCAGGAAGCAGCAGCAGTCTGTGTTTGTCTGACGTCAAGTGCCTCACGATGGAGGGTCTACTAATGGATGTTTGTGAAACCAGGGGAACATTTAGGGAGCTGTCCAAACCGCTGAATGTTGCCAGTGATTCTTTTTCACACACTAACATCTGTCCAAAATAGATCTCATGGTTCTTTCTTGCAGTGTCCGAGCTTCAGGAAGAAGGAATAAATGCCATCAACCTTCCTCTCAGCCCTTCTCACTACGAGCTGGATCCTGAAGACACAATGCTAGGTAAATATCAATACCCACAGCCCCTGTTACGCTCAGTAAAGAACTTATTGATCTACACCAACAAATGTAGAAACGACATAGTCCAGAACACATGCATACATGTGCATGTTTTTACATGCAGGTTATGTAAAAACATGTGGAACATGTGATGGTGTGCTGCTGTTAGTTTTACACACATATGAAAGTCAGTGTTCCTCCTTAGATTTGACATTTGTCTTGTTTTGTTTTTATGCATCCTGTAGAGGAGAATGAAGTCCGAACCATGGTGGACCCCAACTCAAAGAATGACCGCAAACTGCAGGAGCTCATGAAGGTACAGTTTCTATCTTTAACCCCTTAAAATGTAGAATTTCTACAGACTTCCTTGAATAATTTTGTTGCTTTAGCTGTAAAAGTGTCATGAAATCAGCTGGGAGTATGTGCTTGTGTCCCCTTTTCAGGAGTACTACTTATTTCAACATCTGATCTCTGGTGACTGTATGCTCAAAGGGTCATAACCGGGTGTAATAACCGAGAGTTGAGATTGATTGATTATTGATTATTTCTGAATAAGGTAGATACAAGACCAAAGCAAATTCCTTGTATGTGCAACATACCTGGCGAATAAAGCTGATTCTGATTCTAAAATGTACATGTGTACTAAATAATGAAGGTTTAATATGAAGTCTGAACTATAACGACGCAACCGCAGTAAGTATGCAATATTTTTAAAACGCAGAAGAGACCTGTTTCAAACCGCGGTACTGGGGTCTACAGTTTTCAACAGGTTAACCAGCAGTGTCAAAAACACACTTTTATCACACACCCTTATCAGGTTGGTATCCCTATATTTTTTCAAATGCAATCATGTGACCAACCTGTCACCACAGCTACCATACTTTGAGATTATTCTTATAAATAAATTATTACAAATAGGAAAATACATACAATGTTCGACTAGTCATGTACAGCACATGGATCCATAGCAGGATTTTAAAAACATTTTCTTCAACTTGAGAACAGGAATAACTTCCAGTCATCACTGTGATTAGTATGGGCCAAGTCGGGTTCTCTTTCAGTGTTTTTTGAGTCATTTACCTCATACCATCATACTTTTAAATTCTATGTAGTAGCATGATGCTCTGGATCAGACATCGGCTGCAGGAACAAGCACATGCAAAGACTTGGGAGCAATCACTGAAGTCACGCAGTCAGAAATTCTGAGAAGAACTTTTGTAAGGCTGCCAACAGTCTGTGACCGGTGCAACAATTTGTCCCAGCAGGACGGTGATGCTCAACATATCACCTAATCAACCATGCTCCGGCTGCAGCAGCAGAGCCACAGAGTCAATGAGTGACCGAGTTCAGACTTTAATAAAATCTGTGAAATAACTAAAAGCTAGAGGTTCATAGACACCTAGGTTCAGCAAAATATATCCCCAAAATGTCAGATATATGACCCTCATGTTATGTCAAACATCTTTTTCGCCATGTTGATGGTGAAACTCTAATCATTAATGGATCATTCAAACAGAACTTAACAGAAAGATTACGGTTATCATGTTGTCTTTTATTGTCTTCATGTAGGTGTTGATTGACTGGATAAATGATGTTCTGGTGGGAGAGAGGATCATTGTGAAGGATCTGGCTGAAGACCTGTATGACGGACAGGTCCTCCAGAAACTTTTTGGTGAGGAGTTCTGTCACAGAGTGGGAAAGCCAGTGCGGACAGTTTTGCTATTTAGCATTATGCAAACGGTGTCACTACATATTAACTCCCATGTTTTACCGAAGGTTTCCGCAGTGATACAAAACAAACTGCTTGTTTATTAATGCTGAGCCTTTAGGAATTTACGTATATGCTTGCCTTTAGAAAAGCTGGAAGGTGAGAAACTAAACGTGGCTGAGGTGACCCAGTCGGAGATCGCCCAGAAACAGAAGCTGCAGACTGTGTTAGAGCGCATCAACGAGTCACTCAAACTCTCCACCAGGAACATCCGCTGGAACGTTGACTGTAAGGAGCCTCTCTAACATCTTTGCTGTTCGCTATGTATGATGTTGTGGTTGTGTTCTTCCAATTGAATGGATGGTATTCTGCCACTGTTTTCTGTCGTAACAGCTCAGCTACAGGTAGCAAACAGTTTAGTTTTGTTTTTAGTGTAGTGTAATGCTGGAAAGCTAAATGGCTTCAAGATGACACCAGACACAGATTACATCGTGATGATCTCTCAATTCAGTTACAGTCGATGTGATAAAATGTAAATTGAAATCTCTTTCAAGCCAACGGACCACTCTGTCATTGGAATGGCTGTGGTGAAACAACAAATGCTGCCGAGGAACTCGTAAAGATAAGATTAGACCTGAACCATAGCAGCTCTATTGTTGTACTACTGCTGTTCTACTGTTCTCACTGTGATCTGTTCCTTCTAAACACCAGGAGAAGGCTTACTGAGCACTGACACGGCAACACAGCACAAATATCAGGCCAAAAAGGAAAAAAACACTAAGTATCCTCTTACCTCTTAATGCTTTCATTAAGGATTAAGGAGGGCAAGATGCAGCTAGCTGCTGCTAATCATCTTCCCATGGTTAATTGATCATCAGCTATGGTCTAGATCTCTGTAAAAGCAGATGTCTTAGCACTTTGCTGGTCAGCAGCATTCACACGGTGCCAAGAGGAACAGAGGACATAGGCAGTGGTCTTAGAGAAGCATTGTTGCTGCTGGAACTAAAAAAAAAATCCCATCTTCAAACAATTGAGACAAGAAAGATTACAAACCAGTGTAAAACCTTCAAGACAGTTGCCAATCCTGCCAGAAGTGTGCATCCTAGCACGTTCACCCCGAGGTCAGACTGAAATTTAAAGACTGAACAGGTACAGTTCGTTTAAAGACTCTTCAGTCAAACAACAACACAAAAGCACAACCGAGGTTCACACAACTACATTGGAAAAAGCCACATAAATGGTTCTATGTCCTATGGACAAGTGAGACCAAAGTGGAGTTGTTTGGTTAACGACCAGTGTTCTGTTCGGTGAGAACGACACGTAACGTTGTTGCAGCAACAATTGAAGCAATCATCTCTAAACCATAGTATTCTGGAGGCAAATGTGGCATCAGCCTCAATGAAAAGAAGCAGTGTTGTGAAGAAGAATTGGCCATACTGATAAAGCCATACAGGAAATGATTAGTTTAAGTTATTGCTGCTGCAGGTGGATCCACCAGCTGTTATATCATACTGCTTTCTGCTTTTCTTACACAAATAATGGCAAAAATTACATGTTCCTGTTCATATGAGGCTGTATTTGCAAAACACAAAAATCGGATGATTTGTCTTTCGTTTTGAACACAAACAATGATGATGGCACGTTTTTGACAGTGGTTGTCGGTGCATGTGTCAGCACAGCAGCTGCAGCTGGCGTCGTAGCAGCTGTCATGCTGGTGTTGTATCATTTAATTGTAAAAGGTAAACGGGTTTGTTTGGTTGCCAGGTTCTAAGACCTCTACTTCAAGGATTAACGTGTGAATGCACTGAAGGATTAATACTTTTCTAATTGAGATGCAAGCTTTCAGATGGAGAACAACAGCAGATGTAGGCTGTTCTTTGATGACACAGGGAACAATACTAATTACTGTCAGGCTCTTTGACACTGCCTGATACATTAGCTGTAACATACATTGTATGCACAATATGAGAGACGGGAGGAGAAAGTGGATAAAGCTGTGTGGTTAAAGAGCAAATGTACTAAATGAGTATGGTATTAAATTAGACGACACGAGGAGGAAAACTTTTTGATGAGGAGCAGAATCGATTTAGTGATCGTAGCACACTACAGAAAAGCTTCATCAAATGAATTCAAGCTAAATGAAGTGTCTTAAATGCACCACTGGTATAGGTTTGTCCTTGGAAATCTATTTGTGAGAGATGTCTCCACACTGCTGAGGAGCACCATGAATGAGGGGAGATGTAATTGATTTTGCTGTCCTTTTATTTGAGGAGCTTTCTTTCAACCGATCCACTATTTGTTTTGTCTACGTTCATCCCGCTCCCAGAGGCCGTAGAAAAACACTCGTTCCTGATGTAACTTATTCTGTCTTGTTGTGCAGTGAGGATCTAATAGGTTTTATGAAGGCTTTTAGCTTCCTCTCGGTGATGGCCGTCGCCATGGGGTACAATCAAAGGCTTGTTTTAGACACTTAATTGATCCTGATTGTTTTGTGTATCGAAAGGTAAATCCTTTTTGTTCCGGTGACTTTGTGGCTCAGTTCATCTGACCAAGCAGGGTTTTTGTGTTTGAATTCATGCTGAAGTATTTATGTATATACGTTGCTGTTTAAACACACTGCTCGGATTGTGTTTGTATTTATTTATGTATCAATGACGGGAACATTCTTGGAGAGATGGAAAATAGTGGTATTCACTTCAGTACATTAATTTTTACATCATTTTTTAAAAGTAAGTAAGTGGGTAATGTTTGTAGTTAATTTAATGTTAAATTAACTACACATTTTTACACGTTTAACCAGCAAGAGCAAGATTAGAAAGATTTTTAGTTGCTTTAAATATAGGAGGGGCAAAAAAAACCCTAATTTTGTCAACGCGCCCCCACATTGTTGTCATGTTCTGTGTCACGCACTCTGATCACTTACATGATTTGTTCTGTAAAATGTTCCTGTTTTGTGCTCTCTCCTTCCTTCCTCCACATTAGCGGTCCATGCTAAGAGCATAGTTGCCATCCTGCACCTGCTGGTGGCGCTGTCGCAACACTTCAGAGCGCCGATCAGACTGCCTGACCACGTCTCTATTCAAGTAGTGGTCGTACAGGTGGGTTGAGCATTGCTTACAGCATTCATGTACGTGTACAGCAGGACTTTATAGAAACGCTGCTCTGCTAACTCCTAACTGTTGTTAATTCTTCTTTGAAAGTTCTTTTTTGTATCTTTTTGTAACCAACTGCCTTTTTCCTGTCTTTCATTAGCAGTAAAATAGGGGGAAAAATAACACATTTACATTCTATCTTTTTATGTCTTTCAGAAAAGAGAGGGCATCCTCCAGTCCAGACAAATTCAAGAGCAAATCACCGGCAACACAGAGTAAGTACTCTGAAGTCTGACTTGTTTTTGTTACACCTTACAGCACATGCGTAGCATTTAGATGCTGAGGGAAAAAGGGAACGCTGCTCGTAGATTACGAGTTACAGACTCATCCGAGTCTCCTGCATATAACTTTCTCTTAGGTCCTACTTAGTCTTCCTGATTATATAATTAAAGTTTAGCGAACGTTGATCATGAACATCATTGTGACAAAGATTTTATTGAATATCTTGTTTTCGTGATTGTTGGAAGCTGAAATTGTAATTGAAAATAAAATTCAGTTAATCGTGGATCCTCACTGGTCACAATAAAGGCACTAAAACCAAACAATAGATGTGTCTTTTGAAGTATTAATGTTCTGTTATCAGACCTAGAAACTGTCAGCAGATCCCATCCAATGTCTTCTGATAACACAGTTGTGTCACTGTTTGTGCTTTTAGATGGATTTTATTTACTTCTGCGAGAATTATGGTGTAATTATGAATAGACAACCATTATATTTCTACTAAATGATGTGATGGCACCCTTAGCTGAAGAATTAGCCAATTTAACACACACACGCTCTCTCTCAAACACACACACGCACATTTCTTTCCCTTGCTGTGAGGCTGTCCTGCAGCCTGACAGCAGCAATGAGGGAGATAACAGCAGGCCACACAAACACACGCCTTGTCATTGTAGATAGATACACTGTTAATAATACACACACAGCCACAGTGGAAATATTATTACCACACCACCAGGGCCATTGCCCAGGCCTGCCTGTCTTTGCCATCTCTGATTACAACACGAACATGTGTGGGAGTGCTTCTGTGTGTGTGTGTGTGTGTGTGTGTGTGTGGGGACATGTGCGCGCCTGCCTTTTCTTCCTGGCCTGCCCATTGCGATATCTCTTCCTCTGGGGCACTCGCACTCACACTGTTCACTGTCCTCCAACAACCACCTGACCCTTTCCAACAACAACAACAATAACATGCTCCAAAGTGCTAACGTTGTAATAGTAGACAGGAGAGGTGCTCCATTCCCGCAGAAACCCTGCATGGACAGAAAGACGCGTCTTCATTGTGTTAATACCCAGCAGTGCTGTTGTGCTGTTGAGATGATTGCATTGTGCAATAGTATGTGGCCACGGCGACAGTCCCACAGATGATACCTTGGTTATTTGGACATTTGTTAATGAAATTATGATACCCTAGCTGCATTATTGTGTTCTCATTGCTGAGACATAATCCACATTCCTCTGTGATTGAAACAGGAGCCGTTTTCATTTGTAGTCTATGAATATTCAGGTGTGAAATTAAGCAGAAACATCCTCTGGTTTGTGTGTTTGACGACATATTTTGTCTCTTTTTTTCTCTGTCCTCTGCATATTTTCTTTCTCAGGGCGTTCTCTGGCAGACATGGTATGTTTTTTTTCCCCCATTTGTGATTTTGTTATCAGGAATGTTAATGTTTCCTTTTTTCAATTAATAGTTGACTTTGTCTGCTTCCATAGAACGTGACGCTTTCGACACCCTGTTTGACCATGCTCCAGATAAACTGAACGTTGTCAAAAAGGTATTGCGGTTTTTCAATAGCGATGTGTGAATTCACTGAGGAACAGAACGGGCACACGTGTAGAGATTGTGGTGCTCTCGATGTAGGTACAGATAATTTCACTGTTTCCATGTTTGAAATTAAAACAGGCTGGTGAGATTCGATCTAGTCTTATAACTTTACCCCATAACAAATGTAGGATGTCATAATTGTTAGGGAAACAAAGACAGTACAGGGGATTTTAGCCTGCAAAGAGCTTTTGTTTGATTAGTTAGCAGCTATGTAGCTAAATGCAGTCACTTTAGTGCAGACACCAACATAACTGTTAAATGTAACTAACTAAAAAGCTTTGTTTGACTTGTTGCCCCCATTATTATTATATTTATATATATATATATATATATATATTATTATATTTTCTTTTTTTCTTAGACATTAATCACATTTGTGAACAAACACCTGAACAAACTCAACCTCGAGGTGTCTGAACTGGACACGCAGGTACGTCTCATCATCATAAAATTGTTCATATTATTCTAATCATTGTTGTTGCCGCTGTATCTAGCTTGTATGTTCATCGGACTGTGCTGCTGTTTCAGTTTGCAGACGGTGTTTATCTGGTGTTGCTGATGGGACTGTTGGAGGGATACTTTGTACCACTCTACAACTTTTATCTCACACCAGAAAACTTTGACCAGAAGGTAAAGCAATTACTCTCCAGGAACTAATTACAGAAATACACAAAAAAAACTGTATTTTGAGCGTCAGTCAGTCACTGCTCGTGCAGTTTGTTGCACTGAACTTTGTCTGCTCACTAGATACTTAGGTGGAGGCTACGCCGTATTGACAAATCCAATCTTTCCCTTAAGAGATCCATGAGAAACGGGGTCGTGACTCATTGTTGGTCTTGACCTATAGTTTTAGACACACTCCTAAATCAATGCTCCATTTCTGAAGCCCCTCAGGCACTCGGAGCCAGGACTCTTCTCTCAATAGCCTGATAAATGCCATCGGTTTTCCCCAGAGACCATTCAGTGCGGAGCCATCTCTCCCCTCCATTGGCCTGTGTAGTACTACGGTATTCTGAACAGGCAATCTACACAGACACCACAGTAGCCTTTTGTTTGGGTCTTGGCCAGCGTCCTCTGCCAAGCTGCGAAGCAGAATGGGCATCAGTGCTACAGTGTGCACAACCGCTCTCTCTCTCTCTCACACACACACACACACACACACACACACACTGACACTTTTGGCCCAGAAGCACAGGCACCAGCCCTGCAGCATCTGTAATCTCCTATTGCACAGGGAAACACTGGAGTGGCTTAGAGGCTCAGCTCTATTACTCAATGTGTAAGTGTGTGTGTGTGTGTGTGTCAGTGTGTATCTGATGGCCTAGAGGCCCATCGATGATACACCAGGCCTTTTAAAAACTAACACAAGACATCAAGGAAGCACCGCGAAACCTTTAAACTATGACTTTCTTCCTCGTTCTCTTCATTGCTCACATCCCAACAGCTGCTTGTTTCTTTCACAGAACCACGGCTGCTCATTTAAATGCAGTGAGACACACAGAAGTAATATGTCACTGTCACATTGACCACTTAAAGAAGATCGTTCTGAGCAACATGACACAGTACTACTTTTCCACTTTTCGGGATAGTAGTCTAACTACGAATGACAGTGTTACTTTCTTGCAGTACAGAGGTGACGTGTATTCATTGATAAATGAGGGAGCAGAGTGTTTGTGCAGCTGCTGAAGGCTTATGGTCTTAGAGAACAGATCTGTGTTATGTTTGCTGACACAGGAAGCTGTGGTAACATGATTGAATTGATCCAGGGTGTGTTGTGGGATTTAGAAATAACTTTCAGTGTCCCGGTTTCATCAGGATGTGTAGTAGTGTATGATTTGTATTTGCTATACGATTGTGTGTGTGGTACAGATTCCTAAGAGTTTTCTCTCTCGCAGGTTCACAACGTGTCCTTCTCTTTTGAACTGATGCAGGACGGAGGCCTTGAGAGACCAAAACCCCGTCCAGAGGGTAGGACACACATTTAACCACTGTGTCTTTTGATGTATGCCGTGAAGTGTGACAGGGATGAGAGGAAGTTGACTCAGACATGGACATACTGCGTCAAACTTTTTTTAAAGAGCAAATCAACCACTTGTTTGTATGAAATAGTAAAACTGACAAATCCACCAAATCAGCAGTTGCGTAGTTCTGCAGAGCGTTTCAGTATCTCTGAGCGAATCGTTTAGGCCTGAAAGCTTGCTCCTTTACATACACATATATTTAACTCAGGAGTTGGTAAAGCTCAATGAATAGAATATAATAATCACATTAGACAAGAGAGAAAGTAATGCTACGTCAGTGTGGTCTTTTAAAACCTATTCCACTGCCCCCAAGTGGTCAAAGAAATCGATGAATGCAGCTTTAAGTAATTTCCAAAGGACATTAGAAACTGGCAGTCTACAACATCTGTAAATGAACTGTAAATGTTTCAGATCAACAAACCAATGTTTATAATGGACAAAGATTACACAAATAAACACAAAATGCAGTTTTTAAATGAAGGTGTTTGAATTAAAATGAAAAAAACAAGCTACAAAAAGAGATTACCTCCCTGTTAAAAACAAAAATGACCTGTATCACTTCTTTGGAAAGCTGAGTTCAATTTCTCTACTCACACCTAGGCCTTACTACCTACCTAAGTAAGTGGATTCTAAAGCCAGACATCCAAGGAAATGCAAGAACAAATCAGAAACAAAGCAAATGAGATCTATTGGTGTGGAAAAGGTTATACAGCCATTTCTAAAGCTTTGGGACTTTATCCACAAATGGTGAAAACGTGGAACAGTAGTGAACCTTTCCAGTAGTGGCTGGCCAACCAAAATTACCCCAAGGGTGCAGCAACAACTCATCTAAAAGGTCACACAACATCCAAAGAACTGCAGGCCTCGCTGGCCTCAGTTTAGGTCAGTGTTCATGACTCCACCATAAGAAAGAGACTTCCCAAAAAGTGACCTGCATGGCAGAGTTCCAAGATGAAAATCACTGCTGAGCAACAGGAACATGAAGGCGCGTCTCATTGTGCGAAAAAAACATCTTGATGATCCCTAAAAAGTTTAACTTTTTGGAAGTGTGTCTGTTACAAAAGTCAACATTTCAGGAAAGGAACTCCATTCCAACAGTATTATAGGGGGATGGTTGTGTTTACTTGTGTCATTGAAATTAGTTTGATAATATGAAACACTGACATGTGCCAAAATAAAAAAATGGAACCACAAAAGGGAAAAACACTTTTTCTGCAGTGTCACTATGAAAAGCACATTTATAACTCTTCTATTTTTCCCTAAGATATAGTGAACTGTGACCTGAAATCCACACTGCGCGTCCTCTACAACCTCTTCACCAGGTACAGGAATGTGGACTGAGCAGGACGAGGGACCATTTATTACATCAGGCTGAATGGATAAAGCTTAACAAAACTGTTGTTTCACCTTCTGTTAATTTTATTAAGTGTGCATCACAGTTTGGAGCTGTTGGGTAATGTACCACGCACATGTTTTATTTCCTGCAGTGACATTCGTGAGCTTCATTACGAATGTTTTTATTAGAATTTGGTTTTTTCTCTAGCCATCTTTTTCCCGATCTATGACGTAACTAAGATGTGGTTGAGTTAAGTCAGAGACAAACACTTTTTAAATCCGAAAAGAAAACGTTTAAATGTATTTATTGTTGCTTTTGATACAAACTCTGAACATTTTCTCTCAGCTTTCGCTTGTGCCTGTATTTAAACGTGCAATCACCGTCGGCTCTCTACACTTAACGCTGAAATGCTTCCCACTTGTCTTAACACTCTAGATTTCCTTTGCATGTGTGGAGGAACATCTACTATTTTTGACCAAAGCTCTGTTGTATTCACACTAAAACATTATGGAGACTTTTTCAGACACTTCTGTATATTCTCTCGTAAGGAGAAACATCAGCGTTGTATAATCATCCTATTAGTGGTTATATACACATTTTCATACACATTCACTCCTTTCTGCAGAACTAATGAATTGTGACTCAATATATTAAATGTTTTAGGCAACAAATGTTGTGTTTTACTTTCAATTCAACTTCACTTCAGTGCACAAGTGTTTGTCGTTCAGGCTGCCAACATTCTCTTTATCATATATCTATTTATGTTTTAATTCAATACATTCAATAAGTCCTTTAGTCCTTGAACGCGGCTGCATTTTTCCCCTCAAAGGAAGCAAAGAGGAATGCTTTTCCAGCAAAACAAAAATTGGGGTCAGAGTGGTTCCAATTTTGCCCACACAGGAAGACAAGTGAACCTCCACAACAATTTTCTTCTCGTTAAATTGAGCTAGACTGTTAGAAAAGCTGTGTAACAGCTTTCTGAATTGTATCTCACCCCCAGCATAGACTGAAATAGACAACACAGTTACCAAACGAATGAAAAGGTTCGTTTTTTTTTCCTCGCATTCCACAATAGCTTCTGAAAAGAGAGGGGGGGAGGGGTGTATATGCTATACGTGTGTTGATTTATTATTAATTACGCTGTGGTATTGCTTGTATTCTCTCTCGATGCCCACGCGTCCCATTGCAAACGCGATCAGATTTTTCTGTTGCTTTTCAATTAATTGTGTTGCCGAGCCGCGT
This sequence comes from Microctenopoma stevenorrisi, assembly GCA_032270685.1. Classification (NCBI taxonomy): domain Eukaryota; kingdom Metazoa; phylum Chordata; class Actinopteri; order Anabantiformes; family Anabantidae; genus Microctenopoma; species Microctenopoma stevenorrisi. The sequence goes on from JAUMTR010000024.1 coordinate 2,259,871, forward strand.
TTCTGTTTCGTGAATTTAGAAATCGTGTTTGTGGTCCGGCAAATATGAAGGGAATAATCCGTTTGGACTTTCAAGGAGAGAACGCTGTGTAGGATTATTTCATTTCATATTAAATAAAGTGGATTCTGAGGGGAGGTTTGTTTTAGGAACGTCTTTAAGCCTGTACGCTTTGTGAACTATAGGCACATCTATAGTATATCTGTGTGTGCTAACTAAATACCATTTGGGGCGAGTAACAGTATCTGGTGGTGATTGCCCTCTCACAGGCTCTCATGTCAGTTGCAACAGATCCTGAGGGATCTGAAACCATGTTAGGATCATTTCCTCTCCACTCCCTCGCCCGGGGAACAGTTCAGCTGCTCCAGTTATTACTTTGTTACATTATTGTTATTGCATTATTGTTACATCGTCGCTCCATGTGAGGGTCACACTGGGACATGGCTGCATTCCTCTGATTAAAGACACTGCAACTGTGATGGAGATGTGGACAAGTCGGTTCTGAAAAGTTTTAACAGTTGGAGAGTAGCCGTAACCGCGGTAGCGCTAATAACATACACCACACGTATTAGCAAGAATATGTTTGAGAATCTGAGCGGAGTCCAAGACAGGAGCTGGTTAGCCTAGCTTAGCATAAAGCCTGGTGCTGACTAAAGGTAACCCTCCATCCATCCAGCTTGTCCTCGTAAGGGCCGCGGGGTGCTGAGGCGAGAGGTGGGGTGCACCCTGGAAAAGGTCGCCAGTCTGTGGCAGGGCTGACAGAGAGACAAACCAGCTACAGTAAACCTAACATGCATGTTTTAGGATGGTGGAGGAGGCCGGGGTGCCTACAATGATCAAACCACATTTGTAAATGAATAAAACATCTTCCATTGTAATTATACCGTATTGCCTTTTTCGTGTGCTTTTAGTCGAACATGCCATTAGACTGGATTGTTGGTGGGTGATGTTTGATGTTGTTTGGCACTGCCTATGAAAATATTTGTGGAAGCCATCGTTTGTCACAATGCTGTCTGTGAATATTCATGTCTTTTTCCGTATGTAATAATAAAGTTTTCAAACCTCAGACAAAGTGTTTCATACCAGTCCAGCACCAGACTGGTAGTGACTAGCTAGCTGTCGCTAACATGGTCTATTCATAAAATATATAGCTAAAAATATGACATTTTATTGGCTGATTCTCCCTTAATAATTCTCCTGAGCTTCTCTTGACCTTAACATCCAAGTTTCAGCAGCTCCTGAACTGCTCTGCAGCTTGCGCTGACCTCTGACCTCTTTATGAACCAAGGCAAGAGTTTTCTTTGCGAGGATCAATAAAATATCACATTATTCTATTATGTGGCATTAGACCAGGCCATATATCCCAATAACATTTTGCTGGCACTCCACATAGGTAATGTTACAAAGCAGAGCGATCGATGTTACATGTGTATGCGCTGACATATCCTCCTTTCCCATTATTTCTTAGAAGCCAGTCTCCAGTCTTTAGGATAAATATCTCAGCAGACGCTCTATGACAGTATCACTTTGCTGTCGTGAGACGAGCAGCAGCAGAAACAGAGGCAAGGCGGAGCTTTTATCAGATGGGACTGGTGCAATCTAGCCCATTATGTGTTTGTGCCTGCATTTTCTCCCCCTGGCTCTTGGACATCATAATAAGAGCTACATGTCTCAGTCGATGAAAAACGTACGTACTTAACATGGAAACTGCACATGAACTAAACTAAAGTAAGTCACACTCATAACTCTGTATGGTCACAAGGAATGTGAGACGTTGACGGCACGCTGCACCAAGACAAGCACATTTCTACACACACCTTGTCCTAAAATTCTTCTTTTTATCAATGAGGACTCCTCAAACTTTAAGCTGCGCAAATCATTTCAGATCGAAACTTCTTTGTCAAAAATGTATTTCATCACTAGAAAGACACGTCTGGATCACCCGAGAACTTTGTACTTAAATAAATAAATAAATTCAAATATTATCTGCTAACTATATGTGTAGATACGCATTCATCCTGTTTTTAAGCATATTAAAAATATATGATGTCATCATGTGCAAACGTGAGATGGAAATGATTTACGGTGAGCAAACAGTTTTCAGGACTCTTGTTGTCTGCATGCAGGAGCCAACATCTGACTGTTTAACTAACTGTGCAGCTTTCATGGCAACTGATGGAACATAGAGATATTTCTGACAGAACCAAAATGTTGAACAGACTCAAAGACCAGTTCTTCCACCTCTAGAACAGAACCTTCAAACCTACGTGTTAACATATTTACATCTCTCAAAACCCAGATAAGGCCTTACCCAGAAACTATGATATGATCCTGACGTTTGCAAACATAGTGTAAAACCAGGATGTCAAACACCTGATAATAACTGGGAAACAAGTCTGGCAGCAAACCTGCTGTGATTCCCTGGTTACAGCACAGTGTGTATCAAATTCTCTTTGAATGTGTGTGAGATTCCGTGTAACACTCACCAATCAGTGCCTAAAACTCCCAACAGTTAAAGTAGAAAAAGTAAAGCATGTGAGAAAGATGTGCCTGATCTCATCTATGCAACATATGTCAGGCAGTTTCGCCCTCTGCTGCGGGACGATGTAGTCTGGTTAAATGCAGCCCCCGATCACTTATCATGCACATAATGACATGAAAGGTAAAACTGATTAGATCAGCAGTCGCTATTCTACAGGCAGCAGGAGAGTAAAGCTGCCCCTGACCTCTTTGGACTACTTCATTCATTTCCTCTTCCTCTCCGAGCAGCCTGATCAATGCCGATCGTGGGAAATTGAGGCCCTAAACCTCAGTCCTGTAACTGCTATCAGTGCACGGCCCTCTCTATCCATGTGTCAAATAAATGCCAACAATTCAAAAGGAGGCTATGTCTGCGCCCCCGTTTCTATAAATGGAAATATTTAAAAACACAAAAGAAGAGGAGACCTATAACCTAGTCCTCCACTGGCACACTCCACCAGCTGCTTTGTAATGGAGCATACACTGTGGAGATTTCATTGTGATTTTTTTTTTGGTGGTTCCAAAAGAGAGCAGGGAATTGAAACAGCACTCACTCAATTCTTAAAAGCTTTTGTGAAATATGAAATTGTATAATGATTATTAGAGGACGTGAGCCACATCCCTCTGACACTGCCCCTGCCCCCCTTTTCTGAACAATAAATCTCCATGTTGAATTTTGGATAACTAGTGGCACTACAGGGGGAGTTTAGCTTTTATTACACGAACAGACCTTGAGCTACATCCTTGCTGTTTCGTCCAAACTGTTCCACGCTGATCAGGAGATGGTGGCTGGAAAGCTGTCTAACAATATGAAGACAGGGTATTAAATATTTACAATCTCCATTGCAAAAGCTTCAGAAGGAGAGAGACATGCAACACATTTGCCCACATATTTGAATTATTACCAAATGGAAGCAAAATTGTTTGCAAGGAAATTCCCACAGCAGGTCATTTAGAACTTCCTGTCTTTCTAAGAACTGCTGCATTATCTGACGCATTGATTCAATAAAACAGTGAGACTGAGCCAAACTTATTGACATAAAAAATATTGATCACTGCAGCTTTAAAATGTAGCAAAAACATTATAAGGATTCTGTGAAAGCTCTACTTTCAACACAAGAATTGAACACAAGCTTCTGTCCATGCAGTGCAATGACTGTGCTACACGGACATGACAGAAACTCTATGAACGTAGCTTTGCTGCATTTGACGAAACAGAATGTAAAATAGTGGAAGTAATAAACCAACAAGTGGAATGTGTCAAGGACGTTGAGGTAAATAATTTGTACTACCTTGGATGTCTAATGGGCTCCTGCTGTGCAGATTCAATAGAGTTCAGGGTGACAGTGAGCGGGACCAGCTTTCGCTGAAACGGTCAGTGTTTTTAAAACTCGACACATTAACCCACAGCTTCATTCCTTATATTTTCACATTTTCATTATTTAACTAATATTTCATCCATATAAATGACCCTAAATTATTATGTGGGCAAAATATAGATACTCAAGGGAGCCGTGTTTGTTGTGCAGAGAGGAACTGGTGAGTAGCTGACGTGAAGTTTCCGAGGGCTAAGGCGTCTTGGCGAGTCAGGCAGCTCTCAAGGCTGCAACTAATGAAATAACTAAGTAAAAACGCAGTAAATAGATAAGCAATGAATGAAATAAAACACGCTGTTTCTCCGAGATCCATGCAGTTGCTGTGATACTGAAAGTGCCTTTAAAAGCAGAAATGTTTTAAACAGAAATGACATAAATCACATAAAGCCGAGGAGTCACCTGCTATAGATGTGCTCACCTTGGTCCTCTTCATCTAATGAGGCTCTGTCAAACTAAATATACAGGAGACACAGACGTTGGGCAAACGAAGACTCAAAATATCCTTACTAATATGAGGCAGGATGGAGGTCAGTCACGGCCATAAAGCTCAAGGTTTGGAGGTTCTGACAACTTCTCTTTTCTAATGTTCTACACTCACCTTGAATTAAAACACATTCTGTCAGAAAAAAAAGCCTGAACTCAAATATGTGCTCAACGACTGCATTTTTAATACAGTCACATTATTTTTCCATTTCGCATCAGCATTAAAAAGAATCATGAAGGAGAAAGTTCAGCTGATTTTAATTTACAGTCAGGTTGTCTACCTGTAATAATTACACACCTTCGTTTACCATAGTGAGCACACTCTTACACACAGGCGCAGTGTGAAGACCAAAAGCAGTAAACTAGACGATCAGCACCCTCGTCTTAGTCCAAGAGCGTAAACACAACTTCTGAGTGTAAACAATATTATATTACATATATAGTTCAAGTAAAGTATGGGTCAAGTACCTGACTGCTACATAATCAAGGCGGACCCAACCAGTTTCTATTTAAATGAATACTTCAACTTTATAAGTACAATTAATGAAACAACTCACTCACCAATGGATGCTTCCACATGACCACGAAGTCCACATCAGCCAGTAGGGGTCGACCTGTTATCAGCCAGTGGCATTAAAGCTTAACTGTGCACGATTGCACTCAAGCAGTGGTGGATCTAGAAAATATTACACACGAGGTGTAGGCAGGGAGACAACGCTGGACCTCCTCAGCGAAGAATTTGAAAACCCCCAACATGTCTTATTATGTCTGCTAATAAAACTTATTTTAATTTAGGTATAAATGAGAAAGCGTTCCCCAGAATATTTATAAAATACAGAAACAAAAAAAAGAACTTTAGTACCTTTAGTTTATTTGTTTACTTTAGGCTTTTCTGGGACCTAAGATTAAATTTAAAATTCATTTCTTAATAAATTAATTTGAAGGCTATAACAGGCTGTCGGACAAACAGACGATTGGTTTGTATGATTTTAGGGGGCTACTGTCCTGCTGGCTTTCCATCCACCCTGCCTACTGATTACCTGGTTCAGGTGTGTTCAGCCTGTCAGAAGCTGTAAGTGCAGGGCTGGTTCCAATACAAACAGGGCAGCAGCCCTCGAGGACCAGGATTGGACACACCTGCTCTGAAACAATCTGGCAGTTGCCCTCATGCCCCCCTGTAGATCCGCCCCTGCGCTCGAGCTCCATGACTTGCCATACCGAGGTGTGACCGCGCGGTGCTGTAACCAGACATTGGAACTGGCGTAGAAATGTCAGTAGCTGTAGTCAGACTAAATCACGTATACATGAACATTACGTCACCTTGTTTTCAGCCTCTCCATAAATCATTTATGAAAAAAAAAAAAAACTCAGCTCATGTGAATCTGGTCAAACCCATGTGGACTGTCCACGCCCCTACTGTTTGGATTGCTCCACAAACCACAAGGGGGCTTGTCTCCACCGATGCTGACACACTGTGCTCCATCTTTATTTTCCTCTCTCTGTCATTTCTGGCACAGAGGAGACAGAGAAGTATTAAATTACGCACAGATTGAGACATATGCACAGATTAGAGGGTTCCACTTAAAGAAGTGTTGCCTCCATGCACTTATTTCACCACCTCAAAAGGTTGAGCCTTGATCTATTTCCATGTTATGGTTTGGCTGTTCTGAAGAGTTATTTTATGACACACGAGCCAACATCCTGCCTATTTCAATCTCTGGTAATCTCTCTCAGGCTGAATAATGATTCTCGTTCTCAGATTCTTGACCCTGCGTGAACCCCGCAGACACAGGTCGCGCGTGCTCAGAAACCACCGGGAAACCAGGTGAGGTCAGATTTAAGGTCAGATTGTTGACCTTACGTTTTTATAGCTTCTCTGCTGTTTTCATGCCTCTGAGCCTCAGAGCGAGACGCACGTGCGTCCGCCGAGATGTCACGGAAGCATGTTCCGTGTGACTCGGCTGCATGTGGGCACGCGTGTGTGAGAATTTTCACTTCCAGACACAAACACAGACACGCTGCCGTGTGGAATGCGAGTCTGCCGGTCAGCCCGGGTTTTGCAGTGTCGGGTTGCAGTAGGTGTTTCAGTTTGTGACCCTGGCATATCTATGTTTGTTTTATGTCACAGCCCCTCCCTCTGGGGAGATGACAGTTCACAGTGCCTGAGGGGATGAAACCTGAGATAGGCAGAGCTGAGTAGTAAACAACAACTCCTTTATGAGGCACAGGCAGCTGCCTGCTGCATTCAAAGAGGATGAGACAAAGATTTTCTGGTTAGGGCAGTGGCTCTTCTAAAAGCTGGACCCCCCCCCCAGCAGCCCCGGGGATCCTGCAGGCCAGTCCAGGAGGGGCAGAGCAAAATAAGCTCACTGCTTGTTCATTTAAAGTTAGGGCAGACTGATTAGCACGAGCAGCTCAAATGTGACCATCTTCTCGTGATTTTTTTCGCCTGTCAACGTAGTAATGTCTGCGTTTCATTAGAAACACGTTGGCCTTCGTGATCGGTGGTCTGCTGCAGCATTGATTGTTAAAAATGTCCCAGCTAAGAGGAAATACTGAGCGACACGTGAGACTGAATCACTTTTTAATAAATGGAAACATCTACACTCACACATACATTAATGATCAGCGTGTTCTGGAGGGAGTTGAAGAAGGAGGTGGTTGGGTTGGGGAGGGGAGGGGGTTCCCCTTGACTGATACTCACCCAGCGACAGGTGGGTAAAGCAGAGATCCAATAACCAAGAGGCACATGCCGGGCCTGTGTGGGGTCCCCTTGCTCCTGGCTACACTGCTGAACCTGGGATGTGCACGCGGGACACGTCACAGTGTCTCTCCGCTGGAAGCATGCTGGCTTAATGTTCATGTGATTTAGAAGTATCAGTTACACAACTGCACGCTGGAGTGAGTCCGTGCTGATGTGGGATGGACATAGAAATGTAGTGTGAGGAAAGAAGAGTCCATAACGTCCAACATCAGCCACCATGAGCTGCTGCTCGGATTAGACAAGAGGCTGAGGTTAGAGTTTTCAATAACGTCAGGCAGCTTTATTTTACTTTGCCCTTTTTTTCTACTGTCAAATAAGCGTCTGAATGTATAAGTGACTTGCTTTTAAAAGACTTGATTCCTGTCAGCTGCTCGTCCCTGCACAGCAGACTGTGTTTTGTGTTTTTATCTCGAACCCATTCTCTTCCTCCGCTGAATAGAGTTTGGACGCTCCAGTCTTTTCTTTTGTTGCTGAACACAGCTCATACAGTCCGACCCCTTCCCCCTCGCTCTCTTTCTTTCTTTTTTTTTCCACCCATCCTCCCATCTCTCACTCACTCACTCACTCTCTGTTTCATCCATCCAGGGTGACGCCAGCCCCTCTCACCCCGCCCCGTTCAACTCAGTCCGCTGCGTTCATTTCATTCCTCTTCCCATTCCGCGCATATTTCGCATCCTTGGAGAGACGCTGCGCATTTTACGCACTCAGCGTTGCCCGATCCTTCATCGAACCAAAACCCAAGAGCTGATAGTGGAGTTGGCGGACGGCTTCCCGATGGTGCAGCGACTCGGATCCGTGGGGAAAAGTGTGAGGAATTAACCCAGAAAGAGGCGTTTGAATCGAGGTAAGTTCCCAAGGAGGAGCCCCCCCACAACAAGTCCGCCTGTAGCCTGCGCGTCTGAAAGCCCCCGGACGTGTCGCTTGTTTCTGAAGCCCTGAAGTGGTCAGCGAGGCTCAAACCACCATCATTTCGGCGACATCGCGACCGAACCGGTCCCACACTCCGCGTTCGTGGATGTTCAACAGCTCTAACAAGCTTATTGAGCCTTCGCTGCGCGAGCCTGAAAAGCCAGGGATGTCGCTTTCACTTCAGTTGGACCCCCCCTCCCCTCCTTTTCGTTTTTCTCCCGACTCCCAACAACAAACCGTGTTTTCTTCCCACTTGTTTCTCTCGCACTCGAACATAATCCGCACGCTGCGCCAAACGTTGAGGAAGAGGAAGGACGAGGAAGCGTTTCGCTGGGAGGCAGCGCAACAAAGCTGGGAGTGAATGGGGGACTTGTTGCATCGGCGGGGTTTGTTCTGCTTCTGTGCCTGCACAGGCTCAGGCCCCAGTCACAGGAACAGGCCAGAGACTGCGACTGTTTCCCCACAGTACGAGCAGCTGCTGCTTTGTTGCCGCGCCGCGCGCAAACGGACACGCGTCAAGTGTTCAAAGTTAATTTCCTAAAACTCGTTTTCAGTGTTCAGTTTTTTTCTCTGGACTCTTGTTCTTCATCTCATGTAGTTTATTAACTGGACGAATAGCTGCTGTGAGGTGTGTGTGTGTGTGTGTGTGTGTGGGGGGGGGGGGTTGTTTAAAAAAAACATCACCTAAAGTTTCATAGTCATTTAAATTCATGAATTAATCCCATCATGCAGAACATAGGCTGTTTCAACTTTTTCATACCACCCCACGTATGGGCTACATTTCCTTATATATACTGATTAAAGGGCTGCTCTTGCTCCGTTTTATATAACAAAAAGATCTTGTGGTAATACAGGCCAAACCACAATGTAATTATTGGAGAAAATTACAGCCTGTAAGAAGAAACACAGTAGATGCATTAATTCTCTTAACAGTAATCTGTCAGCTGAGGGAGGGAGGGAAGGAGGGGGTGATGCTGCAGATAAGAGTTCACAGAATAATAGTTTTAATATATATATATATTTTTTAAATACAGTTAATGAAAATGGGAAATGAGTCGAATGTATTTCGCTAGTGAGAAGCCGTCTCTTCCAGAGTTTGTGGCTCAGGTAAAGTTTAAGTGTAATTAGCCACATTCATTCATTATTTAATGCTTTTTATTAATGTCATTTAAAAAAAAAAGCTGAAACCAGAGGATCTTGAGGTGTTTTTTTCTGCTTCAGGAGATTAATCAGTAACCAGGACGGTCGCCTGTTTTTGCTCTGCCACAGTACAGTCGACCTGAGTGTGTGTGTCTGAAAAGACCAGGTGAGCACATCAGGAATAATAGGATTTCAACTGGTATGTGTGTGTTTTGATGTGGTGAGCGAGGTGTTGGCAGCTGGATGCAGCGTGAAATATTTGATAAGCGAGACGTGGAGATACTCCAACAATAGTATCTGTGATGTTATCGGTGCCACATAGATTTCAAGCAGGGATGTAAATATTTATTGTTATTATTTTAATTTTAAAAGCTGATGAAAAGGTGCGTTTCAGGAGCAAACTGTACTTTTAAATTTCTCCGTGTCTGGCTGTAATACACCGAGCAGTACTGGAAGTGTAACAGAGTAAGGAGAGACATTTGTGTGTGTGTGTGTGTGTGTGTCATTGTCTTTACTGTGTTTAGGCCTGCGAGTGCACAGAGCTTTGTCAAGCCTGGGCAAACAGCCTCCCATCATCTCTCCACTTTCTTTGCCTCTACACCCCAACCCCACCACCTCTCCCTCACCAGTCCGTTGACATCTGTTTTGAGTGTTCTGTGCACCTGTAGAGACCGGGGAACTGTGTGTGTGTGTGTGTGTGTGTGTGTGAGAGAGAGAGAGAGAGAGAGAGCAAGACAGAGAAAGAGGGAAGGAGGAAGAGGATGAAGGGAGGTGCAGAATGCAAATCCAGGCGTTTGTTCTGGGCCTAAGCAACGCAGACTGACTGACTAACAACCATTTGGTTTGTGTGTTTGTGCAGATTTGTGTGTGTGTTTGCCTCATGCTGTCCAGGCCAGGCAGGCCTATTGTTGCAGCAGCAACAGGCGTCGTCGGATGAGGACGCACCATATGGCCTCTGTGTGCTTTAGTCACAACCGCTGTGTACGTGCGTGTGTGTGTGTGTTCATGTACTTCACCAATGCTGTCACAATATGGTAGAGTTTGGAGCGGCTGGCCGCTCGCTGCCTTCCTCCTCATTGTTTGATCTGTCGTCTCATTTCCAGACAAGAGGGCAAAATCCGGCACACAGATTTTTCTGGAGGTCGGATTAGGAGAAGTAATCTTTCTGGCGTGAAATGATGTCTTGTAACGTCCAGATGTTGCCCAGCTTGGTTCAGTGTTGCTCAAATGCTATTTTTTCCGAATGGTCAGCTCAGACTTTGGATGAATCAACAGGTGATACAGTGAGTCTTGGATTCACAGTATGTTGAACTAAAGGATGCCTCTGGTTCTGGATGTGCGTTGTCATTGGTGGTATTGAGTTTTTCTCCGTTAATTAGATTTGTTTTTCAGCAGCAGAGAGCCTATGCAGCCTTGTTTTTGATTTCCTGTTCTCGGACCACCATTGATTTAGCATTTTGGTTAATATGTGCTCTATGTGATTCCCCACATGTCCGTCGTACCTAGAAGTGTCAGGAAGTTGGCACACGGCGTGATAAAATTAGGGTGGGGGGGGGGGGGCTGAGTGTAAAAGAAGAGAAGTCTGCATGTAAAGAAATGTATGAACAGAGCTGCTCTATTAGAGCAACAATAGTGCGCGCGTGGGGGGGTGAGAGGGTGGGCTTGGGGTGCGCGGCCATGGGGCAATGGGGGTAGGTGGGTTTTTGTGGGTGAGGTGGGGGGCTTTGTGTAGGGGATGGGGGAACAATAGGCATCCTACTGGGTGGGGTGGGGTGGGGCTGGGTGAGGGAGGTGTTGGTGGGCAGTGAATGGGGTGGGGGCTGGTTTCTGGCTGCAGGACGCCACTGGAGCCTGTGCTGGCTTGTCTGCTCCCCGTCTCGTCTCCCGTCTCCCTGCGTCTTTCAGTCTGTCTGCCTCTCACCTCCAACACACAGTCAATGCAAACATGTCCCAAAAAAACACCTGGATTTGTTCCTGTTTACGTCAGCGCATATATGGCCGATCATAAGAATATTACTGCACACACATTCTCCAGACATACTGTGAGACAGTCATTGCGTCACCATGACACTAAAGAGACCAATAATATTTTTACCAAACAGGATGTGTCTCATGTTGCTTTCATTCTGCATTATGGAGATGTTTCAGTTCCACGGTTTGTGTGCTGAAGTGTTCAAAGAAGCTACAGCAAGAAACACAGCCTCAGCGCAAGAGACAGATTGTGATGAGTATTTTAATAAAAAAAGAGACTATATCAAAATATATTATACATCTCTTCCGTAAAACTTTAGGAACACGTTTCAGGTGTGTGTTGAACCAATATTTAGGCCGATATTCGCTGGTTGAACACATACAGTATTGTTTTTGATATCTATGTCGATGATACATTATCAGAAATTATTCAGAAATTTGCAACACACACTATTATTGACATTCTAAGAGCATTTTATGCCAGCTTGTGGGTTTTTACGAGACAAAACCCACAAGCTGACGTGCTGCTTATATGACTTCTGTTATTTCTTCTTTTTACATCGGATGAGCAAACTCTCTCAGTGACATTTGCAGTCAATAAAGATGGCATCAGCAAATACATCTTCATCAGATTTTAATACTAAGCATCAGTGTCGGCCTTGAAAACTGAGAAAATGTTGTTGAATGTCCTGAAAAAATGTTGTTTAAAAGCATCAGTATGAACAAAAGAAGCAGGGGCGTTTGAAAGACATTTTGAATCATTTGACATCTTCTTAATCTCAAATTTAAAATCTCTCTCCGATCTTCTTTTCTGTCTGTCAGATTACGGCAAGAGAATAAAGCTTTTTTAAGACTATTAGTATTTGTTGAGGAGAGTGGGGCCTTGACTTTTCAGTTTAATCTAACAACATCCAACCCTGTTTTTTTTTCCCCCAAAAAACCCAACAAGTTTGCATATATGCTTTTTGATCAGAAACATGTCATAGACATAGTGTTTACTGTATCGCTCTGCAAGACTTTTCAGGGCTTCTGCATTAGCATGGACAGAATCTCAGGCTCCTTAGTGTTTTACCACCAGACTGATAAATGGATGAGAGAAGCTAACTCTCTGTGGGAAGTCTGAATCAACCTCATGTTTCCTGATCTCAGCAGGAAGCGAGCAGGAAGTCTAGATTTCTACTGCTTCTCGCTTACTTTCCCAGTTGGAGGAGCTGAAAGGATAAACAGAGAAGGACAACAGCTCACTCAGCTCTCTGAAGAATTTTTTTTTTCTGCTGCTGCTCTGCTCACGACCTGACAGTGGTTACTCACTGTTGTTTGTTCACTAGTACTCTGATAACTCAATGTAGAGAAGGATGCATTAATCACCAACATCTAAATAATTGAATTAATCACAAATAATTAAATAATGGCCAAGCTCAAATGAAAAATTCACAGCTTCTACTTTTGCTACAGCATTTTACTATAGGCCGATTTTGCTGACGCTGACATTGGCTGATATTTAGATGCTATTAGCATATAGGAACAACAGTTTAAAAAAAATGACCTAAATGTGAATTTAGGTCATTGAGATGATATAACACTTTCTGTTTTGTAAAAAAACAAATATATCGTATAAAGTGAATACACTTGTTGTCTGTAGCAGTTTTAGCTGATTCCAACTAATGCTAGCAGACTTTAGCAGTGTTATAAATTGCTAACATCTGTTTTCTTGACCTTTCTTCACTGGTGCTTTCTGCACTGATGTTAGAGCACATTTTCTAGTTATTTCAGTTGTGGGTAATATTTAGCAGGCTAGGTTTGCTTTTGGATTGAGCTATTAGCAACAACGGTGCTTTAAGGTTGCTAATAATATAATTGCATTCAGCTAACAAATGCATTAGGTGATAGGAGTTTGGAGAGAAATATATAAATGACATATTATAGTAAGTCATTTGTTTGATTGTGCCCAAGAGTTACTGGTGCTGCTAGTGTAGATGTTGAGAGTTGAAGCTGAGTTAGGGAGCGCTAACGTTCAAGCTAGCAGTTTTGCTGTTGGCTTTGACCCCTAAAAACCCTGTGAAATTAACCAGTGAACCAGTTTAGATTACAAGCCCCCAATGGATGTTACATTACTAATGTTGAAATTGTATGTTTTATACATGCAATGCGTCTGCATGTTAAAATATGAAGCCAGTTTGCTGTGTGCCCTCCAAATACAGTGGCTCAGTCTGATTGTGCTTGTTGCCCTATCAGACGTTTCTGCAGGATGTCACACTGACCCAAAATGTCAGCAATTATGTGGTCAGTACAGTTTTACCATAGAAACGATGGCCACAGACTACAAAAATAAGATTAAGATTGTAATGTATATCCAAGCACCATGCTCTGCCTGGGCCTGTGAGGAAGCGTAGTAAGAGACTCTTGACATAAATAGACGAATGAGACTGTTGCATCTCTAAGGAAACCCACCACTCGCCACGCTGATAGGACGCACAATTGCTGCCCTCTGTGTCTCCTAACTTGCATCTGTGTAAATAAAGCAGTTCCCAAGTTTTAATGGACCACATGACAGATGTAAAACACAGTTCAGGGGCTAATTCATTTTGTATGCGTGTTTTGAGGAGTGGAAAGAATGTACGTTTAGTGGTGAGTGGGAAGATGCAGTTCAGCATATTTTCTTTTTCACAGTCAGGCAGCCATACAGTGTTTCTGTACTAAGTGTAGGATAGGGCTCATGCTCACACGCACACACACACACACACACACACACACACACACACACAATGCACATGTGGTTTCTGTCTCAGCACAGTGCTCCTGACTTCACACTTATTAAATGGTGTTGGTATTGCCGTAACCTCCCCAGGCCTCTCTTGCTACTGGTGGAGGATATTGTCTCCTCTGTCTGTCTGACTGTGTCTGTATGGCAGCGAACACCCCCCACCCAATCCTGCCCTCCATCCTCCACTCCCAGGAAGAGGCCGGATAATGGCTCAGTCTGACTCAGCAAAAACTTGCGGCAGAAGAAGAATAACAGAGAGGGACGCAGAACGGAGAGGAGGGCTGCTAGCAAAACCCTTTACCATCACATTTCCAGGAGGAAATAAGCACTTCACTGTATCAGTGTGCAATCTGTGACCAATTACTGTGTGTGCGCATAAATGCTAATGCTTCTGTGAGAAGAGATGGTGAAATAATGAGGAGTGCACACTGTGAATCACAGCCTCTTCACCACTCATAAAGCAAGTTTCTCCCACTGTCTCAGTCTTTCTCAAGTGTGTATTAGCGCACAGAAAGAATAAAAGGAGCTTTGCTGGTTTCTTTTCACGATGCCGCTTTTTCATTCCCCTCAATGAATATCTGTCTTTGTTTTTTAAACACGGAATCGGGTCAGAACTCATCAAACCAACTCAAGACTTTCACAAAGGTGATTTTTTTCCCCTTTCTACACTAGCATTGAGCAAAATGAACTAATCAGTAATGGATTAATTGAAATCAGGACAGTCTGATCTATAAAGAGTGAATGCAGAAAAAAAGTAAAAGATGAGTGCAGGACTGATTAGAAATGGAGGCACACAGATCTGTTAGGTGTGCAGGGTACGCATTTGTGTAGTTTCAGTGGACAGTGCTCGGCTGCAGAGACTAGCTACTAAAAAGAGAAAGGAAAACTGAACTTTAGTTTCAGTGTCAATCATCATTGTGTGTCATAATACATAAACACAGTATGAACCTGTTCCTTAAAATACTTACTCTACTATCTGACTTGTGGTAGACTGAGGTACGGGGGAAACTAGAGCAGTCTAGTCAAAATTCAGTCGAAACGTTGTTGGACATTGTCGCACACTTCAGATTTTATCTTGTGTGATTGGATGGCGGGTTCACACCGCTGCACAGAGGTGACAATGCACCTAGAAATGCACAGAGGACGCGCTTGTCAAGCTAGTCAGAGCTGATCAACGACCAGCTAGAGTCCTGTCATGGCCGTGTGTGTATTCACCCTTTGTGACCCTGCTGAAGAACAGACTTGAAAATGCACAGATAATTTCACAGACACAGCTGGATCCTGCTGCCACACAGGTTGAGAACATAAAATAACTTCTCCCTACACGTATGCTTGACTTCAAATATAATTAGTGTGGTTGATGTTTGCTGCAGATATGATCTTACGTAACAGAGGAAGCAAAGTGGATGCACACACAAGCTATTTTTAGCGTAACGTATCCCGTAGGGGGTGATATTGACCACTGGTAGTGCCACAGAACAGTTTTTGTTTAAGTGGCTGTGTCTGTTTTTGTATGATGCACATTATTGCCTTTAGCTGTGTATTATTCGGCTGAAAAACTGGTAGCACAAAGAGATGTAGTGCACCAAAGATGCTAGGGAGAAAGACGAATGCTAGCGAACATGGAGTTCTCCTACCTCTATATTATTTATCAGTTATTGCTACTCATCACCTACTTTATAGTCAAGCTTAGGTTTGTCATTCTTTTAATTCATTTCACTTTTATCTTATTGGCAGGTCTGATATGACTTTTTCTTTGCATCTCTGCCTTGAAGGCCAGAGACTGGTCTTTTATTGAAGCTGCCAACTAAGGGCCTGTGAGGCATCTGTTTCCCAAACTAGACATTCTTATGTATTTGTCCTCTTACTCAGTTGTGCAAAATGACCTTCAACTCTCTAGTCTGTTTAGAGTAATATTGTGAGGCGCTTTGAAGGGAGTTATCCACAGTGTTGAAGGAGATCCTTGGTTTCTTGCATGGGATAATATTCATTACTCAAAAACGAAATAGATAATAATAGATAATAATATGAGTTTCAGAAAGGTAGGCAGTTTTGTTTTTTGTAATTTTCAGTAATAGGCTCTAGATACTCCTTTGCAATGCTTCTCTAATGACCAGTTAATCTTTCTTTAAAAAACTTTTATCAGTAAAGAAATTTGCCGAATGAATACAGCACTTCAGTTTGCTGATGATGAGCTTCTGTTCCATTAAAAAACTGCTACATTATTTCCAGCTAGAAGAGTCATTTACAGCGTTAAAAATATCTACAGTGTATTTTTTGATCAATATGAAGTTGTTTTAATAAATAAATTCTTTTTTTGCATTTCTAAGTCACCCTGATCTTTTGAGCAGTAGAGGGTATGTTAGATTTGTTCCTACAGTGACCATTGAGGACAATCATCCCTGGCTGAAATCATATACTGTACTTGAATACATTCTGATGAGCTGAATAACATGAATAACATGATGTGTACTTGAATGGTCTTACCTTGCAAATCATACGTCGACCGCGGAGGCTGTTTAAAGCGGGATGATGAGTGAAGCACCCTTGAATGTGGTCAGATATAGAACGCTTCAGCCACATTTACACACGAGCAAAAGATGAATGGCTCGCCTTAAGGTCCTTAAATAACATTAAAATAAGCAAAAAACAAGAAATATCACATCGGATGCTGAATAATTCTATTTGAGCCGCGAGGGACCATTAAAACATGGCAGAACATTGTAAAGTGGAACAATGTTTGCTTTGAGGATTATGAGAAAATCCTCTTGTATAAAACCTCTGTGTGTGTATGTGTGTGTGTGCACAAGTTGGAAGCAGTTAAAACAGATGCTGTTGAGTGGTCCAATAGCAGAATGAGTGAGAGGAGCTGACTAGCTTATGATAACACATTCAACTTGTCTACCATCATAGCCCAGCTGCTGACACACGCAGGCCCAGGTGCCTCTGGTGGTGTGGACACTCACGTCAGCTGCCTTACATTTCACTACAACCTCACCAGGCCGGCACATTGCAGACACACACATATACATGTTGTTGGCATGTGGTATGAGCCAGCAAGTGCTGCAAGACATGAAGTGAAAGAGGAAGAAAGGCAACACAGAGGGAGAGCATGAGAGTCCAAGGCAGCTGCAGGATTGTGGCTGTATGCCCTGTGTGTGTGTGTGTTCTCCCGAGGGCTGGCACTGACACCATGAAGCCTGCTGTCCTGGCTGGAGTGGCCTGGGCTTGCCTGGTGACAGAGAGACACACAGAGGAGGGGCACCCGGGGAGCAGAGGAGTCGCCCAGTAGTCAGTTGATTGTTGTGTGACTAATGTGTCTCTCCAGCGTCCATCTGTTACTGGGCCCCTCGTGCTCATGTCTCCTGAGCTTCACTGTAGTTCTTTGATTAACCCTGAAATCTCTCCTCTCCTCTGCTCTCCTCTGCTCTCCTCTCCTCTTCTCTCGTCTCCTCTCCTCTCCTCTCCTCTCCTCTCCTCTCCTAATTAACTCATTCCTAAATTAGAATGATTAAAAGTTCAAATTTATGGAGTGAGAAGGAGCGGTTGATGTAACCTACTGCTTATTTGAGCATAATCTGACGTCCGTGGTTGAGTGGCTTACACAACAACAGGATGTATTTATGTATAAGGTTTGCCTGCTTTACATTTCTGCACACTGTGGTGTACGTGTGAACAATTATCACGACCTAGGGCAGTTACATAATGTAGAAGACTGTGGGAATTTAACATTGCAGCGATATTTAATGTTCAATTTTATTTTCTTTCATAAATGACATACAATTATATTCACTGTGACCTTCAGCGCAGTGTTGACGTTTCAAAGCACCCACATGTAGAGCAGCGTAGTATAATACTATCAGCTGCTCATGCTGAGCTTCATGTTTGAAGGTCCTTGCACCATGACCACTTTTGAGTGTTGTAGATATAAAAGAGAAAATGTAGCAGTGGGAATTTAAAGCCTAATAACTTTATAAGTGTAGGTGGTTCATTGTTATAGCTTTGGTTTAGGTCTTAAGGGGGGTTGAATGTTTTGTGAATAGTCCTGCAGTAAAATGCGAAGAAGCAATATTCTACATTTCTGCAATCAGAAGATTTGATTTTCTACTTTATCTTTAAAAGACATATGTGCTTTTGGGCCAAATAAGCTAAGAGCAGCTTTGATAAAGTGTGCAAAAAGTAAATGGCTCTGAATACTTTCTGAAGCTATTGTACACCCAGTTACACATTCACAAACACACAGAGACTCCGCGCAGAGGAAACAAATCTCGCTGCTAGTGTTTAGCCGTACAGCCGGCTGCCTGAATGAATCCTTGTTTGAATGGGAAACTGCTGGGGGAGGGCAGGAGGCAAGAGGGGAAGAAAGCAGGGGTGGTAAGTTGGAAAGGAAACGGAAATGAGGGTGAATAGAACAAGCATGAAGAGAGAACCAGAGGACAAACTCTAGTAAAACAAGCAGATCCCATTAATTACACATACCCAGGAGTCCGAGCCAGCGGATGTTTTCTTGCAGCTCTGCAGTGTTTTCCCTCCAGGTGCTAAAAAAAATCCAGTGACTTAAACTCAAGTGTACGGACGGGGGGTTAAAATGTGTTCAGAATGTTTCCTGCTGTTTTACACGCTTCAGTTTCACGTGCACGCATGCATGCTGTCAAGTGTAATTGTGTTAAAATTAGCCAGGCAGACACAGAATACACACACTGACATACACTTCACACTGCAGGCTTGTGCAGGCTGTGGCGAGGGACAGTGCATGGGAAGTGTGAACAGTAGAAGACCAGACAAAATGACATGTGTTCGCCCAAGGAGCTGGCACTGTAATTGTGTGTGTGTTTCTCCCCGCGTATGCATATGGTAGTGTGTAAGTGTGGTGTGTACTGCGCCAACCCTGCTGTTTACCGTGGGGGATTTTAGGAGAACTGTAGACAGCTGGCAAACCCATTCAGTTTTTTCTTTTTTTTTTTTTCGCTTTTTAAATCTGCTAGTGGCTGTGAGTAGTGGTAGTCTGTCTGTCCCTGATTCACTTGCTGCACTTATGTACATGAGGATTTGATGATGGGTTACCACAATGGTTTAATAAAATAGGCAATTTCCAACATGAAAAGAAGCAATAATTTGCCTCTAGCAGCTGGGATACAGACTTAGGACATGCTGATCAGAACTTAAAGCTGCGCAAGAAAATAGTTTTCTTGGTAAAAATACAAAATTAACATCATTATGAAAACAGAGAGGAGACAGGCCTGTTTCACTTGTATCTGTTATTTTTTCAGGAAACGACAGTTTGTGTTGTGGTGACCACGTCTTTACACTGGTACTGGAACGTAAAGTTGAAACTGTGGTTGTACCTTCTTCACACAAACCTCAGAGTATCTTAATGTTATTTAGACCAGACAACACACTGTATGTTTGAAACTGTAACGCTATATTCACAATATAACGCAATGTTTCTCTTTTCTTTTCGTTTGAAGGTTCCTGCTGTCAGTCAGTGGATACTGGACCAGATTTCTGAGTTGCCTACAGTCCACTATCCTCTTAGTGTTATTACTGGTAGTTAGCATTTGGGATCGCCATTGTTGAAGCATCAGCATCAGCATCCTCGCTGGCTGCAGCTGGCCGTCCCCACCAGGAGCTAATTATTGGCATAAATATTAACGTTTAACAATAGCTTTTTATCACGCCACTTACTTAACATCAATCCATTAGCATTAGTGCTGAGTGGACGTCGGCTAGTTAACTGCCAGCATGGAGCGCAGTAGCTGGAGCGGCAGTGAGAGTGCAGGGGAGGACATGGATAGACTGAGTGACTCTGGAGGAGACAAAACCATGGATGGGGACCCTGAGGGGGTCTGGAGCCCCGACATTGAGCAGAGCTTTCAGGAGGCCCTGGCCATCTACCCGCCCTGTGGACGGAGGAAGATCATTCTGTCGGATGAAGGAAAGATGTACGGTGAGTGATGGGAAACGAGGAGAATCATCAAAGAGAGGAAGCTTTACTTTATTAAATGTCAAAAATTATTTGAGAAAGCAGCAAAAGTTTAAGCACTTGTTCTGTAACTTCCGATAGATTGATTAAACAGCAGTTAGTGTTTTCATATTTAAAGAGTGTGAATCACTTTGATTGATTGTCACTAATTCACACGGTGTTGTGGTGGGAGAATGTAACATCTCTCCGCGGTGCTATGAACACATCCCGTGATTGGCTGAACTGCCGAAATGTTCAAAGTGTTGTATCAGAGTGTGAGAATGACTGCGCGGATGTTATGTGTGTGAGTGGCGTCTCTCAGGGCCACAGCCAGAGACACAGGAGAGAAAGAAACTGTAAACGAGAGGAAATACAGGCGCGCTATAGGTGCATCATGTGAATGCGTGCGTGTTTTAGTGTGACACTCACAGGGAGAGTGTGTGTGTGTGTTTGTGAACTAATAGAGTGATGAACAGATGGTCCTCTGGCTGCCACCAGCTGCGCCTCCCTCCCTCTCGCTTTCACTCATGTCATTTTATTCCTTTTTGCCTCTCTCTCTGTATGCAGAGTGCACTCTAGTGATTTCTTTAGGATACTACTTGAGTTTTAGGCTTCTGGGTATTAAATTAAATCCCAGATACTGAATTCTTTTTTCTAGTGCACACTTGATGGAGTCTTGTCTCAGTACCTTGATGGATTTAAACACACAAAAGTATGTGGACATTGAACATTTTTTGCTACTGGTGGTTGGCTTTTTAGCAGATGTGCTGGGATTTGGGATGAGGTCAGGTCATCTCTTTAAAGCTGCACCGCTGAACATCTTTTTAAATATAAAGAGTATATATTAAGATGTGTAAACTTATAGTACGTGATCCCCGTAGTGACAAAAGGAGAATTTACACCTACATTTGAAGCTCTCTTAACTTTAGGGAACTGACTAAGATCTTTTTGCTCATTGTTTAAACTTGATGGCCCACAACCTTAATGTTTTGCTTTTCAGCCTCATTTTCACTCGTAATATAAAGTCTTTATTAAAATGCCATAACAGCAATCAGGTGTTAATATGTCAGTGTTGATATGTTTTGTGTTAATTCAACTGCAGAATCAGTTAATGCAGCTTTAAGGACCAGTTTTTGTGGCTTGACGCAAAATGACACATCAGAGGAAGAAGCTTACACAGACAGAGGAAAGTTGTTGTAGACTGTTTGTTTAAAATAGCAGTGTATGTTGTAGCATTACGTTTTTATTTAACTGGAACAAAGGGTTCAAACACTATACAACAATACTGCCCACTGTTAGCTACCAAACTTAATGTTTTTATATTGCCACACATCACATGCAGAAGTCACACTTATACTAAAACTCCTTTTCAGGCTCCTTTGTGTTATTGATCAGAAGATAATCAATCAGTCTCATCCTGTTCTCTGCCTTTGTTGCATGTTTGTTTACCTTGTTGACTGTGTCCGGGTTGTTGACACGTTTATCACGGTGACCTAAGTGGGTTAGACGGCGTCTGTTTTCAGAAGCAGTGCAGGAAAGGTAAAATGGCGAGAAGGGATAAGCAGCATTCGGCGGAGAGACCAGAGGGTTTTAATCGTTATGAGAACATCTGTGCAAACCAGAATTATGAAACAGCATCTAGTTTGTTCTTATTTTTGGCTCATGATGCACATAGTTTATTACAGGCTCGTGTTTTTGTCATGAATGCTGTTTCTTAATTTAAAAAAGCATAGAGGCATTTTCCGGAGGAAAATGCACAGCAATGCTTTTGGTCTTACACAAAAGCAACATACTGTATGCCTTAGGGTTACTTAAAACTTTTCTTTGCTATTCAAAGCAAAGTATCATTATTGGTGATGTGTTTCCTTGGTAAAATGAGTAGTAGGTAAGTAGTTCTACAGTAAAGTAAGAGGTAATATGTGATGGGAAGGGGATCCATGCGGGTCTAAAAATGCCCCCCACTGGCTATGGTGAAATGGACTGAAACAGAAAAGAATAAGGAAAATGTGCAAAAGCGCCAGGATGAACGTAGTGAGATTGAAGCATAGAGAAATCCTAAATGGATGCGTATAAAAGGGAGACCGAGGTAAAAGGTGAATAATAGAGCTATTATTCTTAGCAAAGGTACGGCAGAGCTACGGCGTAATGGGCAGTGACTTCTTCCCCTACAGACACATTATATGGATCAAATGTGAAAATCTTTCAATTGCTATTGAAGCTTCTCTGTCACTTAAGCTGTGGATCAGGGACATTTTTTAAACAGAAATCCATAACATACTGTGAATGGTGATGGAAGACGTGCACGTGAACACATTTCCTTGTTACCATCGTAACCTTAGTTCTCTGAGTAACCTGGTTTCTGAAGTGCATGTAAACGCGTGGACCAATGGTATTAATGCATTTGCATGAAATACATTTTGTAAAATCTTTCTTGAAAAGGTTCTTATATAAAAAAATAAAGAAAACGCTACAGAGCAGTTTCAAACCTGCGTTAATGATTTGTTCTGTATAAATAAAGCCACCTCTGTAAATAATAAAATAAACTGCACACCATCATGATGCAGCTCTGGCACTCATTTGAGTCATGTTTGGCAAGTTTGTATTAAGTCTAATATTCACCTGCCAGTTTATATCCACATCCACAGTACTGCAGACCGCTGTTGGCTGCTTGTTGGTGCACAGGGATGTGACATCATCTAGCAGCAAATGATTTCTATAGTTTGGTAACTGTTTAAAAATGTCTAATAAATGAATGATTAACTGAGTGGTTAGCAGCAGGTGCAGCGAGGATTTCAGCATGAAAAGACAAAGGAAAGAAAAGCGAACAACCAAGGAGATCAGTCAAAGCTCTGCTCTTAAAAACACTCGGATTGTTCTGTGGATGTTGTAACAAGTAAAAACTTGTAATCGGTTGCACTGAAACCATGCTCCGGGCCAGAGTTCAGCCCCTGTGATCTCTAACGTCTTCCCCGGGTACACAACAATACACGCCACTCCACCGCAGCCTTGTTAGCGAGTGCGGTCAGCGGGGCTGTGACCTTTCTCTGAAAGGCTTTCTAGTTTTTCTATGAAGCAGCTGAAGCTCTTAATCACTTTGCTAACTGAGCGTGGTGAGCAACGCTTGGGCAGGAGAAGAAGTTCAACAGTAGCTATGTATTCTCTCAGTTATGTGACAGATATTTTCTTTGTAGTTTGGTCGAACGTTACATTCACAGTTACTGTAAACTTTGTGATTTCGTCTTAGTATTACAAACTTCTTTACTCTTGGTTCTGTGACTTCTCCTACTTGTTCACAAGCCTTTTCTCTGTGGTCCAAGAATCATTAAACTGACATCTAAACTGTTTTTTCGAGTGCGTTGTCTCTCAATATCAGCTTGGAGTTCGAGGGGGGAAGCGGGGCTTCTTCTGTTCGTCACGCTTAATGACCATCTGACTTTGGCCTTGAAGTCTTTCACCAGGCAAGTAGAGAGAGAGAGAGAGAGAGAGAGAGAGGGGGCAGAGGGGGAGCAGAAGGGAAGCCCATTCACTACAAGAGGGACAGAGGAGGCGAAAAAGGGGAACAGCCAGAGCAAGAGACGGATGGACGGGTGAAGAGAAAGAGGGAAGAGGAGGGAGGTGTGTGTCGCACACAGTTTTTCAGAAGAAGGGAGGGCAGGAGTGAGGGATGTGTGCCGCAGGGTTAGTGAAGGATGATAATTCACCGTTAAGCCTCCTAGAAAGACCAGCTGGCCCCTCTGGAGTCAGATGTCAGCCAGGACCCACTGTGTGTGTGTGTGTGTGTGTGTCTGTGTGTGTGCTGGCACTCATGCATACATATACGTGTGTGTGTGTGTGTGTGTGTGTGTGTGTGTGTGTCTGCTTGCGTGTGTGCTGTTGTCAGTCTAGCAGCTTTTGACTGCTAGAAGGAAAACACCTGCATGGGGAGCTGTAGATTTTATCAGTCTAAGCTCCCTATCTCAGCAAGAGTGGGACCGGACAGAACGTGCGTGTGTGCACACACACACACACACACGCACGCACACACACACACACAAGAGTTATACACACACACTCACTCACATGCACACACCATCTGCTGGTTAGTTAGGGCTATTGTTGTGAGCCATTTGGGTGGTGTGTAGAGGTTTGGCTTTGTGTTGATCTTGACCATCAGTTGGCCAGCTGGCTTGACTTTGGTTTTCCACTTGGTTGGAACAGAAAACAGGCCAGAGGACAAACCAAACGAACTCAAAGCGACACATTTGCTTGTTAGCTAAAAAAGTAACAGTCGACATTTGCACATTTAAAATAACAACTGATGTCATCGAGATTATAACTGACTCTAAAGTCATAACCTGATCACACATTAAGAGGCCTGTGTAATGCAGGACTGTTAATCTGTTAACTAATCTGTGTTTTATATGCACACACACACACACACACAGGCACATGTCTCTGTCACTGATTTTGTGGATGTAACAGTGGTTTTCTGCTTCTTTTCTCTTTCTGTCTCCCTCTCCCTCACTAATCTATACTAGCCAGGTCATGCTGAGTCTGCTGTGCTCCCTATTGAATAGCTTGAATTATTCAGCATCGTAAGCGTGTGTGTGTGTGTGTGTGTGTGTGTGTGTGGGGGGGTGCGTGCGTCTGTGTGCACGTGCACTTGCACACATGTAAGCATGGGTACAGCTGGCCTGCTGGTTCCTTTAATCAGGGGACAGCCGATCTGCATGAATGCCTGTATTGTTGGGTCATGTGTATTCAGGGCCATGGCGTGTGTGTGATTTTGTGCGTCTGTGTGTATGTATGTGTGGAGGACTCAACAGGGGTATCGGTGATTACAGCTCTACTATGTGAAAGAGCACGTCACAGGGTCACTGGATCAACAGCACTAAATCAGCAACTGAGTTGTTTGTCAGGGTCATATGATTTCTGCTTGTTGATTGTAGGAAAGACAGAGAGTTCACATAGGGTTTTACATGTGTGTGCGCGTGTGTGTGCACGGTGCATAATGGGTCATCAGTATGTTCTGTGTCTTTCCTCTCCAGGCCGGAATGAGCTGATAGCCAGATACATCAAGCTCCGAACAGGCAAAACGCGGACAAGGAAACAGGTAATAATGTGGAACAATACGGTCACACAGCGGATCACATTATACAGACGTGATGAGGGAACGGGACCGACTGCAGTGAGAAGATGAACTCAGGCTAATTTAGCCGTGACTGGTCAAAGAAAGAAAATGGGTTTTTACATACGTGTTAAGGTTGCACTGGTTAGGGTTTTAAAAGTAAACATTATCACAAAAACAATGTTGGTCGTATTATATTACATATATTATATTTACGTTTTTAATACTTTTCAACTATTACCACTTGTTGCCCATAGGAGTCACCAGTGGGGATGTTGAATGGCTGTTTTCCACTCAGTGGGAAGCTAAAAATTGATTTGAGTGAATTGTTTTGTACAATTAGGGAGGTGTCCCCCCCCCCCCCAAAAGACATTGGACTCTATTCCAAAGCGTAAAAGAGGTGAAGCGAAGCAAAGATGCTGTTTGACTCATACCATCAGATTTAAACTGCACTACGTAGATATACATTAGATGTGTGGTAATGCTGCTGAAGTATCAGCTTCCTGTCGTTCAAACAGAGGTCACCTTACATGAATGTTTCTCATTACTCAGACTTTCCTTACTGCACAGTGGCAGACAAAAAGAAACGTGGAGATCATTATTTTTCTCATATTATTGTGAGTTAGTTCAGATAATTTTCTAAAACAGCTGCACAGGCAGCTTCTGAATAACATCTGGGATTATATCTCATCACCTTGCGTAACTGCTTCGAAAGTGATATGTAAATCTCACGACTTTTATAGAAAAGTGGGTGTTTGGTCAGACACGCATTCAAATAGCCCAAGATTTTCTGAAAAGACTTGTATGTATATGTAAATATACTATGGCTTTGAGTTTTTAATAACAAAATAGTCTGAAATAGGAATGTTTGGATTATTTACCAGCATATAAATTGGCACCATCTGTATGTTGTGTATTCTCAGGTTTTGTCCTGTTTTCCCAGGTGTCTTTTTGCGCTCTCAAAAGATGTGCATAGATGGGTCTATTCACTGTTGTCAGAGGAGCAGTGTGTGTGTTGAATGTGTGTGTGTGTGTGTGTGCGCGCCCTTCTTCTCCTTTCATAACCATGGAAACTCACTGTTTGGTCTTTCTTACACTTTTCCCGAACCCTCCAACCCCCTTCCTTTTGCCCTCTCCCCTCCTCTCCTCTCCTCTCCTCTCCTCTCCTCTCCTCTCCGCTC
>JAUMTR010000024.1:2286144-2309737 GCA_032270685.1 Microctenopoma stevenorrisi
CTCTCCTCTCCTCTCCTCTCCTCTCCTCTCCTCTCCTCTCCTCTCCTCTCCTCTCCTCTCCTCTCCTCTCCTCTACTCTCCTCTCCTCTCCTCTCCTCTCCTCTCCTCTCCTCTCCTCTCCTCTCCTCATTCCTTCCCTCCCTTCCTCCAGGTATCCAGTCATATCCAGGTATTAGCCAGAAGGAAATCCCGGGAGTTTCAGTCCAAACTAAAGGTAAGGCACATAATCTCTCTTTGCACAGGGGGGGGGGGGGGGGGTTCATTTCCAGTGTCTTAGAGACAAATGCATCTGATTAGTGAGGTTTAGCACTGGTGATCACCATGCATGAACAGACATAAAAAGCAGCACCCACAGAAACACAAACTCATTTAACGGGAAAGCCGTGAAAGAGACATGACGTAGTAATATGGAAATAACTAGCCACATCCAGACCACTCCGTGAATTAGAAACTCTCTGTAGCTCGTCGGTGTGATCATGTACAGTAGCTATGGGAGAGTAATCTGAATTCAGTGTTCGTCTCTGGCGCGGTAATGTTTCACTTCGACTGGACGGATGCCTGTCACAGTTGCTCCAGTATCCTAGGTGTCTAATTAGGCCTGTATAGGTCTTCGCCCCCTCCTGTCTCCTCCTCCACCCCCTTCTCCCCTTCTTCCTGTCATCCTCTTAAATCTATACATTCATTTGTTCCTCTCCTCTTCCCTCCCTCTTACATTCTCTCCAACCTCCTTTCAGTCTATTAATCTCCTGCCCTCCGTGCCGCCTCCCCCTCTCCCTCTTTCTTTTTCTTCCTCACTGTTGTAATTAACTTCATCTAGAGCAACAAGGGAGTGCTTGTTTACCCAGAAGAGCAGTTGCAACTCTGACTGGAAACAAAGTAAATTGATGTTTGCTGTCATAAAAGAAATGACAGATGGTTGATGGAAACTGATAGTAAATTCTATTAGTGTCATGCCAGGGTTGTGCTATACTGTATATATATCGATCAGCATACCAACATCTGTAAAGCAACTGCATATGCTCTATATCTGAAATTAATTAAGCACCATAAATCTGAGGGTAATAAAAATGCCGTAAGCTTAATACAGCAAGAAAACCCCTGATATGAGTAATATGCACCGAGGCACCAAGTGTTGACTTTTCTAAATATGATATTAATCACAGCTTATATTACACATATGCAATTATAGCTGCAGCTAATTATTACGTTCATTATCAAATAATCAATTTCAAATGACCACAGTTACGTTTTCACGTTGTTGGCTTTGTCAGACAATAAGCCTGAAAACCTTAAGATGGTCTGTAAACAGTGAAAAGAGCAGCGTATGGAATTTGAATTGTAACTTTCTGTTGAAAGTATAAGGCTGGTGATATTCTTTATGTTTCACACTGACAGTGAACTGATCACCTCTACAACTTGGATTAAAAACAAGACATGTTAATGTGTGGTATGATGACACGTATTGTGTGGGGAAAGTAAACTGTTGTTTTATTTTATATTATGCTCTATTGTTCATTTAGCTGTATTGTAAATTACATTTTACTTCTATTATTGTCGTGCAACAAGTGCTTAAGTGTTTTTGAAATTACTTATATTTTTGTAAGAATAATAGTGACATTTTATTTTGGGGTCTGTATAATCCAATTTATTTATTAAATCCTCTCCAAAGAAGAAATAAGCGAATAATTTGGTAGTAAGATAGACAGTGGTGACTTCCAGCATAAATTAAAAATAAATATGAAAAATCTTTCTTAAAGGTAATAATACATTAATTAATTCATTAAGTTATTAATGATATAAGACAGCATGGCTAAAGTCTGTGTAGAACTCGCACCACACATTTGTTTCCAGGTTGAGAAACTGGATTTACTATAAAAATCATCAGTTTCCAGGGAACCTACCTTTGAATGCGACCTGTTTTGAAATGTATGTCTGGAGTAGGAACCAAGGGCCTTTAGGCTGAGGCTATGTGGTAAGATAGTTAAAAGTATTGACAGAGGCACATTAGCAGTTTGTCGTAGGATTTACTGGCAATAATAAAAATCCAGACAATGATGCCAGACATGCCCTTAAGATAAGGATGTACACGGTTGTCAAAAAGAGAGAGATTATTGATGGAGTCTGAGTACTTTATATCCTGAAGTTGCTAATAGCTGATAGAAGATGCTGAACACGCTCCCTGTTCGTTTGAAAGTGATGTCAGATCTTTCCTGGCTGTCGGATTTCCCATTAAAACCAAAACACATGGCTTAGTTAGAAACAAGTTCATGTCAAGGATGTTATCAAACCCATATGGTTTCTGGTGTTTAATATGAAAATCCAGCATGATTCCCATCCCACTACCTTCTGTAATGTTATTACGTCCCCTAGGAGGAGAGATTTCTCTCAGTGCCAATTAACTTGAGTGAAGCTGCCAATTAGTGATTCTCCACTTACTGCGTAGTCTCTAATTCCATTTCACTCAGCTGTTCTCCGCTCTGCGTTTCATGTTGCTCGTGTTGCGAGATCAAATGTTACAAGAAGCCCACAAGTTCCGACTTACTGTAAATCTGTTGTTTGTTGTTCATTTGTTTGGTGGTACCAGTGATGCCTGGAGCTCTGGGCGCCAGCACTGTTGCTGCGACTTCCACTCAAATCACCACACCTGAAGCACACATGTACAAAGAGAGGTCTATTAACTAAAATGTAACTGAGCAACAGGTTGAGGTCGAATGATAGATGTAGATGTGGTTTGAAACAGATTTGTGTTGGATTTTGTGAGCATTTGATGAAGACCAGGGGTGTGACAGGGGCAGGTTGGATTATTATCATCATATGATTAGGATCGTCAAAAAAAGCACCAGGACTGTTGGAAATGATTCATTTTAATATTATTTTATTCATTTTATACCACCCATCTACAATATTCACATTTACTGTAAATGTGTAACTTTTATCAAGATGAACATTTTTGCCGTAAAGAAAAGAAACATGTTTCAAACTAATGGTCTGTGAAGCATCAGTGTTGGGAAGTCTGCAGTTTTTTCAGCAATGCATTTATGCAACTCCTCATTTTTAGGTTACAACACTTCCAGTCAGATGACGTGTATAAATTCTGACAATAAAAACTAGCAATCAATGAAATTATGAAAATGTCTGTAGTGAATCAGCCAATCAGACGCCAGTGCTGCCAGCCATGTGGTCCAAGTTAAAACCTAACGAATCTAAGTTGAACACTAACAATGGATCACCTCACAGTCATAACTGTACTATATTCTAGGATTAGTGAAGAAATGAAATAAAACGTAATATTCAATGATGTAGAATCTGTGTTTTTTTTGTCTCTACAGCAGCTTGTAGTTTACAATGTCTATACGAACTGAGCCTCTGATTTCCTCAGTGTTGAGCCGTTGGATAATGAGCCGCCCCATATTCTGCCATTTACTCAAATTACTGTACTTCAATTTGTGTAATCATTAAGTAGCAGGAGGCATCCGTCTGATCACAACCAGTTAGTGAGAATCACAACAACAATTATGACTTTTTCCCCTCAAGCGTTATATTTTCTGTAGGGTTACAGATTCCAACACTTAAGATAATTCCAATTCTTCCTCTGTGCTGCTGTAATTCACAATGATGATATTTTTTAAGACGATGGTGTTAATGTCAGCGCTTGTTGACATTGATGACAGGACCAGAATGCCAAGGAGAAAGCCCTGCAGAGCATCTCCGCCATGTCTTCAGCTCAGATCGTCTCAGCCACAGCCATACACAGCAAGCTCCTGCCTGGAATAGTGCGGTCCAGCTTCCCCGCAAACGCACAGGTAATGCACACACTCACACACACTGTGGACATGAGTTATAATACAGCACATTTTGTAAATGTGCTGCATTTGTTTCCTGGTGCACGTAGTGATACGTCAAATGCCTTCGTGATTTGGTTCAGTGTATTAATGTGTGCTGGTTTTCAGCTGTGGCAGGGGATGATTCCTGGGGGACAGTCCAGCTCCAACACGGCTGAAGAGTAAGTCGACTCACCCCATACAGTCCGATCTGACTTTATTACTGACCTTTCATTTTGAAACTCTGATGTGGGATTGATTTCCTGCTACTGGTTAATGTGTGAGTGATAGTGTCAGTAAACTATTTGATTAACTTTTGCTGATTGGTGGTTTAAGTGATTGTGCTTGATTTTGTATGTAGTGTGTGTACACTAGTCACTGTTGACAACTATTCTGGTGAAACCATCACAATTAATCCCAGAGGGAAATCGTTTTGAGAGAAGATTAGAAAGAAGCACCACAGGTTGGTGGTGGGACCTTGTGGTGTCACCTGAGTTACTTTGGTCTGATGACCCTCTGTATGCTCTTGTTTGTAGATAAAATATCACGTCAGTGTCTTGGCGAGTTTGGCCTTATCAGGGTTCTTCTCCCTGTAAGTCGCTTTGGATAAAAGCGGCTGCCAAGTAGTAAAAAAAGTGAAAAAGTTAACAAGTAAAATCATTATTTTATGGCAGCTGATATTTAAGAAACCATCAGTGTAATTTTTGGTCACTGGAATTGTCCCTTCTTCAGCATTTGCTGATTTTAACTTCTAAATGAATACCTTACCATACCGTATGCAGAGAAAAGCTCACTGTACCTGTTTCCATGTGTTACATTAGTTAGTTTGATCACACGGACAACGCCTATGGGGATCATTGTGTTTGTTCCATAGCCAGCGGCTGTTCATAACCATGTGATGAGGATAATGGTGGTAAATGGGGCTGGTATAGCTTTTACTGAACAGAGATGCTCTTGACCTCTATGCTCCTGTTACTGTTCATACAAGACGCAGAACACAATTCCTTGTTGTATAATGTAGGTACAATGAGACGGGTCCCACTGCGTGTCTTCTTTCTGGGCCTTTCTGGTGCTCTTCTACCTGCCTGACTGTCTTTTTTTGCTTTCAGCATCAAGCCGTTTTCTCAGCAAGCCTACTCAGTACAGACAGTGGGGACAACCACAGTCTCAGGTGAGAGGGACCACAGCACAATTAGCTCTTTTCTGTAAGGTGGCCAGGTGGTCGTCTCTGCTGCCATTTAGACCACTGGCTCTCAATAGGCCGGGTTTTGACTGTGGCTGGGTGGCTGGGTATAGAGTGAAGAGGTCAAAAAGGGAACGACAGGGGTCAGTCTGACTTTTCTTACTAAAATCATTGTTACAGAATCTACTCTACAGCCAATCACATTTAAATTAAAGGTTAAATGTTTTATGTAATAACCTCAAAACTGATAACGTCTGTCCTGTAATTTGATTTTGTGCTATTGATGGAGATTAAAAATAATCAATACCGTCGCTCTGCCTCTAGATGGCAGGTGGGGAGGACGGTGGGCAGGTTGTTAGCTGTTGCTTAGCCTCCTTTGTGACTGCACACTGCGAGCTCTCTGTGTCACTACCCGAGTGACTCACATGAACATCAATGAATGTGTTACACAGTAGGAAACGCTGCAGACTGGGTGGCTGATTTAGCTTTGAGTGGAGTACAACGGCCCTCCAGGTCGGTCCCCCTGAGCTACAGGACAGGCGGCTTAAATTAAAACTAAAATATGTAACCTTTGAGAATCAGGCAGTCACGTGCAGCTTTGACAGGGCCGCGGAAAACAGGGAGAAACGTAGGTTCATTTTGCTCTGGGTTAATCTGTCCATGTGCATGGGTCAACAAAAGCTAGTTTTCAGTGAAGTGAAGAAAGCAGCCTGTCACTTGTCACCTCCATTGTTGATCTTTCACAATGGATTTAACAGCTCAATAAAGGTCCCTGCTTGTGAGTTTTACTCGCAGTGGATGATGGCAGCTGTCAGAATTACACGAAGCTTAATGACAAGAGGAGAAAAGCTTTCAGAAATGGAGCATCTGAGATCTGAACCAGCCTCCACTGGATTTCACTGTGTCCTCATCATACATCTGCATTTGTTACCTGCTGTACAGCGCTGCACTCTCACTCTCTTGGGTCGCGCTGTGTGCATGAGAGCTCAGTAACGGCATGAGTTGTACATGTCTGCAGATAAAGAATAATGCTAGCATCTCCGCTAACCCTGCTGAATCGTATAATTGTGCATGCTGACACTGATGAAGGGAGGCTAAAGAGAATATATGTGCATTGTCCAGGCTACGAGGCTCCTGCTGCAGCCCAGACACACAGAGAGCCGGCATGGCAGGGCCGCTCCATCGGCACCACCAAACTACGATTGGTGGAGTTTTCGTCTTTCCTGGAGACACAGAGGGACCAAGAGGCAGTAAGTGTCTCTCTCTCTCTCTCACACACACACACACACACACACACACAGCACCAGTCTACAATAAGCTCTCCCTATTGTCACGTAAACAGAGTTGACAGATAACCCCACTGCAGAGAGCGGCGTTAAAGCCTTTTGTGTGTCTCTTAGTGTGAATAACCTTTGTAAAGCTCTATCTCTCAGTCTGCTCAGTCTATCTGTCATCCTGCCGCACTGTGGACTTGCTGTCATTTTTCCACCACGCTGCCATTCATCTTCTTGCTTTGTGTTTGGACAGTTAAAAGAAACTCTTGAGAGGTCGTACAGTGACATTGAAACACAATGCGACATATGTTACTGTAAACGATGATGTCTTTTTACAACGCTAGACGTTTTCGTAATAACAATTATAAAATTATATTTGTCCATGAATAAAGCATGTAGCTGTTTGATGTTGCTTATTATCGATGTCATCTGTGAGTTTGAATCTTTAGAATTGGAAAAGTAATCAAAACTAGTTTTTATAGGATGATTTATTCAATGGTTTTATATTGTTGAGAAAATGAAGTTTCCATTCACAATTTGTTAAATAATCTTTTGTTGAAGCCTTTTAAAATAATCATTCCCATGTCTGTGCAGTAAATAACTATAAAAGCTTCTTCAGCTTGGTCAAAGACCTTAAACAGGGCGAGGTTGTGTCCTCCAACAGAGGGCGCTGTTGCTGTGTGTTGTAGAGGTGGTTAGTGACATGTTAGTGGAGCTGGCCACTAACTTTGCTGCCTCCATCTTTTCCTCCTGCTCAGTACAACAAGCACCTCTTTGTGAACATCAGCCAGAGCAACCCCAGCTATAGCGACCCCCTGCTCGAGTGTGTGGACATCAGGCAGATCTACGACAAGTTCCCGGAGAAGAAGGGAGGCCTCAAGGACCTCTTCAGCAAGGGCCCGCAAAATGCTTTCTACCTAATCAAGTTCTGGGTGAGCAGACAAACACTTTCCCTCCTGTATGTGTTTTTGAAAATGATTTTCATTCTTGCTCAGTGTCTTTGTGTGTACTTACAGGTGTGTGTGTGTGTGTGTGTGTGTGTGTGTGTGTGTGTGTGTGTGTTTGTGTGCGTTCTGTCCACCTGGGGTTTGGAGGTGGTGGGTTGATAAAAGCACAGTTCCTTTGTTTGAACACCTGCTCACCTCCTGACTCACAGTGTTGCTCCGTCTCCATCTGTGTGGGTTTCTGCATGTGTGTCTTACTGTTAGTGCTACAGTACAACAAAGGACTTTCAAAATCACAGCAGCAGCAGCAGAAGAAATTAATTATCAAGACATTTGGGAAAGATGGATTTTTGAATGTACCCTGAGGAACACGGCTTCACATTTGCAGAACCATCTATTTACCATTTGAACGACGACTGTTGCCTACAGCTACAGCTAATTGTCTTAAACCAGCATTACCAGCAGAAGGCAGTAAGACTGACTGTCGTGTCTATCATGTACAGTATCAGCTGTGATTGGACAGTCCCCTCTCCGTGGGAGTTTTACCAAACATTGCACATGATGAATTAAAATGAAGCTTATACACATAGTGATGTGATATGAGGCCTGTTAAGTGGGTTCTGTATATGGTTAAAGTGAGGAGATGTGTGTGCGCGTGTGTGTGTGTGTGTGCGCGCGCACGCCACGTAGAGAGCCTCCCCTCTGAATTTAATTAGAAAGCTCTCTGATCCACCACAATGGAGTGTGTTTCTGATAATCTGCTGCTTTACCAGAGCACAGTTTGACGTTAGTCTGAGCGTGTGCGTGCATGTGTGAATGTGCACGTGGGCGATTTAGCATATGGTGTGTGTTTGTGTGTGTTCTCATCCCTGAGACATCCCGTACTCCTTAGAGGACTCATTACAAACAGTACAAACCCTTCTTTTCTTCTCTCCGCCTGTAATCCAGGTGCAGCATGTTCTGTTCACTGTTGTGATTCAACATTTTCCCAGCTCAACTTCAGACACACAAAGTTACACAAAAAGTGTTGTCGCCGTGTGCTCTGTACTGTCTCCCTCTAGAAAGCTCATTAATGTCTCACTTGCTTTGTTTGTGCTCCCCTTTATTAATTTATTTTTTATTATTTATTCACTTGGGCAGATTCTTAGTTTTGTTGCCCAGGTTTTGAGATTTCTGCTTCCTCTCGTATGAAATGAATGGTGTAGAAATGTGTCGATATTTACAGCAGAGCAACAAATAACCACGTCCACTTTCACCTCCACTAAGCTGCAGCTGGTACAGTAATGTCTCTGTGGTTAAAGGTTTCCAGCAGAGGGCGCTGTTGACTGCTCTTGGTGGCAGAAAAGCAGCCTGTGCTCTTTTTACAATGCTTTTCGCTGTGACTGATTGAATCCACTCGTCCAGTCCGTGCATTCAGATGAAGCAGCAGTGGTTTCTTGTGCTGATTAACGTGTAATCCTAATGTTTCGGCTCTGTGGTTGCCAGGCGGACCTGAACTACAACGTGCAAGATGACCCCGCCGCGTTCTACGGCGTCACCAGCCAGTACGAGAGCTCAGAGAACATGACCATTACCTGCTCCACCAAAGTCTGCTCCTTTGGCAAGCAGGTGGTTGAGAAGGTGGAGGTGAGTGTGGTTCGAGTGATGCTCCGGTCAGAGAATTTTAAGCAATTTCTGCATAATTATCAAGTTTTGCAGCATCTCATTTACCTAATAACACCTGAGCGGCTGTGCAGAGCGTAGCAGAGGTGGGAGAGAGAGGCTCGGTGGACTGCATTGATTTTGAGTCTCATGTCAGTGCTTGCTCAAGTCGCACATTGTAGCCTGAAGCCATTTTTTGAAGTTTCTCTTTCTCTCTCTCAGACGGAGTACGCGAGGTTTGAAAACGGGCGTTTCGTCTACAGAATCAGTCGCTCGCCGATGTGCGAATACATGATCAACTTCATTCACAAGCTCAAACACCTGCCCGAGAAATACATGATGAACAGCGTGCTGGAGAACTTCACCATACTGCTGGTGAGGCCGGGCCACGAGTCTGATTTAAAAAGAAGAATGTGCTGAATTACTTTTATGAATTTAGAATGCCTATTCAAGGTTTATCTCTCTCTCTCTCTCTCTCTTTCTCTCTCTCTCTCTCTGGCCAGGTTGTGAGCAACAGAGACACTCAGGAGACCTTGCTGTGTATGGCGTGTGTGTTCGAGGTGTCCAACAACGAGCACGGAGCACAGCACCACATCTATCGACTCGTCAAGGAATAACACACACACATATATATATATTTACACACACACACACACACACACACACACACAAATGGCCTTTGTTTGGTGAATAACGGTGACAAATTTGAGTTTTACGAAAAAAGCGGTTGCATCTTCACTGCTGCTCAAGAAAAAACACAACAATCAGAATGTTGTAATTTTTAATTGACTGCAGATATGACACAGTATGAGCAGAGTCCGTCTCAACGGGAGGATTTTAACACACTACATATTAACTCCAGGCTGAATACCAGATGCTCATTAGCTCTAAACAGCACAGTGGCAGTGCAGCCATAGAAACACAATGGAATCGACCTGGGCGGTTTTCTCAAGAACATCCTGACTCTGAAATCACTGGGAGATGTCATGTCTCCTGCTAATTGGTTTCTTCCCTACTTTCTCCCAGTACATTTGTATTTCGCTGCTCTGATGGTGGAAATGAAAGAGATATTTCTGTCATGCTCTTTTGGGAAACTCAACCCAGAGATGATGAAAAAAAATAACACAATCTCACAATTGTCTCCCCCTGTGACATACTGTAAGTGTGTGTGTGTGTGTGTGTTATCTGCAATGAAAGTGGCGGGCACTGGTGATCAGACCCTGTGAATCATCAATAACCAGAGAAGAAAATAACACTACTGCATTATCATATAGTACAGTATAGCGGTGGGTTTGTACAGATAGCCACTGCAAACTTGTGTGAGCTGCATTCTTGCACAAAATAAGAGGTTTGTCCCAAAGAAAAGAAATCAAACTTTTACCTTTTTGTATGTTTTCTTAAAAAAAAAAGACTAAACTTTGGGAAATTGTTTATTGATAGTAGCATATAAACTATATTTTAATTCCAGGAACACTATCTAAAATGTCTGTTAATAAGAAACTATAAGTGAAATTAAATAATTCAGGTACCTTTTTGTGCAACACGTGATTCTTCTGATAAGTAGAAATTAATATGTCAAGATCATGTTAAAGTTATTATCCTTAAGGTTTCCGTGCTGGGTGTAGTTTCCCTTTTAACACTAAAAGCACCTCCACATTTGGCATCAGTGGTAAATTTACACAGGAACTCTGGATTTGCCTGAGAGGCTGTTTGTAACTGTGTGTTTTATGTAAGAACAGGAAGATAAACCGGTTCTGATTCGGTGACAATCTTAAGGATTATAACTGTGCATCGATAGAGTGCTGTAGGGATGAGGTTTTTTTGTTGGCCAACATGGAAGTTAACATCGCACACTGTGACCCGTTCTAAAAGAGGGGAACCAGAAGTGCTGAAACGTTAACTTCTTCTTGGACTCATTCCTATGGGCCTGTGTTGCCATGAGTCCACTGGAAAGCACTGGGAATCTTATGAACTACACATCATTCATGGTGTTGGTGGAAACATACAGTCAAAGGAAACGTGGCCTGTTTTGTTTAGGATCATGTTGCAGATTAAGCTTATCTTAGTTCAGTATTCTTATACCAGCTAACTTGAGCTTTAATGCGTCCATACTGACAAACGTGTTCAAACCTGAAGCGCTAGTGCGCCCGTATGTGACGTGGACAAGCCTCGCTCCTACAGTTTGACAGTTCTCCGTGTCAGGACAGCTCGTCCAGTGCTCCGTTTCAACTCGTTAAAGGGTTGACGACACACTTCCCTTTAATCAGTCCAGGGCTGTTTTCTCCCCAGTTCCATGATACCTTGTCAGAGTAAAAGTCCTGTGAGCGATGATACAAAAACCAAAAACTGTTGAAGTGTACTGTAGCAGGCGTCGACTGGTGGTTCGCCCATGTCATGCTCAGCAGCATGAAGTGCCTTTGGTTGGAAACAGAAGTAGCTTCGGGAAGAGTCTTGATGACTCGTGGACGCTTGCGGAAAGGCATTTTTTTAATGGAACAAACACATAATTAGCTCACACATGCTCCAGTCTGTGTCTGAGAGCTAATTATCCAAATTCCATATCTAACGACTGCTTCTTTGTCACCACCGGACCATCCTACAGAGTTTTTTTATTTCCCACACGATGTCATCGAGATACATTCTTGTGTCTACGTTGCATCTAATGGCAGGATTCTCATGTGTCTGCAACGTTTGTGCAACAGGTTCATGCTGAAACAGGCTGCACACAGTGGCGCCTCATTCGTTACATGCAACTCTTTATGGTTCCTACTGAGGAACAACAGGAGTCGTTATTCATTTCTGTAGGAATAGTTTTGAGATCTTGGTGAGGAGATCCTACTAAGAGGCACTCTTTTGTTTTACTGCTAAGCACAGTATAAAGCTACAGTCAATAGACTGTGTTTAGCATTGCTAGCAATTTTAGGACAACTTTACGGATTTTCAGTTTTACATATCTAAGAATGGCATTAAACCTTCCTCTGTCTGGAAAACTCCTCCAGATGACATAATCATCAGCATCTCTCATTATTGTCTGAGAGAGAACTTCTGCTAAAGCGAGAGGGAAGTTTAATGCTTTTCACATGCTACATATAGTGCAGGATCAGGAAGTCGCACTTTAAATTAAAATGGGAAAAGGTATTAATTTCAGAGCTGCACCTCTAAAGCTCACTTATTACGTTACATGTTGCAAATGTTCAATGTGTCTACATCCAGAAGTCAGGGTGAAATACAAGATACAGTAAAAATGACTAAGACTGAAAACTACATGTTCTTACCTCATTGTAAGTGTTCTGCAGTTTTTTAGATTTAAAAAAAATAATTCATTTCCATTTTCTGTGGCAAATATATTGGGGTTTTTTTTAGCAAAAAATGAGCGACACATAACCCAGGAAACATTTCTGGATGTTTATCAGTGAGGTTTGGACATGACAGTTCTATGTTAGCATCTATGCTAAGCTAAGCTACCTGCCTGTAGGTTCCTGTATCCAGATCTAAAGCTGTTATGGATTTCTCCTGCAGTGTGAACATATCACTGTTAAATTGAACTGAAAATTATTCCAGCCGTTAAATTAGCATTTTCTTTCATTTATTATTCAGATCAAGATCAAAACTGGAGACATAATGATTTGCATGTTGATGAATGAGGCCCAGAGTATTTCGTGTCTTATTGTAATGAATTCCTCCTGAGGAGCACTGGATGTTAATCAGGAAAGTGTTGTGGCTCGACAGGTTTGTGTTCCCGGTGTGACCAACTGGGATGCTACGCGGTGTCCAGGAGACCCAGTCGATTGTTAAATGCGCCGACGCAAATCTAACCATTGTATTCTGACCTCTACTCGTGTGGGTGTCTCTCAGGGTTACCTGTCCCCCGCAAACACACTGCCTGGTGAACATTTCCACTCGCCCCACCTCCCCCAGCTTTCCCACAGTAGTACGTTCCCTTCACACCAGAGCACCAACATGTAACATGTACATGATAACACCACACACTGTTTCAGGGGCTGATTTTGCAATAATGAACCTCTGTCTGACACTATCCAACACCTGCCTACCAAAGACAGTCACAGAGGACAAGTCATTTATTACAAACTAACTTCCTGCTTGAGTCAAACAAACGAGCTCAAAGGACTGTTGTCTTACATCTGTACAGATGTGGTTAAAGCCAGTAAAAAGGAAACAAATAAGCTGAAAATGAGATTCAAATATAAAAAAACAACATGTTTAATACCTGATCTGAGGCCAGGTGTACATTTCATGTCTTAAAGACATTTCTGTCTCTGAATGTGGACACCTCTTATCATTTTGGTTGGCAGACTGAAGGAGCCTTGTGTGAGGAGGCCACTGAAACTGTGATGTATTAAAATACCCCACATGTCTGTCGAACGCAACCGCAGCGCTTTGGTGTAACAGTAAATGTCTATTGATTAAAAATCACCTGGAAAATAAAGTCACACAAAAGGCCTGAAGGCCTCAGCCGTGAGTGATCTGCTGGGTTTGTGAATCATTGCCGTCTGTGCTGTTGAAGTCGTCTCTTTGTGCAAGTTGGATGTTTTCAATTGTCTTTTCACATGTGGTACAGAAACCCTGTCTGTAATCGAATCCAAAATGGCCTTGAATCTTTTTGCCCCGGCGCCGAGGGTTTTTGATAAGATGCTTTGTATAAAAGTGACAATAACCTTTATTACAGATGTTGTGTATATCTTTGATAATCTAATGTTTATCCTATTTTGTGAAGCAGAGAGTACATTTAGGAAAAATCCAGGAGCTAGTCGTGTGTCTATTGGTGCTGCACAGGGTCTGATCTTTGCTTTGTACCTTTTTTCCCCTCATGGCTAAAAGTATGTTAGATATTTT
The DNA here is from genome assembly GCA_032270685.1 of Microctenopoma stevenorrisi. Lineage (NCBI taxonomy): Eukaryota > Metazoa > Chordata > Actinopteri > Anabantiformes > Anabantidae > Microctenopoma > Microctenopoma stevenorrisi. The sequence goes on from JAUMTR010000024.1 coordinate 2,299,862, forward strand.
CTAGCTTTGTAGAGACTTTGTACGTATATGCTATTCAGTTTAAATAAATGGTCCGTTCCAAACTGTCCTCTGGGCTTTTGTCTTTACTCATTTACCCACAGTTATACTTTTACATTGTTTAGTACTTGCGCTCCCTTCTGTTTGATTGTAAATTAGGTTCCTTGTGCTTTGTCGGTTTCACTAACGAGTTCCACGTCATGTTGCATGTTTGAGTTTAGCCTGTTATTAGCTTGTTAGTGACTCAAGCTGCAAATATGAAAACAATTCTGTAAAGGTTCTGCATCACGTAATTAAATCTGTGCTGAGAATCAAGGCTTTGTGTCACATATACATTGTGGACTTTGTCTGGGCTTAGATTTTACATGAGATGCATAAGCACATTTGTTAAATAGATCTGTTGAGATTTGAACCGATAAATTCTGAATCCTTATAGACCTTTTTCAGACGTGGCAACCACAGTCACTCTGGCAGAAAACAAGTGTTCTGGAAGAATTTAAGATATTATTTCCACCCTTTGTGTCAGGTTCATCGACATGGCAACGCGGGTGTTAGTTACCTACACTGTGTATACGGTGGTCAGCGTCAGCTATTATTATATAATGTTATCATATTAGCCTAAGATGTTAATTGATTGACACAAAGCAAATGTGTAAACTATCTGGTCAACCAATCCCCAGAAACACCAATGTCTAACTGGGCTTCAGAGATTTTGAAAATGGTTCTAACTGAGTAATAACTTCTATGAACACCAGAGGGCGCTATACTCAAAGAATTCAACCTGAAGCTCCATGACACAGCTGGAAAGATCCTGCATATGTTTATCTTCACAGAATTAGTATTCATTATGATTACGTTATTATTCGTTGTTGTCTTCTAGAAACGTCATGATTCCGTCACCTTTTAGTGAATTTTGAGGGGGGCCATGTGAAGTACATACGTTATTTTACTTTTATTTGTCATCATCTAGTTTTGAAAAGACAATGAACCTTGGGTATAGTGCATGTTTTGGTTAGTCTGGTTAATTCCTGCCAGTCTAATCAGTCTACAGATCTGGCACGGCGCGATGACCTCAAAAGGAAATGAGACAAATGTTAAGAGAAACAATGTGGGTTATCGCTCACAGCAGCGATGGTCCTCTTTGTCCCAGAAGTGTGCGTGTGTCTGCGCTCACACGCTCCTGTAGTTGTCCCAGTGCACTCACACACATGCATATGTGTGTTCCCATGTTCCCACATGGTTTTCTAACCAGTTATTTTGCCAACAGACGTGGCCTCTGAGCTGAGGTCGCACTAAACAAACACTAGTGGAGACTGCAGAGGAACAACTCTCACACACACTTACTGATGCAGATCAATCCTTTTATGAGTTTTACCAACCGTATTCTGCTCTGAAATCATTGAAAGAGCAGATTATGGGGCCAGACACTGCATGAGGACTCTGCAGGGTGTAATAGATGGATTTCCTTCCGCTCTCTGCTCCTTCCAGCTGAGTCTGTGGAGGGATTATGAAGATGAAACTGTAGAACAATGCACACTGCAGCGTAACACTGCTGAGTAAGAGCTTCAGTTGTGTTTTATCTTAGCCTCAGTCTTTGGTTCCCCACTCATTAGATCTCTGTGGTGGTGGTGGTGGTGGGGGTGTGTGAAACTGAATCAGAGCACTTGTAAGCCTAATTCTGTGATACTATGAGTTTTATAGTTTTATTGATCTCTGACAAACATAAAACTAGAGACTAACAACCAGAGGAACACCGGTTTATCAGCCTGACAAGTGATGGAGGCACTGTTGGAGTTCTGTAACCTGCAGCAGCAGAAAGGTCTTTGTAACGTTACTGAACTCTGTGTTGTCTTTTTTGAAAAAGCACATGTTGCAGCACTACATTGTTTAATCGTGTGTAAATGATAGCTGATATGATTAAATAAATTCCCAGGGTCAAAAGCAGTTAACAGCAAACAATCTGAACAAGCTCCTGCTGCGTGATTCTTCTCTGCGCCGGAACAGTGAGAAAGAGAGAGAGAGAGAGAGAGAGAGAGAGGTGTGTGTGTGTGTGTGTGTGTGTGTGTGTAGAGGCGTGTCACCGGTCTTTACTGCACTCCTCTGTTTCGTCCCGCACACATCAGAGCAGCCTGTCCCGGAGCGAGGACGCACCTCTCCTCTCCTCTCCTCTCCTCTGCGCGCAGGGCTGAGATCAATCTGCCGAGGAGAGAGGGATGAGGTCCCGGCAGGCAGCCCGGCCTCACACCACCGGGAAGATATCTATGGATGGACTTTTTCTCGATCCCAACTCTGATGGTTCTTCACGGTGTAACGCGGTTTTGTGTCCGGACCTTTGAGCGTATCTTACGGATCGTTACAGAGACTCAGCGGGTTTGTTTTTATGTTAGAACTTTCCACAGACAGAGATCTGGACACCTGAAGATGACTTTTCTCCCCTTCACCTTCTGAGCTGTCACACACTCACTCACAGAATCCACTGAAGCAACTTTTTGCTCTGTCTGTGCTCTGACATGGAGCCGGAGGAGGGGAAGATCTCCGTGTGGGTGTGCCGGGAGGAGAAGCTCGTTTCTGGGCTGACGAAGCGAACCACCTGTGCCGACGTGGTCCGAGTTCTGCTAGACGACCAGAACCTGCGACAGGGCGCCTCGGCCGCGATGCTGTCCGGCGCGCCTCAGTCCTACTGCGTGGTGGAGAAGTGGAGGGGCTTCGAGAGGATTTTACCCAACAAGACGAAGATCCTGCGGCTGTGGAGCGCCTGGGGGGACGAGCAGGAGAATGTGCGCTTCGTGCTGGTTAAAAACGAGGCTTCGCTGCCAAACAACGGGCCCCGCAGCGCCGAGGCGCGGGTGGTCCAGAGCCGAGAGAGCAGCGGTCCGGGCGGGGTGCTCAAGGGCACCGCCAGGAGCTGCTGGACCGCCGCGGCCGCTGCCGCCAACCTGTCTCAGGAGAAGCAGAGACGCATAGTCAGAAAGGCCTTCAGGAAGTTGGATAAGATGAACAAAAAGAAAGAGCAGAGCGTGTGCAAAGATAAGGGCTCCGTGGAGAAGATGGAGACGCTGGTCCACCTGGTGATCTCCCAGGACCACACCATCCGCCAGCAGATCCAGAGGGTCAAGGAGCTGGACCGAGAGATCGAGCGCTACGAGGCGAAAGTGCACTTCGATCGCATCAAGAGACACGGGGTGAATTATGTGCAGGACACATACCTGGTGGACGCGTCCTCAGAGGCGTCCGCTCTGTCGGACTCCACGCGCAAAGCGGAGCGGCAGGACGCGCGGTGCACCGCGGAGGCGCTCGCGCAGTTCGAGGAGTACGCGCGCCGCTGCGAGGAGGTGGTGCGGCTGCAGGAGGAGCTGGCGGAACGCGAGGCGCTCGTGGAGAGCCTCACCGGGGAGATCCAGGAGGAACTCAACCGGCGATGGATGAAGCGGAGGCGGGAGGAGAAAGGAGCAGACGAGGAGCAGGACGCGGACAGTTTGGTGGACGAGATGTGCCTCGAGGCATCTGCCGCTCCACCTGTGGAGCCAGATGTCGAGAGTCTGTCTGAGAACGAGCTGGCTGTGGAGGAGGAGAGGATCAAAACCCAGCTTGACACCAGTCTGTACATCGGCCTGAGGCTGAAGACAGACCTGGATGCCATAAGGGGGGACTTGGGCCTGAGTCTGGCACTCTGGGAGACCAAGGAAAGTGAACTCCTGGACCTGCTGGCTAAAGTTGAGACCATGGAGATAGAGCAAGTGAACCAGAAACTGGCTGATGATGGTGAAGGCAATCTGGGCGCAGTGAGCACCGAAGCTGAGCCTGCATCATCGGAGAAGAGCAGCGGCTGGGTGGAGCAGGCCAGAGGTCTGTCCAAGTCCTGCAACACAAACGACGAGGACTCGGACACAGGTCTGAGCTCCATGCATAGCCAGGACTCAGACAACCCACCCGTGTGTGAGTCACTGGTATAGACTCACTTTGCTTGGAAGCATGTTGACAAACTCAGGGGCGGAAGAATCAGTGCTGGAAATACTGGGACATGGTCCACCGTACTCAAACTGCACCTCAGTACAGACACTGTATCTCTATAGCAATAATTCTATATGTAGTCATTGCACAATAAGCTAAGGGGGCATGTTAAGAGGTTCGGTAGGCTCTGCTGCTCTGAAGCTGACCTTTGACCTCTATGAAGAGAGTCAACAAAGCACCACTTATTAGGAGAATTAGCCTAGAAGAGATTAAAACAAGCCTCCTATAGCCGGTAGTCTTTAAGGGAAACTAGCTCACAGGTTTACAAAGAGTTAACAGCAGCTTGCTTTTGTCCACAGTCTGATAACTAAAAGGTTGTTTCAAAGGCACTTAGTAAAGGGTTCCTCTAAAAGGCTGACGGCGAACGTACCTTAATGCACAGTAAAGCCCTACGCAGTGAAAACGCATTCACCCGAACAAATGCATGGTAGAAAGAGAACATACACAAATCACAGCCACACAAAATTACTACCTGCTTAGTGTTCTTATCAGATTTAGGAAAATTCTGAATTGGACTGATCCCCGTCCTCAGACTAAGCAGAGCTGACAGATCACTCGATATTGTCCTCGGTATAAGTGTTTGTCTTTTAAACACCAAACGTCATGTTATTGAAGAACTGCATGGACCTGGTTTCCTGTCAGCTTACACAGGTCGAATTGAAAATATGAAACCTTTCTGTTGTCACCGTCATGTCTGTTTCATGGATGTGTCAAATCAATGGTTCAATATCTGGCCTAAAGGTTTTTTTTCTCTGACATGTTCACATCAGAGTGGTATCACGCTTCTCATTAGACTCAAAAAGTGAATCAATCCAGCAACACTCACAGGCTGCTTGAACTTCACACTGAAAAGTATGGGACGTCCTTGATAAACAGGTAATTGGCAACAGATTTGGCTCATGCCTCGTTTCCCTCAGAAACATCTTACTCAGCAACGTGGATCAATGAGAAACACCCCGTAAGGTTTAAGTTATCATTCGCCTAACAGAAGTGTGAGTGAACACGACGGATTGATGATGCAGTGTCCCAGGTCTGTGCAGTGTACCGTCCCGTACTGCTGTAAAAGAAATAAGCTCACCTTTTACATCCTGGAGTACTTTCTGGTCAGCAGTGTTAGCAGTCTTCCTGTTACTGTCTCCAAAGAACCGCGCAGACAGCGAGTGCAGCAGCCGGTATTGTTACGTCAATCTGAGATACATGTAAATCACTCTCTCTGTGTTGTTGTCAGGCTCTTGTGATGTCAAGTCTTCCATGTTTGACTCTGTCTAACTGTAAAACGGCGAGAAGTAATAACCTTGGAAGAAGAGACTGATGATACTGTTACAGCTGTATCCAAATACCCAAATGACCTGTCTGTAGCTCAGCTATCAAGCATAGTTTGGGACGTTGAGCAAGCTTTTTCTAGATAGAGCAACTCTGAGGCTACAGCAAGAAAACTGCACCGTGGCCGCACGGCGACGCCAGTCAGCACAATGTTACACGTGACTGTTAGTGTTGAAATAAAGAGGAAAAGAGATCTGGGTCGTAGTGTGGCTTTATTCAGCGTGACTGACACACCTGACGTGAGAGCATTTCACATCTTATTCATAACAACGCCCCTCCCCCACCGCCTCAGGTAAACATCTTTTTTTTTTTTTTTTTTGCACAGAGGTCTGGGTTTTGATGTGTCGTTGTTGGATGGGAAGATAGTTCACATACCTCTAGGCTGCAAAGCCTGATAGCGAGAGGTGTGTGTGGGAATATAAGTAGGCGCCGGCCCCGTCTCCAGCCGCCGCGCACAGTTGTGTTTAATCGCTGCTTCCTGGCTGCTCCTGCATGAGTTCATCCTGCATTAATTATGACAGGATGAGACAGAGAGCTTGAATGTACAGCGCGGCTTAAATTACCGGGCAGATGTGTTCCAGACAGTTTTCTGATTCCAGTCAAACCTAAAAAGTGCTCACAGCTATGGTAAATGATATTTCTCTGCAGAAACAATAAGTAACATCAGTGCAGACATTTTAGTTGCAGCTGTGGAACCATGGCGGTGGAGGATGGAGGGATAGAGCCGAAGGTGTCTCTGAAATGATCAGAAAAAGTTCATCTGCTGGGGACCATGTGACATGACTGCGACTTGGAAGCATCTTCTTGTGGACTCTTGTAGTAGTTCTTAGCCTGCTGCTACCTGCAACATCTAAAAGGATGTTTTCATAAAAACAAATGAACATGTGGGCTACATCAGGAGGACTTTGGTACTGTGGAGCAGCGGACTAATAAAACCAAACCTTCTTACACACCTACAAGGTCCAGGTGTTTTCATATCATCTTTATTTTTCATGCCATCATGCTGCATCATGATAATTGTCTTAAGAAAGCACATTCTTTATTTAAAACAGTGGTGCTGAGAACACAACTCCTTTGGCGCTTAGAGGTCAAAGCTAACCCTAACCCTAAGCCTTTGGGTTAGGGTTAGGGTTTAACCAATAGGCCCCAAACGTTAAGTAGCAGTAAGAGGGAACAAAATAAAGGGAACAAAAATAAAGAGTTTAAATATTGTCCTGACAGAACAGGACACTGTTCTAAATCGCAGGCTGCAGCTTTTCTCCTAAAGCACCTGACATGCACCTCAGCGGGTCCAACAGTAAGTTTATTCATCACATGTTCATATTTCTGTCTGAATTTAGTCTAATCCAAGCTGAAAACTAAGGTCTCACCATTCTCTAAATAGCTTAATACAAGTGATGTGTCTTTCCATGGCTGCAGAAACATCACGGTGTCATCCAGCAAGTCCCCTGAAGGACCGTCTCATAGCTCAGTCGACTGGCAGCCTGCTAAGCTCTGTCTCATGGAAATGTGTCATTGAGTAACCTGCTGTCATCCGATATCATCGCTTTCATTCCCACACTGACTGGTTTTCTAATCAATCAACGTTCTTCTTAACCAGTTGATGAATTCATCGTCAGCCGCAGCCATTAACGTCTGAATGTTCAGTCGACACCCACTTTCTCCAGTGTCTCGGAGGTAATGTTACACCGTCGGGATCATTTGATATCGAGAGTCTCCTTTCTTTCTCCGTCTGATTTCAGCGTTTGCAAGCAACTGGTTTTAATGGCTATGACTTTGTCCGGGTTTCTTTCCCTCCTCTTCCAAACCATAGCACAGACAGGTGCTCATCACGCTCTGCCTCCATGTTCATTTTGCTCCACAGTCACATTTGAGTAACATGACTTTCTATGAGATCACAGTTACCTGGAATAGGCACAAAACCACAAGCAGGTAAACACACTCATTCTGTTTTCTCCACGGCTTTGACTTGGATTGATTGTCTGTGCCATGCTTTGCAGTGTGAGACTGGGACACGTGAAATTATGCACTTTGGCTATAAAACTGGAGGGAACACTGTGTGAGAGAGATACAGAGCAAACAAAAGATGAAGAGACGGGAAGGGGCAGGGATATGGTTGGGTTATGTAACCTCGTTAAAAGTATTTTGTCCATGTGTGTAGTACTATGTTTGGCAGAGGCAGTGTGGGGTGCTATGAGGCCAGTTAACAGCAGCTGCTCACATCTTTCTTTCAAAAACACTCCAGCTTTTATATAACCAGACCTGGAAATACTCACTGCAGAGAAAATGCTGTGTGTGTTTGTGTACATACATGAGTTGTAATATGATTTAGCCAGCAGCAGAAGCGGATGTTATACAGTGTAAAGTGCAATAACATCAAGCACTGCTGATTCTTGTATACACTGCACAATAAAGTGTGTGCTTTCATATTTGAAATGCAGTGATGGGTTTTCATTTCGACTGTGACTAGTTTTCGTGGGCTCACGACCACAGTCAGCGCTCAGACACACTTCTTTTTCTGCACAAACATGAATGTGATCACATTTTCACACAAGCCCTAAAACTACATTAAGGTGACATTATAATATTTATTTATTTTGGCAAACACAAATAAAGGTATGACGATATAGAAATCCTACAGGATAAAGACGCTAACCCTTCAACGTAAACAATGGTAATGTTTGGACTCTATGTTTCTGGACTATAGGAATGCTGTGGACCAACATCCCTAAGCTGAAGCTGCTCTGTAAAGAGGAACGGGATAAATCCCTACAAGCTGGTGTGCAGGGCTGATAAACACCTACCCAACACTTATAACACGTCTGTGCTGCAAAATACTTTTGCCACACACAAATGTTTCAGAATGAATAATATGCCCATATAAATATCCAATCACGGCCCTGAAAACCGAACAGGACAAGACCTGCTTGTGAGTTTCACTATTACAGACTGAAGTGGCTTCTGCACATCTTTAGTAGAACAGTTTTGAATTACATTAAAAACCTTCCAGGCAGTTCCAGGCAATGTGGAGTGATTAAATCATCAGAAGCACATTGGTGCAGATCTGCAAACATGATACAGAGGACGTCACCTCTTCTAGTCATATTTTATAAAAATGTGGCCTGGAAGCAAGAAGGAGATTCTAAGATAAAGTTTTCATTTTCACACTTAGAAAATACGAGTCAGACTGTCACTCAGCACAGACAAATGTGTTGTCACGAAGCCAGCATGAACAGTTTAGTGAGGAAATACTGCAGTTAGTTTAGATTCCTTAATATGATTTAAAATAATAATTATTATCAATTATTATCAGACATAGGAATGCAACAGACACACGTGCATTTACAATTGAATCTGCATTGCGTCAATATTTGTTCTCAGAGAAGAACATGCAGGAAAGTTCTTCCTGTTCTCGCAGATTTGCAGCTTTTTCTACGGCCAGAAGCTCCAGTCATTACTGACCAGTCGTTAAATGTGTTTCCCAGGCAGGAAATCTGTGATTTGTGGTGAAAACAGTCTTTAAGTGAGACCAGTTCAGTCTTTGAAAGTCTTAGCTGGTCTTGAGGTGTGTCCCCACCTTCATCACCTAAAGCACCTGGCTAACCTTAGAGAAAGGTTGACATCTGGCCTCTAACCTCACCCAAAGCGTATTGATACGCTTCTTGCCTAATCCTCGCAGATGAGCAGTTTTGTGGCATGAGTTTGTCATTTTTTAGGAGACAGGCTCAGAACGACATCCTCACAATGAAAATACGCAAACGAAACAGCAACCAAAAAACCAGACTCTCCTTCAGTCCGTGTGAACACACAAACAGATGTGTGTTAATGTGTGTGCACGTGCAGCCGAGATAATCCCTGAAGCAAGCTCACAGAAAGGACTGTGTGTGACTGAGACAGTTGCACCAGGGGTTTGTGTGTCCTCCATAATCTCTCTCTCTCACACACTGTGCATCTGGAATCATTGGCATCATTTAACAACAGTCCAGGCATTTGATCATGGCTTGGATTAAAAGCCTAAAATAGACAGGGGACATACTGGTGGCTCAGCCTTTTAGTGCCCCCCCAAGTAGGTGGGGTTTGCAGTTAGGATCCCCTATTTTATTTAGGTAATTATCACAAACAAGTGTGGTGTTTAAAACAAGGAGGTCAAACAAGAAAGTAAAACAAGACTGGATTCAATTTGACATTTGCTCTTTTAAGCTGAGTGCTTGTGTGAGTGTGTGTTGCCAAATCTCAGGGACACATGTTGGTGACACAGCCGGTGGCAGGATGTAGCTTTATATGTTGTTGTTGGCCATTTAAAGCACCTCATCAGAAGTTCCACTATCATATCTTTAAATAAAAGACTTACAACTCTACTGTATATCGCGTCATTTTTTTCTAACCCTGGCGCACAAAGTTGGCATTATTGTGAGCCTGTGTTTTAACGCTGACATCAAGAAAAAAGGAGATACTCAACATTAAATGAAACTGTCATTAACATGCTTGAAATGGAGGACCCAAACGCAGACCAGAGACAAGAGAGGGTTCAAACAAAGGATGTTT
>JAUMTR010000024.1:2309837-2349899 GCA_032270685.1 Microctenopoma stevenorrisi
AGAGAGAGGGGAGTGGTTAAGTTGAGGGAGGAACAAAAGACACATGAGGGCTCAAAGAGACATGACACTGACAGAAACTTCTAACATTCATTTTTAAAGTGAATGTTAAAAAGTAGGTATGTTTTTCCTCAAAGCTTTGACCTTTTAAGTTAGATTTTCTTTTCAATGCAAAAGTAAAAATACAAAATTTCGATCCAACGATGTGGAGAACTTTAGTATCTTTCAGCTCATTGTTTTAGTTCTACAGCTTGTAAAGAAGAACCTTGGACTATGAGTAACCAGGTCTGAGTGTTTTGCAAGACAAGCAAGACATTTTAAGAAACTGAAACATGGTGAACGAGCGACGTCTCGCAATACGAGCAGTATGTTCGAGCTTTGTCTGCCGAGCCTCATGTGATCACAACTTCTCTCTGCAGCGTATTAGATGAATGAGACTCAACAATATTGTCTCTTCATTCCAGCATTTTCCAAATAGTTTCGGGACATTGTTTAACATTAATAGGTAACTAAAGTTTAGTTTGTAGCTTCCAGCTGTATGTAGATGTTGTCATCAGATGTTAATGCTAAATGTACATGAGCTGCAATACCACGTGTGACCAGTCGGGCGGCATCAAGTCATCTCAGCAGCAGCTTTAAAGAGAACTTAAGTGTTAAACATGTTTTTGAGAATGAGTCACATGTGTCAACTGCATATTTCTATTTGTAGGATTCCCCCAGTAATGATTAGGACTGTGGGCAGTAGCAGGACAAATGTGTGACACGTCAGCACGTGTTGAAGACAGATCTATTTTGAATTGTGCTGGTTTGCTTTGTTGATATTACACAGGACACCTGTCCTGCTTTAAAACAGACTATCAGTTATTGCAATAATGCCATAACTGCAACATTACTAATCATCCAGTCTCACTTGTTGTGTGACTGTAAACTCGGCCATCTACTATGGAAGTTGTATTTCTGCACGTCACCTGCTGAGGCTCCTCTGCAGCTTATTTTGTGCTCATACAGCCTCTGCTGTGGAACTCTGCTGTCCTGTTGAAGAGGGAGAAAATTCCACTAACACACTTGGAGCCAATCAAGAAGATCAAAGCAAACAAGTGCAAACATTAAGAGCTTGGTCCAGATGATTCATGCTAATCACACATTGATGGATTTGTCACAAGCTTCTGGCTTTTCTCCTACAGGTGATCTTTTTTGACCTTCTCTCCCTCTGTACGTTTCTGCAGGTATGCTTGACCTCAGAGCAGCACGTTTGCACTTCCTCTTCACGTGGCACCAGAAGCCATATTCACAGGAGACATCTTGCTGTTTCCGTAAGGTTCAAAGCAGACCCAGTTTCTTTTACTGAGGTTTCAGTAAAAGAATTTTATTAGAGGAGAGGAGGGAAAAGCCAAAGGTTAATAGGAAAGGCTGGAGCTCCTCTTCGTGTGCACACTGAAGTTTTTGGTGAACAGGGGCCGGTCCAGAATCCGAAGCTAAACCCTGAAACCAAAGCAGGGGGTAATAACCAGTCCAATCCAAATCCAAATCCAAAATCCAATTTCACAACATAAAGTCATCTCAAGGCACTTTACAGTGTAAGGTTTAGGTCCCTATACATTATAGCACTATATACAAAGAAAACCCAACAGTCCCACTTGAGCAAGCATTGAGGCGATAGTGAAGAGGAAAAACTCCCTTTAAGAGGAAGAAACCTCCAGCAGAACCAGGCTCAGGGTGAGCGGCCATCTGCCTCGACCGGTTGGGGTTAGTGGACAGAGGAGAGAGAAAAGAACAGCAGGCAACACAGATCACAACATAGAGTCCCCCAGCAGACTAAACCTATAGCAGCATAACTAAGAGATGGTTCAGTTACCTGGTCCACCTCTAACTATAAGCTTTTTAAAAAAGGAAAGTTTTAAGGCTAATCTTTAAAGTAGCGAGGGCGTCTGCCTCCCAAACTTTAAGAAGTTGAAGAAAACACATGGAGCGTGTTGAAAGCTACCAGTCACTCAGGGGTACTTATATTCTAGTGGCTCCAGACGTCTCCACAGTGTGTGAGGATGTATGTAAGCAGCCTAAGTTAGCAACTAGCTGCTGGACACAGTGAGATCTCCCCTTGTATGAGCTGGGTGTGCAGAAGCCCCATCATGCACTGCTGAAGCTTTGTGCAGTGACCATGACATATTAGATCTTCCCCTTCTTTAACCTTTTATCACGGCTTACACTGAGTGCTGACCCCTGAGTAACAAGTCACTTAGCTCATGATTTATAGAGCCAGTCAGTGCTATTATTTATTTAAGGGTTTTTTTTACCTAGGGGCAGAATGTGTCTAAACCCACATCCTCCTTATGATCTACCAACACTGACAACTGAGTAAGAGGGACACATCCTGAATAATGAAGCAGAAACAGCTTGTAGGGCCTGAGCTGCTCTCAACCTGCATCAAGACGGGGACGGGTGAGGCTGGAACGGATGGCCACATCGTTTACGTGTGGTGACAACTACTGACATATCATTAGAACAAAGCTGAGACAAAGTAGGATAAGACATTAAGCAACCTTTTAAACTCCAGTCTGTGCTAAACTCAGGTTATAACTCAGGATTATTTGTTTAGCAAACAGTAATTGTGAGTTATAATGACATCTTTAGTCTTTAGAACTGTCAGAATAAAGGAGCTTATGCACCGTCAGAACTCACACACGTACAAACACACACTTTTCTGCTTCTGAGCAAACATCTTTCAGAGCGGGTGAAAATGCCAGATAAATGTGATTTCATATGATGTTTCCTACAGCCTAGAGAGCAGGTATATACTTGCTGCTTCACACTGTATCACAGGCTTTATTTCTCTCTAAATTAATGCTTTAGGCAAAGTAACGCTAGAGGCAACTCTAATAACCTTCCCCAATTAAAACAGTTGGCAACCCTGGATTTCATCAATGTACTGTAGGTGGAGAAGGCACAAACATAATCAAACAAGCTTTTCCAATTATGAAGTGAGACACCCTCTACGAAAAGGGACACAAGTTTGTGATTTTAGTTTTAAACAGTCCCCTCTGAAACGAAAAAGATAAATATGTTGTTTTAGTTGTACAACAAAGACATTTGGGCTCAAGTTGGAACGATGCACATGAGACTAAAACTTCAATTTAAATTCAACGCAATTCATCTTTATTTGTATAGATCCAAATCATAACAAAGAAATTAAACCCAACAATCCCACTTGAGCAGCATTAGGCGACGATGGCGAGGAAAAACTCCCTTTGACAGAAGAAACTTCCGTTCAGTTCAGAGTTTGAACTTTTAATGAGATTTAAAGTAAAGTTCATAAAAACTTGCCATGTTGTTCCAGTATCTGCATGTGTCAGAAAAGACTGATCCATTTGTTTTAGTGTTTGAGACCTTTGCCTTTGCCTGGTCTGTCAGTGACATCTGAATATATGAATACTTGATTGTTTTCTCCGACACATTTTGTGCTGTATGACATTATGTAAAAGACAATGTCACTGACTCTGCTGGATCCTGAAAAAATGCTGATGCACCTCTGACTGATACTGACAACCTGAATAGTTTGCAGATTTGAAGAAATGTAACCTCACAGCCAGAGGTGACATTTTTCCAAACTGGCAACAACGGAAATAAGCATTCAGCTTAAGAAGCTCATGGCGAGAGCATGTATGGGAAAAGGGAATTAGCTTTAAACTAACCAAATTTAATCTTTGGGTGTCCTAGTTTTAGGCTTCTTAATATCAGAGCATTCATTTTGAGCTCTACCATTGACGAACTACAGCACATTTCATCTGTTATTTGACAGATCGAATTTGCTTGCGGCCTGGTGGCTCAATGGGTTTTTTCCCTGCTTCCCGCCTTTATGCTAAGCTAGGAGAAGCATGCGACTCTCGGAAAGAAAACAAAAACGCTTCCTTTGTGACTGGATTTGTTGGTTAAATGGCTGAATCTTCTACATGCAGTTATAAATATACACACTCCACCTGTGCATGGCGTATAATTCGGCGTGATTGTCATTGCATTGTTCCAGTGTGTTCCTCTCTAAATACCTGTCACATTCACTCACAGTCTGTCATCAAACAGAAAGCAGTGCTCAACACGAGAGAGGGAGAGAGAGCACACACTGCAGTGAGAGGGTGAGGAGTGTGAGAGCAGATGATAAACAAGAGTAATGAGACACTTTGATTTATAGAGGAAGGGAGACGGAGTCGGGCCTTGACGTCTGTGAACTTGATGAGCCGGTTTTGTTCTTTTCTCCTCTGTCTCACTCACTTCAATCATCTCTCTTCGGCTCTGCCGCTGCCCTCGTTTGCTAGTCAATTACGACAACTGCCAGCAGGCAAGGCGGAGAGATGATCAATATTTTACAGAAGCAGCTTGGCCAGTCAGACAAAGGGGTGGTGGTGGTGGCGACATCAGAGACACAGAGTAAAGAGAAACTCCGGAGCAAAGACGAGCTGTTCCACTCGCATGTTCTTTCAGTGAACAGTGGCTCTGATGATCTGGTGCTCAATGGGTTAAGCGTCAGACTGGGATGCAGGAGGTTGCAGGTTTTAACCCTGCCTGACTCCTAGTTCATTACTTCCTAGTCATTTTAGATTTATTATGACATGTGCATGGTCAACTCAGTGGAAGTTATTTTGAATATTAAAGTCAGCAACTGGGGATTAACAACTGTTATTACAGTTACAGTTACCCTGGCTCGGGGTGGGCGGTCATCTGCCTCGACCGGTTGGGGGTGAGTGGACAGAAGAGAGAGAAAAGAACAGCAGCAAAACAACAAGAAGGAGCAGTAGGAGAGATACAGACAGAGAGAGAGAGAGAAAGAGAGGACGAAGCACAACTAGGGGAGAGAGAAGACACAAAGGTAAAAACATGCAATAATGTCATAAGAGTGGACAGAAAGAGAAGAGTCCCCCAGCAAACTAAACCTATAGCAGCATAACTAAGAGATGCTTCAGTTACCTGATCCTTCTCTAACTAAAAGCTTTGTCTAAAAAGGGACGTTTTAGGTCATTTCTGGCTGCAGTGTCTTTCCTAACAGTCAAAAGCTGAATTAAACATATCTACTACGTCATTTTGACGTAATGTGAATTCTAGATATCTTGAACTACATTTTGACTAGTCAAAACTTTTATTTCAGATATCTACAATTACATTTTATCTTATTTATTTTTTTGGATGTCTCAAAGTATGATATGACCAGTCAAAATTCAGGTGTACTGTAGATATCTGAAATGACACTTACATTACGGATAGTCAAAATGACCTAGTAGATATCTTAAAATCGTTTTCCATTCAAGTCAATGGGACGTAGTGATATCAGTGTTTGCAGGACATACAGCAGACTGCAGTTTAGCATTTTTTCACTTCTAAGTTGATGTCACATCTCCTGGCAACACTGGCTCTCAGCCACCACCGTCATGGCACCCAAAGGATTGACGCATGTCTTTTGAAACAACTTGCAGACACCCTGGTATCACTACAATCCATACCAACAGTAACTAACAGGAGAAAAGAAAGGATTGGCTGTTCAACACATTTAGAGCAGTAGGAAGGTAGGAAGTGAAATCCACCCTGTCGAAAACAGCGAGGACCATGTCAGCTGAGGACTCCCTGATCAGAATGGTCTGGTCCAAACCGGTGCATCATCTGCTGGAAAAATGAGACATGAAAGACACAAACGCACGCTGGAAATCTGGCATCAAACAAGAGAATTCTTTATCTTCTGGTCGCCTGACATCTCTACCACCACACAGGAAGTACCCCCATCTATTTTAGGCAGGAGTTTTCCAGATGGGCAGGGCCGGCTCATGAAGAGTGGAACAGTACGTTCTGCCATCAGGTTTTCCAAAGCAACAAATCTAATCCTAGAGACTATATTAAAGGGTGATTTCACCCAAATCACTATTTTTTCAGTGGTATCTGAATATGCCTGGACTATTCTACTCTGTTACTTACAAAATGCAAACCTCATTTACAGACTACTACCTCAAACCTGTGCTTCGTTAAATAGTTTGAAGCTTTCAAATCTAACAAAATATACAAATAAAAGTTTTTTGCACTTTCACTGATATTTTTAATTCAAATAAATGTTTTCAGAACTTGCTGCAGGTTTGACAGTGGAACAGTTCTTGCTGGATTCAAGACTGCAGCTGCTCAACAGTATCTTCAGATTCTCTTCTCCACGATGCACCATACAGTTTCAATGGGTAACAGATCTGTACTACAACCAGAACCATCAAAGCACGCACGTCCTGTTTCTACGAAGCTGAGCTGTTATAGCACGTGGAAAACCAGACCTGGCACAGAGATTTCCCTGAGTCCCTGAATCTTTCCACAGCATTAAGGTTCAGTTATGAAGAGATGTTCTTTATGAAATGACTATTCTTTTATGAGCTTGACACAAAGTGAAGAGTTCTCACTGAGCCTTTAATTTAAAACTATCCTTAAATCAAATTTAAATTATTTTGCCTGTTGCTCTCAGTTAGAAATGAGAAGAAAGAACCACCACCAGAATCAGCACTAACAGAAATACTAAAACCAAAACACAAAGACAAACAACGAGACTTTTATACCCAATGATGAGCCCCTCACCTCACCCATTAACATGCTCCCCTCTAGAAATGGGGTTTGTACTTTTCCAACCCTTTGTTTGCTAACACCAGGTAAGGGCACCGCCCCCATATCTCCACCCGGCACAATAATGTAATGTAAACTCGGGCTTAAACATCAACCTGGAGTCAACACGTGCTGCCTGATGCAGCCTTGATCTCACGTTCCTCTCGCTCATGTCAAAGACAAACAAACCTGGTTTTTCAAACCCTGACGAATATGATCAGCACCAGGTCTGGAAATGTGTGTGTGTGTGTGTTATTCTGTGGATATATCAGAAGAGATAGAGGGACATGCTTTTCTCACCGACTTTAAACATTGTGTGTGTGTGTGTGAACACTGAAAGGAGTTCCCACAGGTGGGTGGTATCAGAGCTGAGCGCCAACAACTTATCAATCATCTTGCACTGGATTTAGAGACAGATAATGATGCCTTACGTAAAACACACACACATACAGGGATTTCCAAGTATTTTTTTTTATGCCAAACATAATCACAGGTGTTTAAACTTGAATTCAAGTGGCCTTCCTTCCTCCCTCCAGGACCCATCACATGCTCAGCCCCTTCTTACTGTTCTGGTGTGTGTTTCCTCGCATGCTGTACTGTGACCTAAATGAGAAGGTGGACTTGAAAGAATGCGAAATGTGTTCATGTGTTCATCAATGAGGCTGCTCTGAATCCTCACCCGTCATGATCATGCCGACAGGCTGGGTCCTCATTATGCAGCCAGAGTTATGACGCATACTGTAGGTCCAGTAACCCCGAACCGAGCACAGACAGTATCGCGTGTGAGAAGGAGGATGAGACGTGAACTTCACAACCCACCAGAACATCTGTATTTAGAGTTTGACTGACGGGTATTAAGCAGGTTTGAACATTGTTTTATGTCCAGTCAGCTGCACATGTTGCTGTTGGTGCAGATTAAGATTTAGGTTCTTGCTTATTAATCAGCTGAAGCTCATTATGCTGCTGCTGGTGGTGTGGGTTTGTTCAGATCACTTTTTGGATCTACTAATAATTGATGTGTATCAGGCTTGGGGAGGTTTTGGATCTAGTTCAAAGAGATTCAGGTGCATGTTGTCTCCACACTAAATATCCAGCTACAGTGTTGAGTATTTCAGAGAGAGGACAGGAAACCACTGAACCACCTGTGTCACTCTGTCCTCGGACATAACAAACAAGACACAACATCAGAGGGCAGCTGGTAGGCGGATTCATGTACCTCTGGACAGAACTCAGCTGTTGCCTCATGCTTAACAAATGCATTTCTCAAATTTAAGATTGTTCCTTTAATTTAACCAATGCACATCAGGCTCAAACTCAGTGTGTGTCTCCAAATCTTTATAGATGATGTTAACAGAACCGCAAAGCTGCACATCTGGACAGGGCTTCTGTGTGTTTGTGTGTGCGTGAGAGAGACAAAGAGACTCCAGCTGCAGCTTCATCACCGATAGAGGAACAGAGGGAAACAGATGTTGCCTTTTCCTTTCCTGCCTGCCACTTCCTATTACCTCTGCAGCATGTGAGTGTACGTAACCACGTGTGCGCGTCTGTAACACACACACACACACTAGACCTGCTCTCGTCAGCATCTGGACATTTTGGTGGTAAATGGTAAGACAAGTCCCAATTTCCTGTTTCCATTTTTTTTATACTTCTGGTTCTCGTCATGTCACAGTGTGGCGGGTTATGACATCATGCTAGGTAAACCATCTTTATTTTTTAATGAGGTCGTCAATGGGCCTCAAAGCCTGAAGATTTAACTCGTGTGGGGACGTGTGATTTGTGACTCTGTACGTATCCGAAGACATTTGACATCCAGTGACCGTGAATGTGCACCTTCTGTACCAGTTGACCCACCACCCCCACAGCTCTGTCTATCCCCATGTCCCCAGTATTTAAACAAGTGATTAGTTCAGCTGGATCCTCCCAAGCTTTCATATTCTCCACTGCCCACATTGCTGACAGCTGTATTTTCATGAGGGCTCGAGTGGGGGTTGGGGGTGAGGAGTTCCATGTAATTTCATCCCGTCTTATACTAGTGCAATCTCGTTAAGACAGATTATTTATGCTGTTACCATTAGCTATTAAGCCGCATTTCTCAGAACAGAAACGGAGAAACTTCCAGGTCAATTCACTACACTGCTCATCCACTGTGCTGCAGGCATATCAGGTTCAGAGGGACTCTCCACCACTTTCCCCTGGAATGACAGAATGTGATTGTAGATTAGCTCAACAAGGAGGATGTTAGGAAACAGAAGGCAATCATTAACTCGGCACCTATCCAGCTACAGATTCAAAACAAATTCCTCCCACATGAAAATGTCCTTGTCTTCTACTGAAACAGTTACAATTTGGTCCCATGTAAAAGTGGTATAATACAGCTGTGAAGGATGCCAGGTGCTAATTAAACTGCATCTCCTGCTCATGAGACTGTAAATAATGTGGGGGGACCTTGAGGCCAAAAGTTATTTTTAAGACATAACTCACTTATAATATACATTTGGTGCACTCTGGAAACTAGAACATAACATAGGAACAGAATTGTTACAAGCAACTAATCATAAAACTCAGTCACTAATAAACTTATGTCAGAAAATGGTGAAATTGTTTTTGCTTCTTCTTTTTAGTCTCAATATTTTAAAAGCAATGTGATCTTGCTTGTGTATGCTCACGTGCATTTGAAATGCATGAAACCAGGTCTCTGGTGTGTATTTGATGCAACAGATGGTAGTAGTATTAGAAAGAGCTCTATATATACGGCTACTGTAAGTCGTCTGTACATATTTAGCCAAATACTGCTTTAAACTGCAAGTGGAGAATGACCCAAAACACACAGCAAAAGCTAAGTTTTGCAAAATTTGTATTGTGTTCCATTTTTTATGAGCCACCAAAGTGTATGAAAATGGCTGTAATACCTGAATGGTTAATGAAATGTTTGTCAAACTCCTTGAATTAAAGCTAAAGTTTACTTTGTTTAGTTTCTGACTCCCTGTGATGGTGTGCATAAGTCCCAAAACACATCATCACACCATCATTTATGGACAGAACTGCAATTTTAATTCTTTTACAGCCTAGAATTTGGCAACTGATTGTTGTCAAAGGAATATTATACAACAAATTCACAAAATACTGTGGCTTAAGAAAATGTGCTGAAGTTAGAAGTGATAAAAAGTGTTTATGGATTCATACGCAAAAAAACAGAACTTCACCTGCATGACATGGGTAATAATAACACTCCCAGCTCCCAGGACGTCGCAAACAGTAATTTTCTTCGTGTGAAGCATCACAAAAGCAGGCAAAACATTTTTCAATACGACAAATCCTCATGTACATCATGCACAACACTGAAAATATGCCCCAACAATCATTATGTCTTAAACGCGTTACGCGACGTGTTTGCTGGGTGCTTTAAAATCAGTACTAATCATCAATGCTGCTAAACCACAATAGGAACTTCATGGAAAAAACAGCGTTAATGGTTCACTAAAGAACAGCAGATCTTTGTTATGTTTTGCATAAATAGATTCAGGTTCCTGTAAGTGCCGTTAGAAAAGACATATTGGAACATTTCGAGTTTAATGTTTCTCACACACGGAGACTGTGCGGGCTACATGAACACAGGTATGTCCACCCACGCATTTCTGCTCAGGTTGTGCAGTTTGTCTACTGGTCCAATCTATTAGGAGGTCAGAGGGTCCGCTGTGTGCATTCCAGCGCCTTTAATAGGTCACTACTGAAATTCCTCACAGTGAAAAGAGAAACTAAATGTTCCCATGATCTCCGTTCACCTGCTCTTTTGTTTAACAACCTTTGGCATCATGGAGCCAAGTATCAGTGTGTTCTTGTTTCAGCCCACACCCTCCGCTGCAAATCCAGTTAACTGTGTTTTCTCTCCCGGCAAGACAGATTAATACTGGCACTAAATCAAGCTCCCCCGTCACGACAGTGCACTTGTGTGTTGATGAATAAGATGACATTTGGAGCTCTACGCAAACAGAATAGTCTATAAATACCAGCAGTGACAATACAGAACGTCGTATCTAAACTAACAAATCATTAAGATGATAAAAATAGCAACAAACAAAAGCACATGATGGAAAAATACTTAACAGGCTAATGTGTAACGGTCGTTTAGAAAGTTTAAAAATGACCAGTTTGAAAGTCTCGCGCTAACCCTCTCTTTCTTAGGTTCATTTGCATTTAGTTAAATTATCATTGTAAACATTCGTTCCATTTGTTTGTTTGGTTAAGTGTATATGCTCCTTTGTTGTCTCATTTGTTTACCTGGGTTTTTTTATCCACGTTTTAGAATGTGTTAAAACCAGATGCAGTTTTTAGAAATAGAAAACATTCTGATTTAGAAAAAACAGCAAATGGTGGATTCGTTAAAGTCTTAGGTTACAGTTAATCAACTGCATCTTGTTGGTTAACCGAGGTTCAACGTTTGGATAATTTCACCACAGCATTCATTTAGTGGCTGTTCTGGAGCTTGTAATAATATCACGTGATGCACATCAGCAGACTTTAAGGGGTACTGAGGATCCTCTCATCCATGTTTTGTTTGTCATCTGGCTTCCAAATCCACAGTCACATCACATAATTAGACCAAATATGGACTTTACTAAACCAGTCCCTGAAATGGTGACTTGACACAGAAATGACAACACAGATGAGAAGTTCTCTTCTCTTCTGGAATGACCATGTTGAGGACCTGTAAGAAGATCTAGGATTAAATGTTAACAGCGGAAAACGTTTTCACTCAAATCACATGTAATGTGGCACAAACACAACAGACTGTGAGAACTGTCAACCCTTTCCAACTGTGACTGATTTGATATGAATCAGATCCAACCCAGAATCAAGATAATTACATGATATGAGTGTGGTTTTGGAAGCCTGATGAAAAACTGAGTCACTGCAGAGAAACAGGAACACACAGAAATGTCCCAGCAGCAGCCCAGCAGCCACATGCTCAGGACAGACATCCCCCTGAATAAATGACAAGTCACCATTAAAAACAATATCAATATTTTATTAGAAAGTAAAAACATCAAACATCATCATCAAGCATTTACACCACCAGCTAACTTTTCTACATCCACACACTGTGCGTGCGTGTGTGTGTGCGTGACTTACTTATTAACTCATCTACCAAACAAGATCACGTGATTTCCGTGAGACGTTTCATATTTAATGTAAACCTGTAGTGCATTGATCCCCTTCACTTGTTCCTCTCCGTTGTTTAGGATCATATCATCGCCGACTCCCTGACATTCCTGAATGGGATTCCTGTCTGATGTCTGGATGACAACTCCCTGCAAGGAAAAGAAAGAAGAGGACAAGAAACGAATCACATCATGTAATTATTTACAATCTTCATGTCCGAAACAGAACATCCACACAAACAAAAAGTGGTTTCAGGTCTTGGGATTTTCCTGCGTAAACAATGAACTAAAAAATAATATATAGAACAAATACTAGTAACAGTTCACACAGACCAGACCCAACATTAACCACGTGATGTTTGGTTTGCAAAATGACTCAATAATTGACTTGGCCCACGTATCTACAACTAATGCAGTGTAACAGTGTAACACCTGCAACAGCAAACAAACTGTCTGCTGATGTCTTAAGACACTTACTGACTTTTGAGTCTCTCACCATCTTTTTAGAACTGTTCTGAAGCCACACTACCAAAGAGCAAATTACTGGTCCTGGTGGAACCAGATCCACATTCTCAAGATCTTAAATTAAATTTTGCTAATTTGGCAAAACAACAACCAAATGTTTTCGAGCTCCAATTATCACAAAATGACACCACGCCCTTACATAACTTTCATCAGCAGGAAAACAAACAGTGTCACCCACACACACACACACACACACACACACACACACACACACACGGAAAGAGCCTAAACAATATATTTGGGTCAAAACAAAACCTCCAAAAGACCTTCTTTTTTTTATCTCTAGTCCAATTAGTCCTTACATTTCACACACAGCTGAACAGCCACGGTACTTTCTGTAACATTACATGTAGTACAGATCAGCTGGACTCATGTTTACTGTCAGAGAAGTTTTACTCTATCCATCAAACACACACAGCCCAGCCTGCCGACACTTAACGATATCAATGCCACTTCTGTTCCTTGGGTTAAACTGTGGTGTGACGATGTCTGAGGGAGCACACATGGAAGGGAAAGAAATGTGTGTGTTTGACAGTGTTGTTTGGCCTGATTGTCACTGTGTGTCTGAGTCCGTGTGAGTGCTCAGTGAGTACCCTGAGCAGGTTAGCTACGGTGGCTTTAGCTACATGAGGTTGGAGACAGACGCTACCTGGTGGTAAACAGCCATTCACTGTAGTCAGCCCTCAGTCTGGCCGTACTACAATACGGGTCTAGGGAATTCCGTGGAAACCTTGACGCTATGGTAATGGTGCTCCTTGACACTGGACCACAAGTGTATAGCCAAGTTAGTCATTGCCACTAAGCAGCACAAACCTACGGAGCAATCAGTGGGGTGGGCCCCACACTATTTAGACCCTGGCCTTTAAATGAACCTGAATAATCACTTTTATACATAGAGAAAAAACAAAGTTGTATTCCAACATAACAGACAGTTTCCATGGTTTAGAACGACAACATATGGTTTGAACAAAACCCCGAGTGACCAGCTGTCCAATACTACAACCCTCGCCACCCACATGCAGGCGCTGCTAAACAAGACCAAAGAAAAGACGGCTTTGCCACCACTTCATAGAAAAGCTCTCACACGGTCTGTGGAGCATGGCCTGCATGGGTAACAACCTGATTAGTGTTTGTGATGTGTCATGTGGGCACGATGCAGGAAACGCTCTCTTCGTTTCACGTGAAAAGCCACAAAATCGATCGGCCCATGCAACCTCCCTTCATTCTCCATTCAGTCCCCTCATTTCTACCCACATTATGCTCACACCACCCCCTACTAATGCATGAAAAGGGCACTTAAGTGGTAAACAGCCTTATGCCAAAGCTTTATACTAAGCTAGGCTAACCACGTTCTGATTCCAGGCTCATACTGAAAGCACTTACTGCGAGAAGGCGGGAAGACAAATTATATTAAAGCATTACAGCAAGAAAAGTTACTCATCAGTTATTCACATGCTTTGTGTTTTACTAGTTTTCTTAGAGAATAAATACAAGTTGATATATTAAAAATTATAGATTATTTCTTAAGTTTAGCCATTTTCAAAATCTCTCTCTAGTAGGTTGAGTTCTGGTGACTGAAGGTCACAGCATACAAGCCATATCATTTTCATACTCTCTTAATTGGAAAGAAATAATCAGCACCACATAACATTTTTTTATTCTGCGGGAATCATTAGGTAACAATTCAACCATAGAATTGAAAATTATATGTTGCCAAAGAAGTGCAGCTATGGTTTACGACCGTTGCACTGTGCGTCTTGGAGTGGCCCTCCAAAAGAGTATGTCTCAAATTTAAGGGAATGCATTCATACAAACTGCAGCTGCTGTTACCACGTTTTATTGCAATCATAAACCAGAGATAAGGTTGAGCTTTAGAAATGTTGAGATATCACAAGCACTGTTTCTATCTATCAAAAAGAAAAACAATGATGATGGTGTCTGTTAGGGATTGTCTAACTGAAAGTGAACACAATGGCGTCCGTTGGCATGTTGGAGCCTGACAAAAGCCTTGTATGACTCTGGCTACCATGCGCCACTAACTTGCTTAGTTAATGTTAATATAGTTTCCAGTCATAAAGAACCATAATGGAACTACTAAAACATTTAAACTGGGTGTCAAGTGGTCCCATACCACAGTGCAGTGGAAATAATTTAGACTACGGTGGCTGAGAGCATCATCAGGTGAACAGGTCTCTCCAACTGTCTCATGCACAGCGTTAGCCACATCACAACCATCAGGTGAAATAAGATCAGGCTGTGTGTGTTTCTTTAAGACTATGTGTACAAAAGACAGAAACAAACATAACATTTGTACATGCATACCTATACAGATATGCATGGATCGGTGAGGGCAGTATGTGCACATACCCAAAGACAATAATTATGAGCCCTCTGCTCTGGCGGACATACATCATGCATAATTTAAATTCAATTACACTGGAAGGAGAGAGAGAGAAACACACAGACACACCTGTAATGTGCTGCACCAGTAAAACCATTGCATCTGCAGTGACTCAGCAAGTCAAACCATCCAGTTTCTGTGCTCTTTCTGTCCTGACAGTGAAGTTCTTCACTGAACTTACAGAGATCAGTGAAACCAGAAACCAGAGATCAGTTCACCTCAGAGGATCAAGACACAACATCAGTGTGGCAGTATCCTCTAGAAAAACCTTTTTACTTAGAGATAATAATAATTAATAAACCGTACCCCGCTAACACGTTTGCATTGCCAACATTACAATACCATGTTCAAAACAGTGGTTCACAAACTTGGTCCCCGACCCCCGCTGTTTTGATTGTTTTCCGCGTAAAGTGAGACATCCGTTTGGTTGGGAGTGCCATTTGTAAATAGTGTGTAGAAATGTATAAAAGAAGGTGTATTGGAGGTTAATACGAATTATACGCAACAAGGTCAACTCATTAGGACAGTACTTTTTATGTTTCACTAAGGTTTTCTAAGCTGACTAGCATTTTTTGAATGTATATTATTTTGACAAATCTGATGTCTCCCTTTGTCAAACAGAGACAATAGACTCAGTCATTCACTGGCAGCTTTCTCAGCCCCATCTCCTCATCTTATCCTCCACAGGTGTTCACAGATATCAGATATAATCTTTGATAGGGGCTCGAGGAAGTACTGGGGAGTTACTAAAGACTTCTGGTGTTGACACTTCAATTAAAACAAATGAAACGGAGATCAGGGTAGGAACAGAGTGACTGGGTATCTGTAACCTTTTCCAGTTTCTATCATGGCTTTAGGCTTGTGGACCAAACCCCACTGATCACAAGTTAACCCTTACCTTTCCAAATACAGCCAGTACAGTCTTACCTGATATGAGATCAGGGTAATGAGATCAAATCTCAGATCTTTTCCCACTTCCTTTACTATGTAAATTACACAGATGTGAAGTAATGCAGCAGTATGTATGTGTACAGTGTACACCACCTCAGAACAAGGGACTTGTTCTGAGGACTTTCCACATTTTGCAGAGTAGAGTGCAAAATGTCATTGACATGACAATATTTAAGCTGGTTCTCCCCATAAAGCGATGTACAGTCAGTTACCTGTTAAATCTGCACCAAGCCCAGAAAGAAGCACCGTCTGTAGGACAAATTCAGTGAAATGATGTACACTTACTTACTAGTGACAATTCACAGGCTGGAAAATGTACAGCTCAAGTGCATAGTTTTGCTATTGCAGTACTCAAAACACAATAATTATATATTAATTAATATATCAAGTTGTAGTTGGTGAAGTAAGAGCTAGTTTTAACATTTTTATGCCTGGCCTGAGGGCCTTTTCCCTCACACCCTCTAACTCTGACCTTCCATTCATTCAAGTGACTTATTCAAAGCAATGCTTTCAGTGAGATTTGAGATAAATGGTGACTTCTGATGTGTCCTTGGTGCAATCTAAACGCCTGCACTTCCGTTCTGTTTTTCTACTAGGACTGACAGTCCTCTTTGTTGTTGGACCAAAAACAGTAAGCATACCTCACAGAGCAATTTATTCTCAATCTATTCAATTTATCACTTCCCTTCACTGCAGGCATCGGGGGAACCCTTTCCATTCAGCTCTTAGAAAAACAGTGAGGTGTGGTCCATTCATGGTTCACTCATTTCCACATGTATACGTGTTAGCTTTTGTTCGTTTCTCCAGGTGAACAGCAAGGCGTGGGCCAAAGCTGCCACTCACTTGTTGCATCTCTGCCCTTTGGTGTAATACCTCACTCTGTTCATGTTTTACTATAAGTATTCGATAACAATAATAAAGGTTTGGAAAAAGCATGTATAAATTAAAGGACAAGAGATTACTTAATAATCATGGGCATCATCATCGTAATTTCTACTATACCAGGGGTGCAGGGTCGTGTCCAGGGACAACTTTACCATTTGGTCAGAAACTGACTGGGAACGCTGTTAAATCTGGAAATCATGAAGCCATGAATGAAAGAGCAGTGCCTAACAAATGGAGAACACATAGGCCTGTTAGCTGAAATGTGAGAAAACAGCTCAGACCATCATTATCAATTAAATCAGACACATGTCACAGCAGCTCAGCACAACTGACTGACTCACTAGTACTGTACTTGTATTTTGTAATAAAAAAACTAAACAAGAAAAGCAAGTTAGGAGCAGACATAAACAAGTTCTTCGAAGCTACATCAGTCTTCGCACATTACACAACTGATTTAAAGAACAGTGTGTGCTGTTGAAACCGTTTGAGGCAAGTGCTGATTAAATTTTATAGTCATTTAGAATAGTGTCCAATCATGTCCATCAGTGAGCGCAGGCAAGTATAGAGAATGACATGTAATATATTACTATATTTCTGCAGTTACATCTGAAACACCCTTCATATGCAATGTGAAAGAAATTAGATAATATAAATATGGTGTCACTTGGCTGCTTGACACTGCAGTGAGGCTTCCACTGTCCCTTTGTTCCTTTATATACGATGAGCCCTGTGTGTTTGATCAGCCATCCGTTCTGATTGCTCACTACTTCGTTAGATAATACGCATACACCTGCATTTTCCCACCTCTCTTCACAATGACAAAGGTAGTGTGTGTATCTATAGCCATGCATGTTCTTTTCTTTGTTTGTCCGACATATACAGCTGTAACCTGACTTACTTGACTTACGCAACTCCAAGGCACATCAGCACACGTGCACAATAAGGTTACAAAAATACATCACCTCTTATTGATTATTTATACATACGAATACATTTCTCCAGGGAGAGGTGATGATGGGTGAGTACAGCAAAGTAGAGTGGCTCCCACACTACTGAACATACAGTCAACAACACCAGAGGATCAGGTGACAGGCTTCAGCCAACACACTCCTTTACACACACAAAAAAGCTCATGCAGTATGCAGAGACATGAATCATTTCTTTCAGCCTGTGCACTTCTGGCAGGCTGCAGGGGTCACATATGTTTTGTCGCTTTAACATGGGAAAATCTATCTATTGCTCCAACTCTGTCAGTGACTTTAGCCTTTATTACTGGTGCACAATGATCAACCTCTCCTTTTAGATCAAACAACTATTTACTATACAACACTTCACAGACTGACAGGTCCAAAAGGCTTAAAAGATATAATGCAACAATGGCCCAGGTCTAGATGTTGAGCCAGCTCCTCTCAATTACAAGCTATTCAGTCCTGGTTAAATCTGTCGTAGTATAAAGAATGTTCCCATCTATTCTGCAAGTCAAGAAAACAAAAGAAATAAACCTAATAACACGTGTATTTCGACAAGTGACTAACCATAGATTTTATTAAAAAACAGTACACACACTGTTCATGTGAAAAGAAGTCAAACACTTTGTGTTTTGGGGGTCTATAAAAGGCTTAATCACAAATATATGCACTTAACTGTCAATTTACAAGCTGTAAAAATGCTCAATATATAAAATATATGGAACATGAACCAACATGCTCTATAAAATGTTCTACTTCTGTTGTGAAAGTGCAAATGTGTGCCTGTGTGTTTCTGACTGGAATACTGGTTGAGCTAGTTAACTGGCACTGTGTCAGTCATAATTAACGCTGAGCAGCCACCAAACCGGTGTGTGTTCTGGTGGTGCACCCAGCTTTTCTGACTTCTAAAGTAAAGATGAACATTAAGTATTGTGTCATCACAACAAACCATCCCATTTATATGCCGCCTGTTGTGTAAAGTGTAAAACTCATTTCAGGCTGGATGTGATGAGGCCTCCAGCAAACAGATACTGTCCATCACTGAGGTCGGAGACGGAAGAGTTTAGCCCACTCATGCATTTCCTTATTTTCCAGGAACTACTGACCCCTAACAGGCATAAACACATACGCACACTTACAGCTGTTCTATCAGCAGTGGAAATGTGCATACCTCCTAAGAGATCCATGGGAATCTTACTAAACAGGAAACTACGATTCTATTTTAGTGTTGTGGTGTCTCCACCCTATCCTGTTGTAAAAGTCTATGGAACGCACAGTACGATGTGTTATCTCTGTCTATCCCTCTGTCACTCGCACGAAATCATCTCACAAACCCTAAAGAGACCATACACACATTAGTGTGATCCATTTCCAATCAGTGTTCTCAGCCAAGCAAAATAAACCAGTGAGTGTGGTTCTTCGCATCAGGGTGGAGCTCAGCAGACACGAGCTGCAGAAGTTATTGTTGTTGTGGTTCAAATATGACATTTAGCAATATGAAAGTTAAACATATTATGACTAGACGAGGAGTATCAGTGGTATTTACCAGCCTTGGTTCAAAACAACAATGTGATGATTGACAGATTTAAAGTTTGCTTTGCAACTAAACAAATTCTTAGAGCGGGTTTTCAGTAAACTGAGGACGGAAAGCAGAAACAAGCAGCAGGTGAAGGCGGCTGCAGTAACTGTCTGACAAAGCACCTCTAGGGGGAGAAGACAGAAAGTTCAGACGTCAGGCAGGTTATATGGTTATATGTTCATACTACTCTGCATAATATGTCAGTAATTCTGGAATGGTAAATGTCCCTTCACTTTACACAACATGTTAGAGTCTAATTAGGCTGGTTGTAGTTTTTCTGTTTAACAGGAGGAAAAATGTTTCTCTGGCAGCTCTTGGATGGATCAGTTGAGAGTTGTTTGATGTGTGTAAAATAACGACACTTCCTACAGAGCTTCAAACCAGATTAACACAGACTTACAAGTTGGCTGTTTGATAGAGGGAAACTTGATATGCTATGTGATGTGGTTTGCTCTGCTTACCACACTTACTTTGAGCTTGACCGCAGCTTTCTTCTATATCCGTCATCTGACAATAAAAGGGTTTATTTGGCAAGTTTCATCTCGTTAATTACCAGTAATGTTCCTCCAAATTACTACTTACTGTGACAACTTTAACAAATCCCTCTGAATTTTAGCAGATAATGCGACTGATGAGAAACAGTTATTTCAGTGTGAGTGGTATATACCAATAACAAAATGGTTTTAGATAATTAATACACTATTGAATAATTTTCATTGCTCTTCACCTCAGCAGTTAATCCATTGGAATCTATTTGAGTCTTGGACACATTGAGACACAGACCCAAAACCTGAGAGTGAAAGGAGACCTGACCCAACCTGATCGGACTGAACAGAATTAGGACCCCACCTGACCGGGATTCCAGGTTGGGTATTGGTTCCACAGAACCGAGTGAAGGCCTGAGGGCCTCTAGTTTGTGAACCTGTTGCTCTCTTTAGATCCTGGAACCACTAAGTTAGACTTCCATAGCTTCTGATCATATAGCAAACAGTATTTTTTTCAGAGTGATGTAGCTGTTAGGGCGTTACACTAGTTAGATCCTCAAAGTTGCAAATATTTGACTTTTATTGAGGTTTATCACCAGTGGGTGATGTCACGTTCTCCACATTCAGTTTATATACTGTTTATGGCTTCATGAAGTAAAACAAAAGAGAAATATTGTTTAGCTTTAAACTAAAAATCCTTCTCTGTATTCTTGGAACAAGTAGTCATTGAAACGTATTTTCATCATAATCATTGTAACAACCAAACTTCCTTTCCCTAAGTCAAGTCAAGATCACCAAGATGACAACAGCACAGTTAGTTGCTGGTTAAGCCTGAAGTGAAACAAACGCACATGAGGTCAAAGTACAGTCAGTGAGTGTTTTTACACTCTATACACACAAGATTGTTTTTTACTGTTTCACATAGTATCTTCAGTTTGACTATTTAGACTCTTACTTGATCACAGCAAAACACATATTAGCATGCAGCTCAAGCACTTGGGGTTACTGATGCATAAAGTACAAAAAAAACACCTCCAGCCTAAACATGTAATCTAGGATAAATGCGTTTAGTCCCAATGGATGGAGATTTAAATGAAACGACAAGTTAATATTGGAATTAAATTGATATTTTATGGCCTTAGGCTCTGTGAGTATTACTGCCCAAACAGCGCTGCCATCACTTTCACTGAACTGCCTGTTTTAGTCTCAGAATGTGAGATCCTAAAGAGCTAGTCTTGTTCTGAACTTCTGTGATGTGCTATTCTGTCCAGTTCACACAGCATCCAGCTGACATGGATAGAATTTCTGACAACTTACTTGATCAGAGCTGTCCTGGGTGTGTCGTGCTGTGTTGGTGGTGTCCTGCTTTGAGCAGCACTGGGTGATGGCGGGCTAGAAGAAGGGATGGATGTGGATGGAGGGAGCGTAGAGGACAGCAGCGATGAAGGGAGGACAGAGGAGGAGCGAGGGTTCTGGTTAAACGAGTTCTTTTTGCTTCGTAGAAGACGGAGAGACTTAACTCTAATAGGGTGGATGAGGCTATGGTTACTATGGCGACGGGCCACTTTGACAGCAGGTCCTGTGCCTGCCCTCTTGAAGTTACAATCCGGTCTGAAAACAGAAAAACACAATTGACCGAATAACTCTGCAAACCAAAACAATTCATTTCAATTACATGTTCAAATCCCTTCAGCAATGAATAATAAGCAAAAGCAGTAACAGGAGAATCATCTTTCCCTCAACCATCATCAGGCAAGTGATGTGTTGTGATATGCCCTCATATTCTCCTCAGGTTCAGGTTTAACATATTTAACACAGGAAACACCTGCATAGTGGCTGCTGCTTTCCAGAAGAGTCGTGGCGGTGAGGTGTGCTGTGAACTCAACTAAAGCAGGAAATGATTAAGAACTAGCACTGCCACTGCATGTGGGGTACTGAATGTAAAAAGTACGATGCTGGGCTTCTTGCTCCTTTCACATAAACCATCTAAACAAGGTTTCATGTTCTAGCACATGACAAATATGTAACATATAATATGCAGACTGAATTTGTAACCTAACACTGGGGAGTTCAACATGAGAGAGAAAGGAGAAAATGCTTCATGCTGAAACTATTGTGATGCAGGGACTTCAAAAGCCATGACAAAAATCACACAACAGGCTGTGGGTCTTGACCTGAAGATACAGACTCTTAACCCGCTGAGGCAGGCACGCAGGCCGGGGGAATTCCTACACACAAACGCCACAAAGGAACACGGAGCATTCC
Organism: Microctenopoma stevenorrisi; assembly: GCA_032270685.1. Lineage (NCBI taxonomy): Eukaryota > Metazoa > Chordata > Actinopteri > Anabantiformes > Anabantidae > Microctenopoma > Microctenopoma stevenorrisi. The sequence goes on from JAUMTR010000024.1 coordinate 2,331,668, forward strand.
TACTATTTTCCGTACCTTGTGTCTACCCAATGTTTTGTCTGCCAGTTCCCTAACAAATTCAACATGCTGGAAAATAATTCTGGCAGGACAAAGACACACGGAGAGAAAGACAACGTGCTTTGACAATACAGTAGAGAAAGAGACATGTCACATGATAATGTTAAGTGACCAAGGTATTCTAGCAGTGTGACCCTCACAAAAGGGCACTAACCCCTGAACTTTGACCTTCCCAAAGCAGGACTCAGCTGGAAATATCTGATATGATCCGACACTTTGGCGTGAATATTTTTAGTGGTTTTGTTATTAGCCATCAAGCTGTGTTCCAATACACACCTTCTGGTCGATGTATATAAGACACAATTAAAAAAAATGTAAGTATAAGATACGTTATCTAATAAATATGTATTCCCACTGTGCTTCTTTCATCTCACACCGATTTTAAATTCAGAAATATTCTTCAAAACTTTGCTGACAGGAAATTATCTATGACTCAGGTTCTGGGTTTCAGTGAGGAACATGTGGCCAGAAGGAGCAAAGAGTCAAACCGCTGACCCTGCAGTTCATGGATAACTGCTAGAACAACTGAACTAACAGCTGCCCACATACCTGTAAAACAATGATCTTACAATGTAAGTTTAATGTAATTATAGAAAATGCCCAGAGTGTGGATTAATTAAGTTATGTATTGGTCTCAATGTAGCTCAACATGTCTCCCCCATTTTCTTATAGGCTGTAACATTTGGTTTTATTCTGGTTCAACTGACGTGACTTTTGCACGCCTGACGGGAAGCTTCGTCCAGCTCCACCCTCTACCAGTAATTTGTCACCCAATTACAATAATCCTTCTGATGACCCCTGTTGACCCACAGAGTGGTTAAAACAACCTAAACTACTTGACACAAAGACTAAAGCTGTTAGGAATGACAAGTATGCTTGAAACACGTACACACACATACATGCGCACGCACGCACACACACACCTAACACGAGACTGACCCAGTCTTTTGTTGGGAGTAGTGTGCATGTCAGATGAAAAAAAGCAACATTACAATGAGAGGATTAGAAGACTTCTGTGAAATTCCAAGTGCTGCTGGAAGACCAGCTGCTCCTATTTCAGTGAAACAATACCTGCAGACGTTAACGAACAGTAGGTAGAATTTTCAACTGCTCTGGAAACAACAGAGTTACACAATAAAAAGCTGAGACACAGATCACACATCAACAGGGTCTGCAGGTACAGCACATGCAAGGTAAGTCAAGTGGGCAAACAAACAAAGGATGAATAGATTTTCCTACACACCCGGTCTTCTTCTGCTGTGCAGACTTACATCAAAATAAACAAGTTTGGACACATGTATGGACATGGATGTTCACATGTACTTTAGGCTTGTTAATTGTTTCATGTATCAAGCCTATTTGCCTGCAATATGCCAGGAGCAAATACCCAAAAAGATGAAAGCAAAGTTTGTTGAATAAGCTCAATAAAATTAAGGGAACTACCGTATAAATGAGAGTACATTTAGCTATAAAACAGTCTCAAGTTCTGACAAATAAACTGATGATCAGTAGCCTTCTGAGAGACAAAAAAACCCTTAGGGCAAATAATAAGCTCATATTTCAATTTGTTACTACATCACCCATTTGCAAGGGGTAACTTGCAGCTAATGATATCGCTGCAGAGGAAATGTTAAAGTCACGGTGGGAATCAAATGAGTCACTTTATTGTGAACGATGACACTAGCTGCACTCGTACAGCTCCAGTAATAATATAGCAAAAGTTAAGTTTAAATCAACATATTTATGTCAGCACAAGGATTTAAAGAGTTACATAGATTACGAGAGTACTTGTTGAAATTAATTTACAGGAGTTCATGTTATTGTGTCCACTATTTGTATAAATATACAGAACAAACTGGTGGTAAAAAAACTACCAGCAGTAACATGCTAGAATTTGTGTAATCAGCTCCACAGAGAACAATTCACATGTACAGAATCCTAATAAACAGCAAAATGCAAAAAATGGTGATGTTCACCCTCTATCCTCACCTGTCCGTCTCCCCACAACCTGCTATGTCTGTCACAGAGCCGGAGGCCACGTTAACATCACCACTGCCCCCCTGCACGACCGGCTGGTGGGCACCGCCTCTCTGCTGACCCTGCCTCCTGGATCTGATCTGAAAGTAGAATAAAGCTTCTTCTTTGATTTTTATGTCAACGTGACAATCATACTGTATCAGATGCTGCATATATAAGACAATTTCTTCCAAGAAGAAATTCACATCACAGCAACATTATGACCATAAAAACATAAAAACCAATTAGGAACTATTCAGGTTATATGACACAGGTGCTCCATGCGGTGACTGGGACGTGTGAATGCCAGTGTTCTGAACACAATGTGAAGTGAGCTGTTGTTGGCTTCTTCACTGATTTGAGCTAGTCATCAACAGTTCCCTGTTAAAGGGGCAGCAGTGGGCATGATATGCAAATCATGGAGCAAATTCATGTGGCATAATTACGTAAGCTTATTCTTCTCAGAGTCATAACTCCGTCAGCTACGAACACAGATGACACATATGTTTAGAGTTCGTCTTACACTTGGGTGAATGCATTGCTCACTAGCTGTCTCCACATCCACGGGTCCACTGGAAACAAGTGTATGTTAAGCATGCTTTTTATGCAGCCAAAATGTAAATCAATACAAGACAGTTAAACTGCAATTATCCCTGGAAATAAAGTAAAAACTTAACTTTGAGCACAAATGATTTAGGTGTAACTCTTTTCCATTGGTCATAATAGTTTTAAGACCATAGAGCTAAATGTACAAAAGATTGTGCAAAACAATGACGTTATGAATACAAAGAAACAACATGAAAATGTAAATAAACGATTTATACACAGCACTCACTACTGCAACTGAATGGTCATGTGAGGTATTCCATTATTTGCGGCACAAAAATCTTTAACATTGACCCACTGTGGTGCATGAGCACTTGTTTCACCTGCCTGCGCCGCAGTCACATGCATATAAACTTGACACCTCCCAGCAGACAGACATACACGCCCCCCAGTCAAAACTTTTTGCACTCACTGTCCAGGTTTGCTGCTGGACAATCGAGTGCTGCTAATCAGACTGTACAGGCTGGTAAAACGTATTAGCCCATGTTCTTTTTCCTCAGCGTCAACCTGCAATGACTTTCTAGATTGAAACGTTTTTTATTACTGCACTACAACGTTATGAGTCCGTTTTTGTAGTTTTGCTATATTTATTGTGTATTTTAGATATTCACACTTTTCTGATCCAGCATGTAGAAAACTTCACAAAGAATGCACACCGAATGTAAATCTGTGTCAGAGACAATTATTAATCATGAATATTTAATAGAGTGGCTGCAGAAATGTGCACAGAACCTCTCACTCTGAACATGTTCGTACAAACAATTCTACATACAGCTGGAAGGTTCATGACTGTACAAAAAAAGTTATTTAATGCTAGAAAGACAAGGTCACCACCACAAAGAAAATGCACTAAAGTCATAGAAATAGATTGTTTTGTTTGTGTAATATCAGCTGTACAGTTTAAATATGATGTGTCATAGCCGGTGTGTGTTTTTGGTGTTTATGCTTTAAAAGCAATATTTACCACTGGGCGCTCTGCCAATAAGTGTCTTTGTCTGTGCATATTGCAGCAGAACTCATCATGTCAATAAGACAAAATACCATGAGACTGTTTAGTTTGTTTGATAAAAGAACAACTTACAGAGCTGTTGAACCTGAAATAACTTCTAATGTGATCTGGCGATGTACAGAAAGTCTAATTAAATCAAACCGACTTGACTGTAATAATGAAATTATTAATTTTTTTATGAACTACAAAACACCTCCATGAATGCGACTTTTAGGTATATTCTGGATGTGAAATGTCAAATTGACTTCTATCTTCTCAAGTACTGTAGTTGCCGCTATGCTGGCAGTAACAACACTTTAGTTTAGCCTTAAGAAAAACCTCATTACCAAATATTATGAAAGCAGTAGGAGTGGAGATAAGCCCAATTGTGATATGCCTCAAATGCCAACTTACTGGGCCATGCTCCCCTGTTTGGTTTCAGCAGAAGGATTTGGCAACTAAATTAAGCAGCTGAAACTTTCATTGTCAGACACTTGGTTCTTTGTTCTAGGCTTTCAGACATCTAGCTCTTAGTGGATTCTGATTTCGCTTTTTGGCTTAAAAAAAAACCTTATACAGTTTAGGAGAGAGAGTGTGAGAGCCTCTAAATGACGGGCAGTATTGACCAATGTTCCAGAAGGTGGATGCTGGGGTAGGTACATAGTGGGGATGGCCAATCTGACTATAAGATCATATCATGGTCACTTTCATAAGACTCATGATTTACTTTCAACTTTGCTCTGTATATCCATAGTAAAAATGGCCCAAAATTTCTCTGTTAAGTAGACCTATATATAATACTGGATCATGGTATTGCATAAGTGAAAACTAGTGACAGTCAACAAAAGTTTACATTTTTTATAATAGATTATAATAGAAATACGTGTAAAAAATGGTGAACAGGCAATACCGTATACTGTAGGAATTTATAGAAACAATAAATCTTGCTAAAATATTCATTTACATATTAGAAGATTAAAAGTACAGTATATTATGGAATATGATTATCACGCTCTTGCACACTCGCATTAGAAAAATAATACCACTCTGATAAACTGTCTGGTTAGCACTAAGCTACATCTAGGAGCTAGTTAGCTTACCTTAGCAGAAAAACTAACTGGTTCTACAGAAGGGATGAAAATTTTTTCAGGTAACCAGCCATTACTTCCATAAATTATTTGACTAAGATTTCTTTAAAAACAAGAAATAAAAACGTTGCTTTTTTGGTGAATAACATAATAGCGAGGTTAGTATACAATAGCTAATGCTTGTGAGCTTAACGAGGAATGGTACGTGATGTAATTTGCCATTATAACAACAACAAAGACAACACTAGACTACCAAGTTGAGCTTTACCTGTGACTGTGTTAGTGAAGTTGAGGTCCGACTTCTGAAAACTCGTCCAGGACTACGCTGCCTGGACCGGGCTTGTGTTTGTGAATTTCTCTCTTCAACTCTTTGTCGGCCCATTGGGTCTAGTAGGTACCGCTGAGCCAGATGCATCACGCGGGCCAGGACACTTTTAGCACCAGTAACCGAGTCTGTGATTTGAAAAAGAGGGAAAAAAAACATTAAATCTAAATCTTCTTTGTGTTTCAAGGCCCTGTAATGTAAAGTAGATAGTGTTATTTAAGGTGATATTACAATCACACTCAGAGTGAGTTACTGTTCCATTACAGCAGCCTTCTACTAAAGTGTGTGTGTGTGTGTGTAAATATACGTGTATTTTGGTGTGTGAATGTGTCCTTGTTATACGCAAATGAATGTTATCAGTGGCTCACCATATTTACTCAGGGGGCACAATCTGCCTGCTTAGGCAAGCTGTGAACACAAAGACTCACTTATACAATGTCCTGCCCGTGTTTTTGTGCAAATACACTCATGCATACAGCAGACGACGACTCTAAAGCTGTATCTCATGTTTAGAACACAAGGAGAGAGAGATTTAAACAGTTATTTACTATGTAGTGTGTTAAAAGAAAAAGTTGATGACATTTACTGCTGTAATAAAATGAAAATGATAAAATTCAACTTTAACATTTATTCAGCAATGTGACATTATCTCTCCGTGCCACCAAAGGACTAATTATGATATACTGGAATATAAGCTGACTAACCAAGTTTACTGGGTGTAACTCAACTTCTATACATCTACTGTATGTGTTTAGCACAAAGTCACTGCATGCTCTGCAGGGGCGCCATCAACAGATGAAATGCAGCTGACTCAAATATCTAAACCTATGCTCTCTCCTTGTGTCAACCACAATTGCAGCTTAATGCAGTACTGGGTTTTGAGCTAAGCAAGTGTGCCAACATGCTGATGCCAAACAGGGATACTGTGTACCATGTTCACCACTGTTGTTGCACTCTTAGCATGCTAAGATTTGCTAAAGTACAGATGATGCTGATGGAACTGAGTAACTGAAACATTGTCCGGAGGACTGCGCTACAGGAGAAGTCAGAAGATGATTACTTGATAGCATGAATGTATGTTCAAAACTTTATGGTGAAAGCTGTGATTGCAAATCAGGGTTATTCCACAAAATATTAATTTCTGAGCACTTCCTAAGTTAAAATATTATTAATGTGTTGCTCTAAATAACAATATTTGTGTTTATTAATTAAAACAGAAATTTTAACTTACTCAAACATTTACCTGTACTGAAAAACTGATAATTCTGTTATAGTTTTGTTTGCGTTTTTTTCAGAGCTGTATTTCAAGCAGCACAGAAAATACATTCACCTCACAAAAATGAGGTCATTTGATATGGATGGCCATAAAACACCATTCAAAATACCACTTTTATAATGCTAAAAATGAAAAAGTCAAGGGTTGGTAGAGAGCTAAGACCTGTCTAGAATAAGAGCAGAACAGAGAAGATGGACACTGCAAACGATTCTAGACAGCAGCGATTCAAACATTGCTCAGTTTTATGAAGAGGATTAAAACCACTTTAACTCAACCACTCTGGTGATAAAAGAGCAACAGTCTTGTTTTGAAGCATCTCTGTATAGGTTCTACAGTATGTTTGGTGAGATTTACTCAGGCACTTCACCTCTGCTAAAAGTATTGTTTAAGGTCTTAAGTCTTTAAGTTAAGCAATGACAAGCAGTTCAGTTAAAATATTATAGGGACAGAAGTGCGATTTAATGGCACCATTAGGCAGGCTTGTACTCGTCATCATTTTCCATATGCCTTTTGTTGAAATGAATTGATGAGTCTCTCTGACAGCTTATTTTCTGTATTTGTTAGGACCATTCATTATTCAGGCAAATGGATGTGAGAGGTCTAGACTTGTTGTGTAAACTAATGTAGGGACACACACGAAAATATGGATAACATATATCCATATGAAAACAATGCAGACACTTGCCTTTCTCTGTGTTCTTTTCTCCTTCCGTTGAAGGCGATGCATTTTCTTTCTCTTGGATTTGGTTGCATAGTGTGGGCTTTAGCTTTTCACAATGTTCTGAAAAAAAGAAAGCCTAAACTTAAACACACAAAGTTATGGTTTTCACTCTTATGTAGGCAGAAGCACAGATCAGTCTTCTTCTGGCTGTTTGTGACAGTGTTACTGACAGACTTTTACAGGCCACTTTTTGTTAGGTTCAAAACATGGCAGACAACTCCACTGTTGTTACGTGTTCTTGTAAAAAGCTGTTGAGGAATCTGCTTAAGTGTAAACATGAAAGACCAATCAGCATTGACCAGAAGAAATTTGCCCGAGGAACCCAGGTTTCTCTTATCCCCTACAAGAAATATGACACTTGACAAATGACACATGAGAAAGAAAAGTGTCATGTAAACAGTCTTATCTGGCAATTAAGTCTCTTCACAGTTCTTCTCCTGGCACTTTACTACAATTTTTTTCCTTCTTGCTTATCTTCTTTTACCTCCTTTGTACCTCTCTCTAAGTTGCTTTGGATAGACGTCTCTGTAGTTAAGTCCGCTTACCTCAGATAAATTTGGTGAAAAAGTGACATTCTTTAAAACACAAAGAGGTTGAGTCATTTTAGTTTCTATATATGCAGGATCTCCCTAATTGTATGAATCTCAGGAACTGGTAAATTTTTTTTTGAAAATGTAAACATACATGCAGACAAGTTATGTATCTCAAACATAATTCCACTGACTGCCATAATACTGGTGTTTTTTAAAACCATTAATATTCTTGCTATATAGGTATTTAGTTGAACCTGGCTCAACTCAAAGTCTAATAACAGGCAAAAATATTTCTAAACAGCCATTTTAACATACAATTATTATTGTCATCAGTTTTCCTGCAGTATCTACAATACAGATTTACTTCACGTGTCACACTGAGGCCGTTTAGTTTTTGGGGCCAGAGGTGATGATGACTTCAAATTTGTAACAACCTATATCAGTATTTAACACAAGCTTCGAGGATAAGACTTCTGCCAAACAGGAAGAGTCAATGATAAAGTGCTGTGTTTCCCGGCCTAATGTGAGGTTTTTGCAGATCTCCAAGTAGGGTCATCTTTGATGTTAAAACAACTCCCTCCCCCACCTCCTGTAGCCCATGGGGTCTCTGCTACTGCGTCATGTCTCTCTCTTCTTCCTTCCCTCACTCCAATCTATCTCAGTCACTGTCAGACATCGGTTAAGGAGAGGTTCCCTTAAACGGCCACATGCCAACTTCAAAAACACTGACGTGTCACAACATGTCTCCAGTTAGCCACGCTGAGAACAACTGGATGAGAATATGTGGCATTAGCTCATACACTAAATAAAGATATGAGTAGAAGTCACACCTGACCATGACCTGTTGACTCTATATCCCTAAAATTTAAATTTCATTTAGAATAACACTTTGTCCATGGATGAATAGCTAATAATAAAACAATAAATAATAATATATTACCTTCACATTTCAGGATACTCCATGCAAATTAGTGCTCTGCCGTGTATTCTAAAGATCAAATAATCTATTGCAGAATTATGGTCATAATTATAGTACTCTAAGCTACAGAAGGTCATAAATATACAGATAGAAATATGGATGCAATAACAATGGTAAGCTCACCTTGAAGGTTTCTGTATGAGTCAGAGTTGTAATGAGAAGGTCTGACCTGTGTGTGATTTACTGCTACAGTCAGTCTACTTAAATTAACATGTTGAAGCTGAATGAGGCTATAGTATATATACGCTTCAACAAAAACCTAATCAAGAGAGCTCATTCATGCAAGAAAAAAAGGGTTATTTTCTTTTTACTTCGCAGTCTGCAACATTCTACTTAAGTGGTTCGTGGGCTCATGTGTTACCATCACTGCCTCACAAATAGTCACTTGCATGTTTGTTCTGATATTGGCCAATGTGGCAATAAGAGACATGTGAGTGAGTATCAAAAAACCAAAAAAAACTACTGTAATGCAGCTAGTTCAACAGAGACCGGGTCAGGATCCTAGACATTATTAACTGACCTTGGAATCTGTTACAATGATCGCTACCCTTGTAACATAATCAGTCTGGCCTTTAACCGCCGTTTCTAAATCCTTGTGGCACAGGTTGTTCTACCACACTGTGTCGAGCAAGATTGAGTATCAATGCTTCATTGGGCGGAAAACCGTGCTTCCCAGTGCTGTAAAAAAACAATTTGCCCCCAGATATTTGATGATTTAATATTAACAATGTCTACACTGTGTATCTGAAATTATTTTCCTTTTGTTTTTGTATTCCTACTGTTATTTTTTTTTCTGTTTTTTCAAAGTTAACCAAAGACACTCAGTCTCTAATCTTAAAAATCTTAAAAAGATTTATTACTAGTGGCTTCTAGTTTAAATTTCTCAAAGAATAAAGTTACAATGAACCATCATTACGATAAAAATGTGTTTATGCTTACTATACAAATGGATCACACGATACACAAAGTTTTCAACAACTACATTCAGCTCCCTTTGTGAAGCACATCACTAAGCCACACTTGATAGGTGTTGAGAGGGCCAGGGTTGAGTTTTTTTGTCAGTCACAGCTGTAATTGCAGGTTTAACCGTTAGCCTCGGGATCTGCTTTGCCACTATATGAACTGTGTTTGTATACCCATGTATGGTATACAAACACAAACTGAAAACACATTTCACAACAGGTGATGTGGTAATACAAAGCTATTAAATCCAAACATATGGTTAACATCACAACTCTCACATACATACCAACAGCTAAAAATATTGAGTCAGTGAGCTCAGCTCCGGGGTTCGTCTATGACTCAGGGATTTAATGAGAAGGTATGCCTGTGTGTGTTATTTTTACTGCACACTCTCTCTCTCAGTTTCAGATGACAGAGTACTCTGCTGATTCCTCAGTGTCCAGGAATTAATGCTGATGACACACAGCCTTTTGAAGGTTGTGTTTTGGTATGTTGGAAGTGTTTGTCGTCCTCTGGGAGTGAGCGGGGCAGCACACCTGTAGGTGCAATTGAATGAGCTCTAAAGTAAGGCTGGCCTCAGCAGATCCCATAGCCTGGGAGCTCACTGACTGATTGCTCAGTGGCAGCTTTGAAGTGCTGATCATTTACGAAGAGTGAAAAAGTAGACAGAAAACGTAACGGACACAGAAAATGTCCTGAGGGAAGGAATACAGAAGGGAAAGAGAAATACAGGGTAAACTGAACCATCCTACTCATACATTAGCCGAACATTTAGCAGACAGAAAAACAGGACATGTCATCAGCTGTTCTCCTAAATAATTTACTGAATAGTTAGAATAGATCTATTATGTGAGCTTATCATTTAAATATAACAAACATGCTAGAAATTATATTTATTGATTGAGTAAATCATAGTATAGAAACAGCGCTAATAAATTGACCAAGCCAAAACCATCTATATAAAACATTAATTAATTTCAGTAGTACTTAATAGTGCATTTAAAATTGTGTCTAATGCTCAGTATATTATTTGCAATGCAACACCCTCCAACTCTGATCCCTTGCACATACTTGGGGACAAGGTATAGCTGAATTAGGACAGCCTCTGGGGACGTATCCATAACCTGCATAAAAGACCATGGATTGCCCCAAACCAGCAGTCTGTGCCGCTCGAGGCCTTACTCACTGGTTTATGCGTCTACATTTCCGACAAATAACCTTTTACACTTTGATTATTGTCTCTCTGCCTGTTTATTTTTGAAGAAGAACTGCTGAAGGCTTGGATTGAATTTTGGCCCAGGTCTTAAGTCAGATTTGACATGAAACCATCATCATGGTGGAACTGAATTTAGATCTAATGATCTTCATATGTATCATACATAATTAGAGCCGAGTACTGCAGTAAAGGACGCAGCATGTTTTATGTTGATTTCAAATGTGAAGCACTTCTATTTTACAAATACATAATCTTTGTCTTGCACAAAATGCTTTTTGTCGTTTACAGTTTCGTTTTTGTCGACCAGCTTGATTCGTAAACCGGATGACTGCGTTTCAACAGTCATCGTAAAGACGGGCTGCTAATAGCTGCATATTCTGTGTTCTGACTGTACTGAACTTGAACAGCAACAATGCTGATAGTAGGTTTTAATTAGAGGCCAGCAAAAACATGTCTGAGGTATCATCAGCCTACTTCTGCAATGTACTACTGTTGAACTACAGGCCAGTTTGTATCACAGGACAATGAATAACCGTGAGAACTGGTTGAGATATTTGTTATTTTAGCCTGCTGGACAGTACTGGAATCAAACGATAATCACATCATGTCCTTCCTATTCAGAAAACAAAAATGACTCTTTAACCTATGAAGTACAGATTATAGAAAAGGAGAAACACAGAGAAAAGAACGGATTGAAAGGAACTAAAGGCGAGTGAGAAGGATATAAAGAAGGAAAAAAATGATGTGAATAAAGAACCAAACAGAGAAAAATAGAAAAACAAGAATACTTAGATGTCCCTGGGTGTCTTTTACTTAAATGATTACACTGCCCATAAACTTAAGAGAGCAGAGTCTCTGCTCCATCGATAAATCCATTTTGCCATTTTTAAACTGAAAAACACATACATTGTGTTTAAGAATTCTAAACTATTTAGTTCATGCCAATTGCAAATATTCATGTCCTCAGGCAATTGTTCAAAGCAAACACACACAGACAAAAGTATGGTCAATCTCTAAAATCCACACTGTCTGGGTTTGTTATAATACTACAGTATCAAAGAGGATCAGCTCCTCGTCTCACAAACTGTATGTCCTCAACGACTAAACGCTTCGTGACGTTTGTTTTCATATGTGCTGCTTTGAAACTAAACAGAAAAGCTGTAGTAAACTCAGCAGTCAACATATGTCTGATAATAATCTAGGAAAGACACAAGGGCTAGATGGACACAGTTAACAACAAAGCTAAAAAACACAAAAAGAGCCTAGAAATGAAAAATCTCTTAAATCACTGGTGCAAATTAATGGTTTAAGAGTGTAGAGGCACTGGCTGAGCACAGGTAGCAGAAAAAAAGAAAGGAGCGTGGAAAGAATGAGGCACAAAAGGCTGTAGATGAAGCAGAAGTTGCAAAAGTTAGAAACAGTGGTTCTGAATATTAGTACAGTAAGGGTAAGTAATTCACACCTATGGAGAATTGGTGACCTGTGTAAATATTCATCATCTTTGACTAGTGATGTTTTTGATTGCATGTGCATGTGTAATTGTCTAGCTGGCTTTAGGTGGTAGGATCTGTGGCCTTGCATTCACAGACACAAACGCAAAACTATTTAATTTCATAATAATCAATAAACTTGTCCTCTACATTAATTTTAAGAAATAGAAATTAATAAAAAAAAGAAAATTAATGCAATAATACTAAAGTTTAAATTTTATTTAATAATAAATGATTACAGAATTACAAAGTGCAACACAACCTCTCACAGGATTGACATTCCTTTTACCTGAAAATAAAAACAACTATATGTGTGATAAAATAACATTCAGATTAGAGAAAAAGAGCCGCATCAAATTTATATAAAAAAATATTTTCCTGTAATCAAACCATTTTTGATACTGTTTGTGTACAAATGTTTGCTGATCACAAGAGGATGATAGAATCAAACATGTATTTAAAATGTGTCTTCAAAGCAAATACATTTGGCATGGAGTGATGAACAGGAGCAGCCTCGGCGTACTGTTAAGACCTGCCGGTGACAGGATAAACATATCCATAACTGCTTCATTGTTTGCTGGGTCAACCTTTTCTCTCATTGAGGACAGGAACGAAGGAAATGGGCATTGAAGTGGAGGATGAATACAAAGGAGGGGACGCAAGACTGAGCGGGCAAACCAGACCGTAAAAAAACCAGACCTCTGCTTCCTCATCTGTAATTACAGCTGACAAAACTAAAATGATGCGCAATCTAAACACAGTCTGTAGCCTCTAATTTAAATTCTACAAGTTTAATATTTCATTGTGTCATCTTATGGTGATGGCTAAACACAGCTGACTGAACTTCTTTGCCTCAGTGCTTCAATTTCACTTCTGGATAAAAACGTCTGCCAAGTAAAGTAAATTTCTCTGTGGGTCACTGTGTGTACTTAAGTGTATCTGCTTGACTTGACTGGCTGCAAAACATTTGTGTGTTCCTACTCTGTTGCAGAGCTTGCTGCACTACTCTCATTATTTTCTGCTTTCAGCTTACAATCCATGTTAGTTCTCTTAACATTTTGCTTATCCATTCTGCCATTTGCCTGGATATTTCTGTGTTGCCATCTTTGTTCACCATTCTAGTCATGCTTCCCTTTTTCTTTTTTCAGTATTTTAAACAGAACGTCTGGGAAGAAAGTGGTCTTGTCTTGTTAGAGCAGGAAAAGAACGACCTAAATGTAAGTGCTGTACATCCAAACCACCATAACCTCTAGAACAAGTTATGCCCCAGATTTACATGCATGAAGACAAAGTAGTGCATGTTTTCTCCTTTTACCGTAATTATACAGTAATTCCCTCATACTCCACAGGGGCTACTCAGAGTGAAAAACCAGGACTGGGCAACAAAAAAGTGAGCACTTCTAGAAATCCCCCCCCCCCCCCGCGCGCACACACAGACAGAGGCAAGTACTGAGGGAAGCAGGAAGGAAAGCCTTCAGGGTCCAACCCTGGGGGAAGTATTCAAGGCTTGGCAGGATCTAAGCCAACACTGTTTTCCTTTCTTTTCTTTTCAAAACATGATCTTCTTTCCCTCTTATCTCCTCTTCTACCTGCGGCCTCTAATCCCATCGTCTAACACTTTTATACACATATTGCAAATAATTAATGCTTCTCTAATTAAGAACTGTGTGCAAACAGGCACAGAAGCCCTAACCAGCTGCCTGGCTCGGTATAATGAGGGGAGATAAGGACACACAAGCCATTGTCCTCCTGCTTTTAAATTCACTTGTCAAAGAGTGCTAATTGTCACAGACAACTCATTTGCACAGGAGACCAGCTGCTGGGGTTGTTTTACCTGGGAAAGTCCTTCAACTTTTTAGCACACAGTTCTCACAGGACAATCATTATGGTCATGGATTCAGTTTCCAACTCATACTTAGATGTGCAATGTTGGGTCTAATTTGTATCAAACTGATTCTAAACAAACACAAACACCACACAGGCATCATGTGAAACCTGTAGAAGGAGTGATTCAGTTTAACTTTGGTTTCTCTGAAGTTGGCAAGAGGTGACAGTAGTGTCGAACTGAAACAGTACATTGGTTGTCCGTGCTCTTTTTGTTTTAGAGGGGGGCGAACGGCAGGAGCAGCTGTTGTCCTGAATGCACATGGCTATGGTAGAAACACACGAGGCCCCACCATTTCAAAACACCAACAGATCAGGTCAAACTAGGCCAGGTATCTGCCAACAGTCATCACATGCCACAGTGTGCAAGAGCAAACAAAGTCTGACCAAACTAACATTGTGTGTTCTGGACAACATTGCTCTTGAATTGCGAGGAGCTGCTCAGCTTGGAACTTGATGTCACCTGCTTGTACTTTAGTCTTTGGCCAAATTAGAAGGCAAAGGTTCTAGTCAAAAAACAGTGTCTAATGGAAATAGGAGCTCAGCCTGCAGCAGAACAAGCAGGTGGCTTTCCGCTTTCACCAGCAGAAACAAATGACTGATGCTGGGGGTGAGAGATTACAACAAACCTTTACAAAAGTGTAAAGCTGAATAGAAAAAGGGCCCAATTAAGGGGTCATTGGTACGCCAAGTGCCCACAGCTAAGCAGCCTTATCCAGGTTAGGGAGGTGACATTCCTGTGGAAATACTAGATGTGATTCTGCCCCAGATAATAGATAATTAGCAGTAGCAAAAAAACTCCTTTTTATCAATACCTATCCAGTATGTCACTGACTCCAGCACTTACAACAACACAGTGTTCTGGCTGGACAGAGGAGCACGTTCAGCCAGAGACTCATCAGTGTCAAGTGCTCCACTGAACGCCACAGGAAATCATTTCTTCCTGTGGCCATCAAACTCTTTAATTCCTCCCCTGCCTCGTGTTAAGAGATGGATGTATCTTGTTGTTCTTGTTTATTGTAACTATATGGCCGTTGTTTTTATATTTATATTTGGTGCTACTTATGGTGGTGGGATTTCTAACCTTTTGTATGGAGAGCGGCTGTATTCATGGCAAAACAATTTCCCTCTGGGATTAATAAAGTGTTTTGAATCCTGAATCTTGAATTTTACTTTCACTAGCGACATGGTCATGCATTCTCATCCTTGAAACACCCTACATCACCACCATCCCAACCTGTTTGTGTGTTGCCATTTCTAGCCAATTTATTTTGATCCTTGACTTTAAGGTGACCTAGCTTGCAGCTATACTCACCGTCTGATCCATCTTTAAATCCAATTTGCCTTTGTGATTGGTGTCATTTAATTTAGGCCAAGCTGTGCAACAAAACACACATTTGTATGTCACCTGTACCTTACCCTTAGATCACAAGTCAAGGTAGTCAAGATGGAGTAAATATGGTGTTTGACTGTTTTTCACAAGGTATAAAACGGATTTTTATGCACCATGTATGCACACGCAAACACATACAAACAATAATATACACAAACTACTGCAGCAAGTCTGCTAGAGCCAAATAACAGATGGACAATGAGGTCAAAAATGGTGTGAACAAGGGGATAAAACAGAGAGATTTAGAGAACAGATGGACATAGAGTTCATTGATGGGAAGAACGAGGAAGCACATCCATACAGAATGTCTGGCAAAACAAAATGTAAGGCAAATTCAGTGTCCCGTATATCCTGTACGTTTATAAGATCTACAGACAGGTAGATCTCTAGGTCTAAATACTTAAACCTATATCATAATATAATATCATAAATACAATACAGTACAATATAAAGCCTCTCTTTAAGTAGAAGCTTGTCGAGGCACTGAATATACAAATGCTGAGTCACTTCACTAAGGCTCAAGCAGCAGGCAGACGGGAAGAAAACAGTGTAGGTATCATGGGAGCCTGCAGAGAAGAACAGGACTTTGGCATCTGTTACTACACCGGAGGAGACACAGGAAGAAAGGAAACAGAAGAGGACAGAAAAGGAGAAAAGGGTGAGAGGAGAGCTGAATTAAAAGTGTGTGGGAAGTGAAAGAAAAGTGATGTGAGCAGAGGAAATGAAATGAAAATAAAATAAAATGGTATGGTGGAATGCACAGAAGGGCATGAAGCTTCTCAGACTCACTCAGCAGTACCTGAAGTCACATCAACTCTGTCCTTCAGTGCTGACCTATCCCTACTGCCACAGTTCTCAACTACAATATCATAATATCACGGGGAAGTGGACAGCACAAATCCATTTAGTCACTGTACTGCACCAAAAGCTCAATGTCAACAATAAAGAGAGCCTCTGGGGATATTTCAAGAGCCAAAACCCAATTAGACAGGCTTATAAAAACATCAGCCCATACAGACTGAACAATCAAATAAGGTCAGGTGCTTTGCTCTTCACGATGTACCTGATGTCATACAGACATATTTCTACATTCAGCTGGAAGGTTCCATGTGTTGTTTAGAGTTAGAAGCATAACATAGCATTCTGTGCACCACTCTAGATCACCGGGTTAGCAAAGAAGACATTTATGTTAACTGAGGGCTATTTTACCTACACAGCATGGGTGTTAGGAGCGACGTTAACACTGAGGAACAGCATATGTTTAGAACCAGTTGCTTGTCCCTCTCACACACACGTTCTCTAGCAGCAGCTCTTATAGTGAACAGCACTCTAATCAGCTGCTAACAACATGCAAATGGCTTTGGAATAGATGTCCTGAATTATTGATGAGAGTGAGGGACACGCCACATGATCTGTAACAACACTGTGACGGTGCTGGCTGTCAGTGGCAGAGAAAGTGAGAGAAAGTGTATGACAGACGGATAACACCAGAATGCCAGATTGAGCCAAAGAAGCAGCGAATGAATCAGCTCGTTCCCCCTACAGCCTTGGGGGCTAGACTGTCTGACAGGCCAGCAAATAAGGATGACTCATCCTGACTCACACACACAGACACACAAACACTGGGTGATAAATTACCCATACTGTAAACACACGTTTGTAGCTTCCAAGTGCTCTAAAACGAAACTTCTCATGCTTTCTCAGATTATCCTGTCCTTTTTCACAAAAACTCTATTACTCTCTCTCTCTCACTTACACACACACACACACACACAAACAAACACCCACACCATGTCCTTCTATTACTCCTGCTCCTTCTGCTTCTCCAGCTGCATTGACAAACTTAGCCCTGCAGCCACCAACCTGACTGTGACTCACCCTCGTAGACGTTTTCAGTCTTTCAGGACACACGCACAGACACAAGCATGCAGTAGGTGCGCATCAGGTTTGCATTCCAAACGGTCTGTCTTTTGTTAAGACGAGACTCCAGTAGTGAGGGCTTTCCAGATATTTTGGAGGTGATATCTGAACAACCTTCAAAAGATAAGAGTTCCTTTGATCTATCAAGTTGTACCTGGCACAAGTGAAAAAACATGCACGCACACGCACAAAGAAGCCCGTTATATGAACCTTTTCAAAGTTTGTGTCTGTCAGGTGATCCTGCTCCCACAGTGGAGATAGTTTTGTTAAGAGCCATCTAGTGTTGGTAAGTCTGAACAATAACAACATATTTCTCGTCTCTCTCATCACTGTTAGCTATGGAATAAAGGCTAAATAGCAGTTTCACACAGTGACATGCCTGATGTAATTGTCTGTATGACATGTTACGATGTTACCATGTAATTATTTGTAAATGGCAGAAAATAATGGAGGGACATGAACACTGAGCGAGTGCCGGCCTTTTCTTGATAACACGCTGTCCTCCCCAAAGCCCAACCACCGTACTCAGTGACATGAAGACAAGAGAACAAAACCATGTGTATATGAGTAACAGGATCAGCATGTGTGCCACTGAAGGTTAAGTGTGGTACTCCTGAAGGTACTCCTGTGTCAGTGGCTGAAACATTAAAGTTCTTGGGTTTCACCATCTCCCAAGACCTAAAGTGAAAAACCAACATCTGCTCCCTCCTCAAAAAGGCTCAGCAGAGGATGTACTTCCTGCGGCAGCTGAAGAAGTTCCACCTTCCTCAGGAGCTG
>JAUMTR010000024.1:2349999-2375668 GCA_032270685.1 Microctenopoma stevenorrisi
TGTACTGTCCTAGAAAGCTACAAAAGACCAAAGCAAATTCCTTGTATGTACAACATACTTGGCGAATAAAGCTGATTTTGATTCTGAAGTGGTGTAGGCTGAATCGGTTAGAGCGACTGTGTGCTGACGGGTCTCCAGTGTCTCTCTGCATTACTGGCCTAAGTCAGAACAACTGCTTTCAATGTGTGTGTGTAGTACCTGCTTTGGGTCCGTGGTGGCCGTCATCCAGCACCAGACTGTTCATACATTTAAGTTCCCAGTCTTGAGCCTCGGTTGCCCACAGGGCAGGAACTAAAACAGTGTACTGGGCCCTGTGGATGAAAATGGGTTTAGCATGAAGACTTTTGAATCTAGTCTGGACCAGTCACGTGGTTAAGCTATCCATTCAAGTAAATCATAATAAATAATGGTAAAAACCTTCCTTTTTGATAAAGCTTATAGTAAGAGATGGAGGATCAGGTGACTGAATTATCTCTTAGTTATGCTGCTGTAGGTTTGGTCTGCTGGGGGACTTTCCTGACACTCTAAGCTCCTCTTCTCTTTTTCTCTCTCTTTCTCTCACCATGGCATCATTTCATGTAGTTAACATTGTGTCTTCTCTCTCCCCTAGTTGAGCTCTCTCTCCTCAGGTATCCACAACCTTGTAGCTGTGGTTGCTGATCCACCCAACCTGTCCGGTGCATCGTGTGCTGCTCCTTGTTGTTGTTATGATCTCTGTTACCTGCTGTTCTTTTCTATCTCCTCTGTCCACTAACCCCAACCGGTCGAGGCAGATGGCCGCCCACCCTGAGCCTGGTTCTGCTGGAGGTTTCTTCCTCTTAAAGGGAGTTTTTCCTCTCCACTGTCGCCTCAGTGCTTGCTCAGGTGGGACTGTTGGGCCTTTCTGTATATATTGATATTATGTGTAAGGTCTGAAACCTTACACTGTAAAGTGCCTTGAGATGACTTATGTTGTGAACTGGCGCTATATAAAGAAAGTTGAATTGAATTAAAAAGAAACAGATAGAGTGCTTGAGAGAATGAGAAAATTTCGCAATCGCAGAAGATGTATGCAAGAGGTGCACAAGCTTCTTGGACAGTAGTTTATTACATTAAATATATTTTATATTTGAGAAATTTCAGATGGCTTTGAAAGTCACTGCACAGTGATGACTGACTCTTAAACACTGTGGTAGGCATTTGTCAGTACCTCTAGCATTTTTTTACACTGCACAACTTATCAGAAAAATTCATTGTGACTCTCTAAGGCTTTACATGCCTAAATTATTCTGAATATATTTGGGTATAAAGGGGAATGTTATAATACTCTACATGAAAATTCAAGACTGCTAAAGCTTTGATATGAGCTTTGTGCAGCTTAGAAGTTTACATTGCACAATGGTAACCGATAAGCCTGCAGCTCTGAACCCAAACCAACTTTCTGTATCATGTTGTTCTGTGAAAATAAATGAAGCCTATGTTTAATTGTTGTATTTGAAGGTGTGTACACTTACAACACCAAAGTATTATATTCAAAGTATCTAAGAAAACCCCACAATGCTAAAAGCAGAGTAACGGCTGCGTGCACAGTGCAGCAGTGGGTCTGGGACAGGGGAGCAGGGTTGTGGGGTGGCGTTACATGACAGCCAGACAGAGACATAAAAAGCAAAGGCCAAGTCAGATAATGCTTGAAGCTGCTTTAACAAAATTTGACACTACTGGACATTTTATAATCAACCAACTAACAAAAATATGCGCTCAGCTTCTTTGTTGACCATCAATACTGTCATCATGACACACAGGTTAACAGTCCCCGAATCAGGGCTAAATTGTCACAACTCAAGTGGGAGCGGAAGAGCCTTCTGGTGTAAAGTGTAAACTTTAAGAAAAATGGCTAAATTTGAATAAGGAGTGTCCCTTTAAAAGAGAGTAATTGAAAGCAGAAACAATCTAAAACATATCATGTCAGAATGATCAACACAAGCATGTCTGACCCACTAAGTGATACTGTCCAAACGCATTCAGCAATCTTAAAGCTGTTGAAAGGGGGAAGAAAAAAACTAAAACGGAGACTTTATTGAAACCAGCCTCGTCAGTGTGAAGTAAACAAATGATGTGTCAAAACTTCTAGCTGAACGGGGATGTCAGTGTGTCAGTAAGGATAAATGAATGGAAGAAAGGAGGCACTGAGGAGGAGGAGGGGGTGCAGCAAAGAAAATGAAAACACATGGGGAGGAGAGACAGCCCAGGGAGGTTTAAGTGAATCGACTACTGCAAAGGAGGTAGATGAACAAAAGAGAGGGTGAGATGGGACTGGTGGAGGGCACTAACAAAAACAGTGTTTATGAGAAGTGAGTAGGAGGGGTATAGAGGGGGACACAGAGACGGGACTGGGCACAGATCTGGACACTGAAGAAGAGACAATGAAGAAGAAGCCAGTGCTGAAAGACAGAGGTAAATGAGTCAGAGGGGTAGTGGAGGTTGCGAGTTACATGAGAGCTTAGAGTCCCAGTTTAACTTAGACATTTAAATGTCTTTATACACTAAATAAACACCTAAAATGTTCTATATTTCTTATTTTATATCTTATCAGCTTTTGAATGTAGGTGGTGCTGGATTGAGCTATTTTCTCTTTCACTTGCCGCTAAGAGGGAAGCTCTATATCATTCCTCTGTTTCAGGAACCAGACATGACCCAGATAGAGTTTTTCTTTGTTCACGGGCATTTCCAGTATGTACTGAGTTTAGAACATCCCCAGAATATATAAATATGTAAATGATTTGTGTCTCCAACAACCTTAATTTCTACTCTTTTTTTTGGGGTGGGGAGGAAGAGATTTGAAATATCTTACTTGTTATATGATCTATTTATTGTAATTTGATATTGACTAACAGCTGACGAGCTGTGCAGCTTGCGAAAAGTTGATGATTTTTATAAGCCTGCTCATAATGAAATACTGATCAGCTAATCTGCACTGACAATAAAAGGAGCGGGAGGTAAACGGCATCAGCAATAAAAAGGAACAGAGCAGTGGAAACGATCAAATCTGTCTATAGAGTGAATCTGCTCTTTGACTGGTGACATAGGCCGTGTGGGGAGTAATTGTTGGGAGTCTATGACTGAGGTGACAGCTGATTGACAGTCCAGTGTGGACAGACAGTCATATGAGATGGAGCCTCTCAGCCAAACATTAATCAGAATGGCCTATATGGGCTGCATAACAACTCCCAGTTATACTGTTCAACAGAGAAAAGAGCAGAGAGAGAGAGAGAATTAAGAAAGATTGAAGACCTTGACTCGGTCTCCTCCTTTATTTCACTCTAAAGCAACAGCCTCTCTCTAGCTTCTTCCCTCTCTGACCTTCGTCCATCTTGCCTTCTCTCTTTTACCCCACTCGCACATCTTTCACATCTTCCCTCCAACAGTTTCATGCCAGTGAAAGGGGATCCTGCCCTGGGAGACAGTCGGACCACTTAGCATTGACTTCTGACCAGGCTTTCGTAATGATGCCAAACAAGCAACAAGGACTTCTCAATGTGAAGTGATGGCAGGCTGCCCACTGAACAGCACAGCTAGTACAAAACGGGACTGTCAGTGCTGCCCTTGATGCAATGCATATATGAGCAGCAGGAGGGGTTCCCACATAGATAAACATTAGATGTTTCTTCCCTTGATCACATCTGTGATTTCAAATGGTTAAAAACACATGCTTTTGTACATTTCAAACAAATAATTCAAAAATGCTCAGTTGAAAATATGTTTAGCAATAAGCCAAAACAATCCTTCACCTCCTCGGACCCGGTGTCCACATTTGTGGACATCACATTTTGAGTGGTCTAGACCAAAAAAGGAAATTGTTCTACAAGGTCCTGGTATATATGAGCACATTAAACTTTGACTTTGATTACACTTTTAGCAGCACATAGCAACAAACAATAGTTTGTCATGATCATGCAAACCTATTTTTTCTCAGAAACTACATCATGTAAAAAGAGAATTCGTTGTTTTTCCACAAAGGTCACAATTAGCCCAAATAGCAAAGATAAATTAAAAATGAAAGAGTTTGTGTCTTAGGAGGTTAAAAGATACAGTATGTCCTCCATAATCCCCTTTGCAAGCAACTGTTGTGCACCCAGTACACCTTCTCACCCCTCATGATAAAGTGCTGTATCACTGCCTGTGACACAGCTACTTCTTTGGAAACTACTTGGCTTTGTAGCCTTTACTTATCCAGAGTTTACTCTACAGATCTTTGTCCAAGCCGAAGAAAGTCAAGTCCAAATACCAAGACCTTTTTAACAATGAGGACACACATGATTTTAGTAGATGAGGGTCATTTATCTATTAGAACAAATATGATTAACTAGATTTTAATCACTGCTCACCAGCCAGGCAAATGCACAGTGGCCGCATAGACAAACCCAGTGACCCTGCTGAGTTGCTATAACTACAGCTTCATGTCAACAAAACATGTGACGTTTAAATTCAACACAGTGAGGGTGAGAGAGAAAGAGAAGCCTGACTGAAAGCAGCATGGGCTGTCATTTAGGAAACAAATAAAAAAAAAAAAAAGATGTTTAATCCTAACATGTACAAAAACAACCACAGCAAATCAATGACACTCAACTTGTCCTGGAATGCTGTGTGTCAAAACATGTCCAGCCCTGATGAGCTGATTGATATTCATGAGCTGCCTGGGGTTTTATTCAGGGCTTAGGCTAAAAACTGAGCTCTGTGCTGTGAGAACTGTGCAGCACATTCTTTGGTGGGACCCATCATTTTCAGTACCTTTATGAGGGTGGTCTGTGACAAATTCGTGGATGTGGGTGTCTGACAATACATCTTGTGGCACTTTGTAATGCACATTTTGTTGAACACAAACACCTGACATGAGAGGATGTGTCCCTGAGAAAATACAAAACTACAACTGTTCGAACAGACACATCATGGCTGCTGCTGCCCTATGTTTACTTACACGTTAACTGGCACTCTCAGCAGAAGGGGTAACACCGCTCCCTCATCATTCAGCTTCATCAGTTGAGGCTCCAGGAGCTCAATGATGGTGAGTGCAGTACGGAAAACAGCTGACAGACCTGAGGAGAGACATACAGAATACTGTAACATAGATTATATGTGGCAACTAGATTATGTACGGTATAATAAATTCATTATACCATATAACACAACATATAACACTAACAGATCTTGTTAGTTAACACAAAGCACGCAAAGAAGAGATAACAATGAGAGTGCCTGATGTGATGCATCAACTCAATAAGTTGTACTCTTGTCCATTATCTATTTATAAGAACTATTATATTCGACATTAAAACTATTAGGCCACAGTCTGAATGTAAGCAATGTGTGGTAAATCTACAATAATGTCAGTGTGTTGTATCTGTTTGCTTATACGGTTTATGTGTGTCAGATGCAGTGTGTGTGCGTGCGTGCGTGTACCATGCAGAATGATGAGATCCCAGACAGCAAGGACAGAGTCCCAGCAGGGCAGGGAAGTGAACAGGGTGAGGAACCATGGCATCATAAAATGGACTGATAAGACTCCCACCGACTCCTGTGGGGAGGTTGGGAAAAATGGGGAGGGCTGATTTTGGCATGAACCAAAAATATGTTCAACACTTTTTTTCTCATCCAGCTTCCGTCCGACAGACTAAATGAATTTTCTTTCTATGACGCATGTATCCTTATGTTTAAGCATGGCATTACAAATGCTCTCAGGCTGTTTGCATAAAACTAGAGTGAGCACAAAACTTGTCTCAGCTCTTCTCAACAGCTCTATTACAAAGGAAATGCTGACCTCTGATCTCTAATAGGCGTTTTCTGTAAGAAGAGGGGAGGGGGGGGGACTATTGTGCCGACAATAAGCCCCAGCGGTGTGTGTACATGCATTCATTTTAGTGTGTGCGCGCTTTAGCTCTACAGGGGCAGCTTTCCTCCAAGACCTGCTGAGTCAACGTGAAGTGTAACAAAGACAGTCAAGCAGCACAAATAGTAGCAAAGATGGGTTCTGTGCAGATGTGTGCATGTGTTGGGGGGCGGGGGGGAAGACAAGCAGGATTAGACACTGTCCTGTTTAATTGAAACGTCTCGGCCACCGTATTTTCACTGATCATCTCAGTTCTGGTGCCGTTTATTAGGTTTTGCAGCAGATATTCTACTTTTTAAAATGCAGATATCTCTGCTGCAGCAAGAAGGACAGCATATGGAAAAGTTGTACTAACACATCCCGACCGATCCTGGGGACAGTTAAAAGTCATTTATTATCAGTATATGCAGCCTTAAACACAAACTCACACATAAACACCTTTTCCTTTTTTTACAAGTATTTTCCTCTAATGATCCACTCATGATAAGTGGCATGTTAAAATTCATAACCGTGTGTCAATTTGTCCCAAAAAAGGGTGAATCATTAGGCTCATACTCCAAGTATAAAGAAATTGAAACACACTCACCATGTGCTGATAGAGCTGCGGCTTCCTGTGTTTCAGAAACTGGTCAAACACCTTCACCTGATGCTGGACCCTGATTAGATCAGAAATAACAACATTGAAGAACGCTCCATGTTAAAAATGTATTAGCACAAAATATTGAACCTTTGTGATACATTTTTCTAAAGGAAAAGCTTTGTTGCAATGATGTGCTATTGTTTCTCTGGACTAATCAAGATAAATGTTTCAATTTGAGTTTGCATTGAACATAAAAAACCAACAGATTTCTCTGTATCCACCCTGTCCGTGTATGATTTCCCTTCATTTGTCAAATTCACTTAATGCTGAAAAGTAGATACTGAAGAAAAATTCTAAAACATTCTTAGTTTAGTCAGTTTATTGTCATCATTTTAATGTCGTACAGAAAGGCCATTCCTACTTGGTGAGTCTGAGGTCAAACAGCTCGGCCAGATATTTGGGTTTATCCAACAAGGCTGTCAGAGCCCAGAAAGACTCTTCCTCTCCCAGCTGCATTAGCAGCACTGCGGCTATGTAGGACATGCCTGTAAAACACACACAATGCACACACACACACACACACGATCAATACTGGAAGATGAGATGTGGCTGTTCGGTACCCTGCATTCAAATATTTAAAGTACAGGCTAACATGATTTATCAGAATGTCAGAGACAAATAAAATGAGTTCTTCTAAATTTGATAGATTTGCTATAAAAGCAGGAGACAGTGGATTTCCAATGACTGTACAAGCAAACACTCAGAAAACTGTAAATACTCAAGGAAACAGAAGGATGCCATGCAGTCACATAAAAAAGTACTAGGAAAACAGTGCCAATGGGGCAACTGTGCATTCACAAAAAAAATGTTCTTTATAAGACCAAGGAGATGAATATTGATCCCAGGAGGGGAGAAGGGACCAGCACATGCCACAAGAGTGAAAAGTTCCTTGGAGTCAACGAAGACCAAAGTTGGTCTCACAACTGCCTCAAACTCAGAAAGAAAGTCCAGCAGAGACTGTACTTCCTTTGGAAGCTGAGGAAATTTGGGATGCCAACCATAATCCTCAGCAGCTTCTAAAAGTGCAAAGTGGAGTCTGTCATCACTAACTCCATTACACTGTGGCATGGAAGCTGTACTGCTCAAGACAGAAGAGCTCTCCAACATGTGGTAAAAACTGCACAGTCAATCTCCAGAGCAGTCTTCCCATCACTCAAGAACACCTACACTGCCAGGGTCATCAGAAGGGCCCACCACATCATCAGAGACAACACCCATCCACAACACAGTCTGTTTACACTCCAGCTATCAGAAAAGCACTACAGGAGTGTGAAATCCCGAACATCCAGGCTGTCGACAAGCTTCTACCCACAGGCCATCAGGCTCCTGAACAATAATACACCGATCTAGTCCTGGAATCTGACTTTGCACATTGCACAGCGCACTCTATTTCCACCTATTTATTTAGTTATCTAGTTATCACCCTGCTCTCCATTCATTGTTCACAATTTTTTCTTTATTTTGTTACTGAAAAATTGGGAGTAATGTAGCAATAGGAATTTCATGACATAGTGTAACGGCTGTTTCTACTATGTTTATGACAAAAAAGCTTCTGATTCCAATAGCCCCCAAAGGTACATCAACACAGGTATGCTTGTCACATAACAGCTCAAAATGCAGGACAGCTCCTATATAATGAGGCAACTCTTTATATTATTGGGTCTCTTCTTCCATCCAGTGGTTACAATACGTACTGCAGCTACATGTGGCAAATACTGTAACAGATCCCTCAGCCAGGGAGCCCTCCAGATGCTTCGGAGCGGTTCACAAAAGTCATGGATTTTGATTCAGTTCACAGAGAGGGAGGCCATTATCAAGTTCTGTGTGCTTTTAATCTAGCAAGAAAATGTATGGCAAGTATTGCAATTAGCTTTAGCATCAGTGCCAACTGATGATGTGTTGAGTGCAGCTGTTTTATTCCCATTAACATTTACTCTGCACATCGTCCTATTTTACAGATCTAAACACATACATGCTGTGAATCATGACTAGTGAACAGAACAGATTGATTCTTTTCTTGACCTGTTCCACTTTTTAAAGCATCACAAGCTCTTCCTTGAGTCAATAAGACTCAAATGCTATTTTGAGATTTAATCTTGCTTGGCCGAATTTTACAAAAAAAAAAGAAGCATCACTTGATTCAGATTAAAAACCAACGCATGAGTCAATTACCTTGGCTGTATCCAACCTGTGGGTTGTATTTGGCATAGGCAGTGAGGACTCTGAAGAGTTTGGCCTGACCCTCAATGGCTTCCGGACTGTCCCCCATCAGAGAGCGGTGTGTTGGAAAGGATCGCTCTATGGAGCAAGTCAAATTAATGTGAAGTACAGATTTGGCCTGATGTCTACTGATCATTTGATTTACATTCTTTTCTTAAAATCTACTCAGATCCCTATAATTTCTATGTTATCTGTACAATGAATGATGTGATACCAGAAATGTGGTGAGAGCAGTACATGTAATACAAAAGGTGAGCGCTAAACACCATAACATTGTGAGGACTGTGAGATATAATTTATTAAGCTCTGACTGATTTACATCACATGCTGATTCAAATGAATTCCCCTGTTCAACAAAATTGAAAAACACCATGAGCCTTATTGCTGTGGTAAACTTACGCAAGTCCAAGGCAATCTGTCGAAATAGTCTGATGTCATCTGCAGAGTAGCAGGGCTCAGGAACGCCGGAAGGCTGCTGATGGTTCAGATCCAGATCATTCTGTGTGTCGCTTAGTGTTGCTATTGCTGATAGGATGCCGTATTCACTGACTCCCAAGTCCACCATGGGCCCTCGCACCTCTGACAGGCATTTCTGTTGGTGAAAGCACAAAGGGACATAGGTTCTACTGAGAATTAATAATACCAGTTGTCCTTCTGTTGATAGACTATGAATTATCAAAAATGCTGCTTAGGAATCTTTGAATACCCGGTGAAACTGTTTCCCATTCCTAAAGTGCCACAACAGGCAACATTACCATACAAGGATGAGACAAGATTAAGTATTTTATTTCCACTGAAAGTCTTATATTTTACCTGGTAGTTGAAATGGCTGCTTTCTCTCAGGCTGTCAGTGCTGAGAAGACACTTCCACACTCTGCCTCGCAGGTTTGGAGGAACACCCATTCTAATGAATCTCTCAATCTGAAACACAGCACGTGTGTGAACAGGCTGTACATTTAAAGTGCTGCTGCATGGCGAAAATACTATGTAGAAGATTAGAGAGTTTGGAAGCTTTGCATTCTCACCTGGCTCTTGCATATAAAGCTGGCTCCATTCCAGTAGCTGAGCAGCTCACACAGCTCCTTCACCCTCACTGTGCTCAGCTGGGGGTAGCTGACATAGACAAACATAATGAGGTGAATGGATTATTTGGCTTTTTGGAATCAGGTGGATATAAAGTTGGTATGCAAAACCAGACTGAAGTTTCATCTTTAAATCCAAAGAAGAATCATCGATGACTACAGACAATTTGAGGTGATGGGTCAATGCTGGCGCGATTCAGCACAGATTCTAACATAAGTTTACAGTGAGGTTCACAATGTGGCCAGTGACGTGATCCAGAACAGTCAGACAAAAAAATTCATCTGCAAGTATTGATTCATTGTTTTAGTACATTTTCAAATTCAGGTTCATGTTTCATGTTCATGCGTTAAATTCATGTATGAGAATGTGTTTTCTTAAACTCGCAACACAGTTCATTGCGTATTCTGCTGGTTTAATAATCAATTAAATATATCGCAAGTAGTAGGATATTCAAATTCAAACTTTTCATCATTTTCCGGACTTTAAAAGCGCGACTAAAATGAACTTTACACCACTTTAATTCAGTCTTCGTAAAGCGGCGCTAACTTTCTGTTAGACAATATCTGTAATGACGAGCGAGTGACGAGAATCAAAGAAACATAATATTAATGCAATTTCATGATACCCGTGGTTTGTTTTTAAGAAATAACTTTTTATTATCCTATGACAACACTGTTCAGCAGAAAATATTGAGGTATAGTTAATAAGTCTAAGAAGCAACCAAATAAAGCTATGTGAACTACTTTTCACTAGCTAGCATCAGGTTAGCTAACAGTTACTGTCCCGCACCTGTAATCGTGACACCGATGATGAAGTTTGTGGTCCCTCCGTTTGAGGCGAGCAAAGCCGAATTCATCAAAGCGCACATTCTCGCTGCGTCTTCGGAGAGTTGAGCTTCTCCTGCTGGCGTTGACACTGCTTCTCCGGCGCATGGTTAAACGCGATAGTTACTTGATGCCAGCTTCTGAAATCGCAGCAGTCAACAATGACCGTACGGCAACTCCAGTCAAAACTCAACGGTCACACACACACACACGACCCGCCCCCTTCTCTTACGTCACGGTCAACTGAAAATGGGCGGGGTCATTAACATTTAAAACAATGAGTGGGGCCCAGCTGTTAGATTCATCACACTGAGGGAAACAGAATAACGGAAGAAAACTGAAGACAACATATTATGGTTTAATTAACAAAAACGGAGATTGCTATAGGAAAGATTTTTAACCATAGACTTAAACAGTATCCTGTACATCACCTTGTGTGTCTGAATATAATCATTTGTAATGTCACCATTCTCATCTCTGTTCGGTTACTGACGTAGCCTGTGCTGTCATGCTGGCTCATCATCACTTCAGCTGTTTTGTCATCAATGACAAACGCTTAACATATCACTGCTCTCTGTAAGCATTTAAGATTTAAGACAAAGGGACAGATTACAGAATGTGGAGGAGTATCGGACATCACAGATTAAAGTATGTATGGGGAGTGTAGCTCCCCAAATGCCGCAAATGCAGATAATACATTTTGTTGTAACATGTAAAAATGTATTCAATGACTAATAAAGTGGATTCTTCTTCATCTTCTTTCTCCAGAAGAAATGCTGCTGCCCCAGCAGACTACACCGTAAAAGAGTCATAAAACTCCCATAAAAGCCCCTTGCACTCCAAAAGACCTAAGTCTCCACAGCAGGTAGTTTATTGTTCAGATGAGCACCATGGTACCTGTAGCTCTATACAGCCTCAGTGTCCTTACCCTGTATGATTATCAGTTGCAGTGGTTGTTTGTTCCTGCGAATGCCCACCACCAACTCTTTTAGAGATGTACGTACTCCTTGTACATACTCCTAAGTACTCCCTCTCCTTGTAAGTCGCTTTGGATAAAAGCGACTGGCAAGCAAAGTAAAGTAAAGTAAAGTAAAGATATACGACAATCATACTTTGTGTGCAGTTAACAGATGTGTGCACAAGCATAGAAGTAGACATGTGAAATGTGAAGCAGAGTTTGACTAAATATTACATCACGTGCAGAAAATAATGTAATATACTGCAATAATATAATTTCAAATTCATGTGATGATGAGACAGTTTTCTTTGACAATTCTTAGCTGTGGGACAGTGATTCTGAAACAACGATACCACTAGAGGGAGCCCGTGTACCACTCTAGTGGGAGCCAGGAACATCTGACTGAATGTAGAATAAATAGTTAATAAACAAGATGTAAATATTTGAGTGAGAGAAGCGTTTCATTATTCGGGACACCTTAATAAAAATACACATAACACTTGAATGCTCTTTATTATGGTCATACAAAATATAAAGACTATGCATAAAGGTTCTTTAGCTGGTGATGACATAATGTCTATAATGGTTTGCAGTGATAAAGGCGATATCCATTGCCAGCAAAGGATAACTATAGTGACCTAATGTATATAATCTACTTAGCAACTTTTTTAGAATTTATGGCTTTTATGAGTAATATTGATTACATAATTATTTGTTATCACGTATGTGTGTAATCTCATCTTCATTCTGAAATTATTGGGTCGATGACTTGGTCATTCCTGCGAGTCTCCACTTTGTATATTGTCTGGTAGCCATCGTCCCAGGCATACAGCTGTTTGTCTCCAGGATGGTAGTGGATACTGCTGTGGCTGGTGTAGCGCTTCGGGAAGAACATCACAGGGCTCTCATTGCTGCATTTGCATGGCAAGAAAAGGTGGGAAAGGTACAGTTACGAAGCCTGTCTTTTTTCTCTTAATTATGTGGACATCTCACAAGAGGCTAGGCTATATCTGGGCCTTTTCATTCATGTGTATGTAGAAACCTACCTGTGGATGGTGTCGTGTATGTCATAGAGGCAGTTTACAGTGGAACGTCCTCCATAGCGTGTGTTGTAGACCACATAGAGGGTTCCACATATTAGGAATGCTCCTTCTGCATCGTGGCTTCTACATTGTGTATCCCAGGTATATTCTACTGCCAAAGTTTCTGAGGTGCAAACAAATGGACTGCAACAACTGTATAACATCAATAATTATATTGTATATGAGCCAGAATAGTGTTCTCTACCTTTATCCAGTTTGGTGATGACCAGGTTTCCTCCATACTCAGGATCAGCATGGATGACCCAGAGGCCAAGTTCATCCACAGCCAGGTCCAGGTAGGTGTTGGGGTTCAGACTGTAGACCGGGAGGCGACCTGCTCCTGGAAGAAGTGTACTGTCCACCACTGTGCGATTCAACAGGTCTACCTTTACATCATGGACACCAACGGAAAGAGACTCATTTCAGCTGTGTCAGCCATCTTATAGCCACAGTTTGTGTAAATAAGTCATTTCTTTCATCCAGGGTAGGAAAACCTTAGGCTGTCTTGTATTTTGGAAACATTCTCCTAGAAGACTTTTGTAGAGGTTACATTCTGCTCAGTTTACAGGAAGAAATTTGTTTCTTTTGGCATGGTTAGGTTACTGGCCTCAGCATACACAGAGAAGCAAATGAAAAAGGATAAAACTTAACTCCCCAGTGACTAAACTCCCTAAAATGCTGCACAGCAAGTCAATATGTCTACTGTTACAAAATCAGAAATTAAATCAAATCTGAGCACTGCAATCAGCAGTCATTAACTTTCTCAATAACTGTTGCAGAGCAACGTGAATTGCCAAATGACAGTCACTAACCCCATTTTAACCTAAACTGTTTAAATCATGGTGTTGAGCTTTGACTTGTCCTCCCCCCACCTTCAGTATCTGGTTGAGTGTATCTGCTTTGTGGTAGTAGAGGAATCCATTGTACACCACATGACCTGTACCCTGCCAGTGGAACGGCAGCTGGATTGCCCTAGCTGGTGGTGCGATGGTCCTCTCTGTGAAGCTTTGCAGGGAAACATATTCCAGTAGAGAGTTGTTACGAATTCCACTGAGCACGTAGACCTGGAAGATTTACATGTGTGAAAAGTTGAGAAGAATACTGCAACTAAGCATTTTAATGCAATGCATAGAATAAAGATTTGGCTTTGGACTCAAACAGAGGAACTAACCCTTAATTTGGTAAATATCTAGCTGCTTTTGCTTAAATGCTAAATGGCTAATGATTTACCAGTTCATTTATTCTATCTTCTATTGTTCGCCCTACTGGTTATGTGGTAAAATAAGCCATGTTGTTAGGGTTATGTAACCCTAACCCCTAAACCCCAACACTAATCCCACACCTACACCTAACACCCTAATGCTAACCGCTTTCGATAAAGGTTTCCCATGCATTTGTGGGTGGGAAATCAGATTTTATTTCTGCCTCCTGTTCTGAATTTGTTTTCTTACACTTGCCCTAAAGTTCTTTTTCTACCACAGGACCATACCACTTACTTCTGGTGACCAGAAAATGAAACAGACCTTAGCTGATTGTTCAGAGGGATCTTTGAACCAGGAACCATAGGTGTCTCCTGTTCTCTTCACAATCTTGAGAGACTTGATTTCACTCAAAGCTGTGTTGCAGTCTAAAGATTAGATTAGACAGAAGATGTTCAATGAATGAATTGGTTTCTAGTGAACTGTAGCACAGTGCTGTGTACAAATGCCAGGCTTACCTGCCCCATCACTTTAGTGAAATTGATCAATTCTGTTACCATCTGCGTCATGCACATACACACGGGTCACTGTACTGGCGCACTTCTTACCGTTATCCACTTTGATCTTGGCTTTTTTCTTTAGCTGGTCCAGTTCAGCATCCTTCATCTGTTGTTCCAGCAGAGCCTCCTCCATCTCAATGTCGGACTGGTTGGGAATCTTGTTTTCCAAATATTCCATCTCTCTTTCCATTCTGTCTACACGCATGGACACGCTGTCCACCTGACTCTTAATATCGGATCTATATCAAAACAACAAATATGAATGTTTGAATTAAAATTTTTTCATTATTTACTCTTCATTTAATTAGCCAATTTGTTAATTCATGTCCATGTGTGTCGTGACTTACCTCAGGACATTGAGAGTGGACAGATAACCCCTGATTTCAGTGGAAAGGTCATAGGTCCTCTGGGTAACGCTTGCTGTGTTTTGCTCGCATTGAGTCAGACGCTCCTAATTCATTGACAGAGGACGTGTAATGAATACAAAATCACATCAACAATACGTAACCTTTGGGGAAACAACAGCTTCTTCCGTTTATAAATAGGCAAATAATAGCAGTAAAACACAGCACACTTGTGTTTGCCTACTCTTGCCTGGCCCTGTGTGAACATTATATGCTGCTGCTGCTGCTCAATCCACAGCCTTGCTTGGTATAACGTAGAGCTTATCGTGGCTCAGTTAACGTTATCAAAACTTATGTTGATGTTGCAATCAGTTTACTGTCCTTATAAATATTCCTATGCTACTTAAATATTGTAGTACTAAGAGTATTGTTGCATATTAAATGTAATTAGTTATGGGGCAATATGTCATCTGTTGACTTAGCTTCATGTCAAGACATTCCAACATTATAACAATAAGTGAATTAGCAGACAGGATGTCAGCCAAATAAATAGAATAATATATTTTTTAGTGCTGCATACTGTCAAGATCATTGGAAAAAATAGTTAATGTCTGGACTAGAACTGAGGTTGTGGTGCTGTGTCAGCCTGATGAATGCAGATGACATCATAGGATGAGCAGCAGTCATTTACCTCAATCTGAGCCAGTCTCCTCTCCAGGTACTGGATTATAAAGGCATCCTGAGGGGAACCCTGGCTCTTGACTGAACCCACAGTCAAACACATAAAGAAGAAAAGGAGAGGAACCACTCTGTCTGACATTCCTACCACGACTGTCAGTAACTGAATCTAATGCAGCTGCAGCAACTTCACTACTTCTGTCTGTGAAACTGAATTTCTGCAGATGTCCTGCAGCACGCAGCCTACTACAACAGTCGATCCCCAAAGAAGAAAAAGATCACTCCATCTGGCTTCAGCCCCAGTGTACACCAGTCTCACTGTGATAAAACAAATCCTTGATGGTCCTTTAATGACTGAGTGTTCCTTTTCTTCCTGCTGTGTTCAGGAGTTGTAGCTCCAATACTTTCGGGCTTGTTCTGAACAGTTGTTGCTGCAGAGGGTCTCATGCACGGTTCCTCCCAAGCCCCGTCACTTTCTCTCTCTCTCTCTCTCTCTCTCTCTCTCTCTCTCTCTCTCTCTCTTCCTCCCAGACTCTCTGACTTTCTCACTGCCACCATTCCCCGCTGTGGATTTTGTGCACTGGAAAAAACCAATAGAGGAGGAAGTGTGAGACAGAGAGCTAGAAACAGCCAAGACCAGTCCTGCAGTTTTAAAGTAATTCTCTCCAGATGGTCCACTGACACGTCCTCACTTCTCACACAGAGCAGAAGCTGTTCAATAAAAGTTGTTAACTATATTTTATGGAGTAAAGGGATCAGCACTGTCTCATCATGTTATTTAAAGCGTAAACACATGAAGGTGTCACTGTCTTATCAAACAGTGTGTTCACTGACAGAATTACTGGTTTCATTTTGCCTCTATTGTCCTAAACTGAAATTATATGGATGCATTATAATGCAACCTCCCAAAATACTAGTTATCCTGAGCAAACTGAAGATGGAACAATGCCAGCGTAACACGCAACATAAGTAAATATCTGACTTTGTAAAGTTAAAGAATGAACATTTGCTGTGGTCTCAGGTCTTATCACCATTCCTGAAGATCCAGGTCCAAAAGTTGCCATCGTGGTTAATTTGTGGTTTGTTTTTGTTTTATCTCCATCTGGTGTTGTTCAGCGCCACATGGGCCTGTTTCCTGTGCGCTTTTTCTGTTTTGTGTGATGACAGACAACATCTGTTTGTCAGCTCTCCACACTGTTCTGGATCTGGCACATATTGCACACACAAGGTGAACTCTAAAAATAAGACTCCAGCATGCGAACAAACCATCACAAAGTAATAGTTATTTTCTTCTACTCTTCTGCTAAATTCTTCCTAATTCACCACCTTCCACAGGCCTCTGCAGTTATAACAGGTTTCTACCATGAGGTGGCACCAGATTACAACAGGAATGCTACAGCATGTGTGGGCTTTAATGCCCACGCCCCTCTATCACTTTACCTGGGGTCTGTAATTATAGCCTGAAACAGCTGTTGGGTAATGGAGGCGGTAATAAGCAACTGGAAAGCAAAAAGGAACCAAGAGCTACCTAGTTCAGTAAATATACTGTGCTGCTGTGGTTTCTAAGCCTTTAAAACCCTTCTGTCCTAACTCAACATGTCTATAAGTGACTCCAGGTTTCATGCTTCATGCAATGAACGATTTCACTGACGTACTTTATAGCAAACTGAATTGCCCAAACTGTCATCTCTATCCTTTATGGTAAGAATCGATTCATGCCGTCATAAACCATTTTATTTACCTGTGTTTAAAAGTTGAAGGGCCATGACACCACTTTGTTAAGAGGGTCATAAACATGATGGAGTCATTATAAAGTAATGCTTAGTGAGACAACCTTATAAATTCAACTAGAGTTTAACATTTTTTTTGTCTTTACTGAAAAAAGCTTTCTCTACAACAATGACGCAATATGAAAAAACTTTTTGTTGCTGTCTATGAATCCTAATTTTAATTATACATTTGTAGTTACCACGACTGAGCTGTATTAAATATCTAATATTTAATAAGTGTGCATAAGTGTGCACCATTGTGACTGTGAAGAAGACGTGAACATCATTACTAACTCAGTCATGATGTCATGACGATTCAAAGACCTACGTTTTAGCTTAATTGCATGTATTGCTTTGCATTAACGCAATGATGAGAAACTATTAATTCAGGTACTGTAGTATAGGTGACGTAACCAGCCAATCAGACCAGACCAACAGAGGGTGTCAGGACTCCATCCATCCATTACCTCTAGCTACTGGCCTTGCAGCAGGGCCAGAGCTGATTCCAGCTGACACTGTGCAAGAAAAGACAGTCAGTGGTGGACGTATTAAGATCACTTACTACTAGTAAAACATTTATCAGCACTTAAATGCTTTATTTGAATGAGATGTAGCTTAGATGTCTGTATGTAGTATGTTCCCAGCACAATGCTACATGTATAATTTGTATTATAGAATCCTTCACAATAAAATAACCCCACCAGAGAGCATTCGTTGTTAGAGAGCAGGTCGCTGAGTAAGGTAAAGTAAGAATCATATCTTATTTTATGTGACTTGGTTATTTTTCACAACCGACTTCTACAGACCCAGCTACAGAGACTCAGAAACAACGTAACCTCATGAAAGATTCATCACAATTTGTGGAGGGTACCTATAAAATATCCATAACCTCTCAGCAAGACGGGTTCATATCCAGGACTGACAGGAGTCATCTGTGCAAGCGTGGGTGAAAATGTGCTCTTGATTTTGTGTATATACACACACACACACACACACACACACACTAAGTTTATTACTAGTTTGTCTGATTCCTCACATACCTCTGTATGTATATTTGTATAAGACTGTGAATATATGAATGCTTTTGTGTTGCTGTAGCTCAGGAGCAGAAAGTCCAACCTGTAAGTGTGTCACACTTTTGCTAAATGTAAATATAATGTATTTATCTGTCTGATATGCGCTTTATCTCTATGCATGTGCATGTACATCTGAGTGATAATGAACTACATGGGTGTGTGCACTAGTCTATGTACATGTGTATGTGTGTGTCTTAGTGATTGAGTGAATGATGGCAGTTTCCCACCACCCTCTGTCTTTTAACCTTTCCTGCCTGCATTTGTGTTGAGCAGATGATGAGGTTTTAATGCCAGCCGGTGAGGAGGGATTCTGCCTGGAGACATCAGATTTTCTACAGGCTGAGATGTGTGGCCTAGAAAAAGTGAAAAAGCAGACACTTTTTTATTGTTAAGTGATGCCACTAGTGCAAGAGAGCAAATATCCCCAAGTGACATATACGTTAAAGAATAAGTAACAAAGCTTTGCAGTGACCAGAGTAATTATGACAGGAGCAAAGCAGGTATCTCCACAAAGTAGTGATTTTAACCAAAGCAAGATCTTCAGCGTGTAGCTGAAGGTGCCGCTGCCTCACACAGCATCTGTAGTATAGCTGTAGACTGAAAGTGTTGTTTCTCCCTCCCTCTGCACTGACATCTCCTCCCGCTACACTTTGTAAATCACGTCATCTTTTACAACATCTGCTGTGCGCCAACGTGGCTCCTTGTCCCTAACACAGTTCCACAATAGCTCACTGACCTTCCCTCTCTATTCTTTCCTTCACACCTTCTTTTCATCTGTCTGCCTCTTGCTCTCTCTCTGTGGGTTGACTGACTTCCTGTGGTTCCGCTCTTAAAAATTTCATTAACAGGACGTTCCCTGGTGCGGCAAGCCAAGGTGAATGCCATGTCAACCCCAGGTGCACAAATTAATTAGGTTTAATCCAAATACAATTTATTGTTAGTTCACGGCAGCATTTCCTTTGTCAGGAACTTTCTAGTCTTTTTATTTCAAAGCAATTTAGTCTCATATTCATTTGCATTCAAAGGACATGTTTTGCATATGAAAACAACAAACCTTGTCAAGAACTGAAGCAAATTCTGTATAATAAACACTTGGTTTATCCTACAAAGCAAGAGCTTTTTAAATTGTATGCCAAAATACAGAAATACAGAAATTTAATCTTCTCATTCGGGTTAACATACTGTAGGTATAGATATGATCATTTCTGTCATCCTGTATGTATTTAATACTAACCAGTGGAGCAGCAGTCATCAGGAATCTCAAGGCCAGACACCTGAGGACAGCGCTCAAGCCCTGTGGTTGTCCAAAGAGGGCCGGTAACAAGACCAGCATGATGGAAAAATCTGGTAATTCCTGGTGTATCCAAGAGAAATAAAATCCTCCATACAGGAGGATGGTCTAGCACAGGATGACCTCTGGATCAGAATCAGCAGGGTACCCTCATCTGAATGAAAAGGGATGCTCATTTCAGGACAACAGTAGACAGAGAAGATAAATGGTTTGAGATCAGTGGGGAAGGCATTTATATTGAAGTGGAAAATTCTTCTCTCAGGAGAAAAGAAGGTCTATCTACCGTTTTTTTAATGCAGACCTTTCATTCAGTGAGATTAAGACCGCTTCACACATCCACCGGGAAAGCCGCACCCAACATAATCTTTCTAGGGATATAATGGTTTGTAAGAGTCGTGATTGTTACATCTCAATGCCTCTCCCCCTACTCTCACATTGTCTGACTTCCCAACTCAAATGTGTTACCAAGCACCTGTAGTTAATGAGAGCTCCCATTCAGTGTGTGCACTGAAGTGTTGTTAACATACCCCTGCTCATCTGACGTTGACGAGATGCTGCTATGTTCTATGACATCTTGTTACATTTTGGTGTAAAGGTTTAACATAATTTATTGGAGCACAGGAGACGGTCGAACTGCTGGCGTAAGGAAACGACTCCGTACTTATTCCAAGGTGGAGCGATGCTTTTCCTGATGTTGTATTTCAAAGAAAAAAGCCAAGAGAAAGGCAAGAAAACTAAAAACACTCTGAACTAGCTGAAGACAGATGGATGTATAAATTTCCAACATTGTCTTTGCTTCAAAATTCAAAAGCAACCGTAATGAAAAACATCACATTTCTGATGATCTATCATCATCTTTGAGAAAAAAGTTGCCACATGTGAAGTGGAAGTGAAATGATTAAGCTCTTTATCACCAGAATAATTATTGCCTTAGGCAACATCATTGGAAATACGGTTGTTTACGTCAGGCAGAGGAGAAAGAGGGCATAAACCTTGTTTTAGATGTGAGTCATCTGGCACTCGTATTAAAAAAGTCACCAATGGGATCGTTTATCTAATATTTACATGCAATCAGACACAGGAGGAAGTAAATAAATAAAGAAACACGCTGAAACATGTGTTAACCTACTGTAGTTTATTAGAATTCATGCACGAATGTGTTGGAACACATGAGAATGATGACGGTTTTGGAGTTTGATGCGGGCACAGTAGATATAATCTTTCAGAAACGATGATACAGAGGTGTGTTTCATTTTTTGTAAACTATTGATACTGTGATGCTAAAATCACAGGAAAGTGTGGGACATTACAAAAAGTGTTAAACATTTCCAGAGCTACAAACATCGTATTTCATATAGACTCTGTGTTTATTTAAAAGAAACATGTACATTTCATTTTTTCCTTTGTCATGCCCAGGCCTTGGCACTACACCACTATCTTGCACCGTCCCCTTTTCTATCCTTCTATATCCAACCCCTATCACCTCCAATCACAGGCTCTACAGAGATCAGGTTCTGAAAGCACAGGAGTCATCATACAAGGATTAGGAGTGGACAGAATTACTTTACTCTGAGGCCTTTCCAGTTATAGACCCTTTTTGTCACAAAGAAAATGTTGCTTCCATGTTTAAACCTCTCAATTAAAATGGAACGTTTTATGACTCAAACTTGCATTCATGACGATTTTTCCTATAGTCCTAAAATAAAGATATTTGTACAACTCAATTTAATGTCTTTCGAGTATTCTCCACCATTCATCGTGCTCTTAAAATGACAGAATTCACCGTATAAACTTATGTAAACAGAGAACACAATTTTTAGAACATGTGACGTGTGTGACTGCAATACAACAATGCCAATGTACTGGTGGCAACACAAGAAAAGTACGAGATGAAAGGTCAGTGGAGGTCATTCAGTAGTTTTCATTCTCACAGGATCATTAATTTCTGCAACGATTTGAGAGTGTGATTAGTTTTGCTGTAATGTGGTAACAAATCACAATAGCAGTTTTAGACAAATTAAAAATTTGAACTGATAACACAGTAATGAAGAGTTTATGAATGAAAAGTAACAATTATTTCAGCAGCAGATTGTAGACATAGTAAAAATACATCCATCCGTTGTCTTAACCACTTCTTCCTTTTCTGTTAGGGGTAAAGAGGAACCTGGAGACTATCCAAGCTGTAATTAGGTGAGAAGCAGAGGACCACAGTGGACAGGTTGCCAGTCTAACACTGACTAATAGATTCAAACCTAAATTCAGACCTATGGGCAATTTAGAGTCATCTCTCAACCTTATCTCTCAACCCCATTCATTTGGGTTGGACACTTTGACAGAAGGTTTAGTCATGGCAGCTGGACTTCTTTCTTTCAGTGGAGAAGTTTCGTTCAATCTGAGGTAAGTTGGTGAGTGGTCACAAATTTATCCTCCAGGTTAGTTTCGCCTCACACCTGACTTGAATGGGAAACAAAAGCAGTGGGTGGATATAACAGCTCCACCCCTGGCAGCTCCTCTTGCACTAATTAAGTGGGTCGTTTAGGGTGGCCAGCCTGGTGGATTTGTGAGGTGAAACTAACCTGGATAGGTCTAGCAGCTGTCCAAAACAACAATTTCCCCAAGGGGATCAATAAAGTATTCATTATTATTATTATTATTATTATTAAAGCGCTTGTATATTATAGTAAAGTGTAGATAACCAGCTTAACTGGGTAAGTTGTGGCCCCTCTTGGTGCAGAGAAATTATGCAGCTATCGTCTCTCTGCTGACTGTTAGCTTAATTGGCTAGCTACTGTATAAATAGCAGCACAGAAGCACACTGTCATAACCTCACACTGTAGCTCTGCGAGGCAGGATCTCGTCCATCACAGCACTCTCAGTAAAGTATTTCTAGGAGCTCATTTCAACAGTTGATATGCAGGAAACCACGCCCTGCTAATGAGCAAATGCTCTTGTTCATTTAAGGACAAACAAACACACAATCAGCAGGGAATACAGCTCGTTGAAGCGTTCTATGCACTGAGGTGTATCCATTGATCCCCGTTGAGCCTCTCAACAGGAGATGTTGCAGAACAGATGTTCTTTTAGATCTTAAAAATAATGGAAAGTAGAAAAAAACACACATTTTAAAATGTGCTCTTTGTTCGTTTGTGTTGTTTCAGTTGGTTTAAAGCTAATTGGCTTCACACTCACCAGGGCACATTCACGGTGAATCGTTTATGTTGAAGCCTCCACAGTAGGAGTCAATACTATGTAAAGGAAAACTAAAAAATAGCCTATTAATTTCCCTAATTGACTTTCAACCTTTTTTTCGATTCATGTTTATAAAACACCAGGCATTTTCTACTGTATTTCATACCCAACTTCATACTGTATATTTGTATATTTGCCATTTGCCATTAGATATGAGACCCAAAAAGACTTTGCTGAGATTTTCCCCTGGCTTACATTTTATATTGTTTGACTGAAAATCATATGAAAGTCATATGAAATGTTTAAATATCACATGTTATCAATGCTCTTACCTCTTCCCCCTTTAATGGAGTAAAACATGCAGTGCAGATGATGATCTCAGCTTAAACATGGGAATGAACAAGGCAAATTAAAATTCAC
The DNA here is from genome assembly GCA_032270685.1 of Microctenopoma stevenorrisi. Lineage (NCBI taxonomy): Eukaryota > Metazoa > Chordata > Actinopteri > Anabantiformes > Anabantidae > Microctenopoma > Microctenopoma stevenorrisi. The sequence goes on from JAUMTR010000024.1 coordinate 2,373,196, forward strand.
AGTTGTGCGGTTTGAAGCAATTTCACCAACAGAATTTCACTCACTTTATCATTGTCAGACTGCTTAGTGTTTTACAGAACAGTTAGTAATGTTACAATATGCCACTTAAGTGACTGCTGCCACAAAACTCCCCGGCCCTGTCTCCTATAAATGATGTTGTACTAAAGTACGAATGCAACTATTAGTGGCAAAAGTAACCATATTATAATGAAGTTCTGAAACAATGAAAGTTTATTCATTTATTCATCACACAGTTGGTTGGGCTGGATGACATATAATGCATATAATGTGCAGGATTGTCAAACATCTAACCCCAGTTCTACTTCGGTTGTTCATCGTGTAACATTGCGGGGGTGTTTACTTTAAGTTACCTATGGTGCTGAGTGAGTCGGTGCAATTAATCAGTTAATCAGTTAGTTCCTGTACATGCAACTTACTTTGGCTATTCTGTGGTAATGCTAACACTTATTGTGACTCTGTAATGATACCACCCTTAATGTAATTCACAAACTGCTAGGCAGGTGCAAAACTAGCATCTTTTCTGCTGCAGTTGCTAAACCAATGGATTAAAAACATGTTGGTAATCCAGTTTGCAAAAGGGTTTGCAATTCTACAATTACATACACTTGATAAAAGCAACAATAAACGTTTTTATTTTATGTTCCAGGAAATATCATAAACTTCAAAACAACTGCATGATTGAGAACATTGTGGTATCAAGGTCTGATGAGGAGAAGAGTGCATGAGCACTGAGGAAACCCGTGCTCAAGACAAGAGACAGGACAGGAAGACATTGGCTGAACAGACTCAGAGATAGTTCTATTGTATTAGGCGAGATTCAAAGCAGATGTCTTGGTTCAGTCAGGGAATGGCTAATAGGAAAATCTAATTCAAATCCCCCCCCAAATTACATTATATATTCACTCCAGACCATAAAAAAGAACCTTTCAATTCATGGGGTGTGTCAGACAGTGGAGATAAATGTTCAGAGGAGCTGGAGCCTTTTCTAGAAACCCAAAGATGATGAGAGCTAGGATTTAGAGGATAACTCTTAACAGTCTCAATAAACACTAGCTGTCCAGCATTCTCCATAGCAGCATGTACCATAGTCAGAAATTGCACTGAAGCAACACGTCTTCCGACAAAATTACTTTGCAGTTATCTCAGAAAAAGACTCAAGGCTCCTTCTCTTCTGCCTGTGGGGTTTCAGTAGTAAAAAATGAAAAATAGTTTTTCTTCAAAATCCAAGTTGGTTCTTGTAGAGACTGTTTTTTTTATGGTAACATAGTTTAGAGTCAATTTACAGTTTTTGCATCAACATGCCCTCATCCCATACTGTCGCATCCAACTAAGTTTCCTAAAATTGACACTAAAAGTACTAAGATGTGAAGTAGCGGTTGTCATTGTAAGAGTCACAGGGACTCCAACTGATTGCCAGAGACATTGTGTGTTGTAGCGAGAAAGTATGACAAACCACTTGAATGCAGCACAGCGATGTAATGTCAGTGCTAGCACCTGACAACAAGAAGGTCCCAGGTCTGAATCCTTTCTGTGTGGAGTCTGCATGTGTCTGCGTGTCTCTCACCCAGACTTGAAGTAGACATTTGGTTAATTCCTAATTATACATAATTTATTAGCTTATTCTGTCTTTTATATGAATCTACATGTTACGTTAAATATACGCTCACCGGCCACTTTATTAGGCACCTGTCCAACTGCTCAGTGATGCAAATTGCTGATCAGCCAATCATTCATTCATTTAGGCATGTTGACCTGGTCAAGACGAACTGCTGCAGTTCAACCCGAGCTTCAGAATGAGGAAGAAAGATAATTTAAGTGACTTTGATCGGGCATGGATGTTGGTGCCAGACGGGCTGTTCAGAGTATTTCAGAAACTGCTGATCTTCTGAGGTTGTCACGCAACCATCTCTAGGGCTTACAGAGAATGGGCGAATGCTTTGTTGATGCCTGAGGTCAGAGGAGAATGGTCAGAGTGGTTCAAGCTGATAGAAAGGCAACAGTAACTCAGATAATCACTCGTTACAACCAAGGTATGCAGAAGAGCATCTTTGAACGCACAACATGTCAAACCTTGAGGCAGATGGGCTACAGCAGCAGAAAACCACACTGGGTGCCACATCTGTCAGCTAAGAACAGGAAACGGAGGCTACACTTCACACAGGCTCTGCGTAATTGGACAATAGAATATTGGAAAAATGTTGCCTGGTCTGATGAGTCTCGATTTCTGCTGCGATATATGGATGGTAGGGTCAGAATTTGACGTCAACAACATGAAAGCATGGATCCATCCTGCCTTGTATCAACGGTTCAGACTGGTGGTGGTGGTGTCATGGCGTGGGGGACATTTTCTTGGCACACTTTGGGCCCCTTAGTACTAATTCAAGATTCAAGATTCAAGATTCAAAACACTTTATTAATCCCAGAGGGAAATTGTTTGCCATGAATACAGCCG
>JAUMTR010000024.1:2382521-2399887 GCA_032270685.1 Microctenopoma stevenorrisi
TCTCCACTGTTGCTCAAGTGGGGCTGTTGGGTTTTCTCTGTATAGTGATATATTGTGTAAGGTCTTAAACCTTACACAGTAAAGTGCCTTGAGATAACTTTTGTTGTAAAATGGCGCTATATAAATAAAATTTAATTGAATTGAATTGAACAGTTATTGTTGCAGCTTTCAATCAGTTTTTAACAAAAATGAAACTGCTACAAATATGAAATCCCACTTTTTGGGTTCATACACTTGTCCTGGCGTTTGTTGGGTCTCCCTCAGTGGAGTTCTGCAGTTAGCAGACATTAGTGTGATAATCAGGCTCATCTATATGCAGCCGAAGCACTGCCAATGGCTCCAACGAAAGCTTCACAGTCAAGTTACTTTTATGTTGCTTGGAGGTACTTGTTGCCTCCCTTGAAGGTCCCCTCCTAATATTCCACAAACACACACAGAAAGGAAGAGAAATGGAGGCTGGGAGACCTTTATTAGCTCCTTCAGCGGGGCTTTAATGTGACATTTAGCTGTCGCTCTCGCCCTTCATTACTTCCATCAGTAAAGGTCAGGTGCATGTGTGTGGGCACTCAGGTGTTTGCACCCCCTTCCCTGATCAAACATCTGCTACCCAGCAGCACAGGGGACATTACCTCACTGCTCACGTGTGTAGGTGAGAAGAATCACATCTTTGAATATACTCATAGGATCAGAGAGTAAAGAAGGAAAAGTTTATTTTGAATTTCACAGTGTTTTCGACGAGGTGAAGCTTCTCCGGCTTCTCTGCTGCTCGAATGGCGGAGTGGTGGTGCTGGTGGTGGAGGTTGAGGGTTATGGGAGGGTTGGTGGAGGCAGAACTTCCTGTCTGTCTCTCCGCATCCCAGTGCACCGAGGAATAATTGAGCGCAGTGAAAGCCGAGCGTTCATTCAAAGACCTTGACTGGCGCTGCTGAAGCCTGAAGGCTCAGTGGTGATTCAGCTTCAGCGAGGAGCGGCGGACAGAAAGCACAGACAAGAAGGAACGGGAGACAGAAAAGAAAGGCTGACAGACAGGAAAGAACAGAGGAAGGAGGAGAAGTCATGCGTCGAGCGCGCGGAACCTATCCAAGGGTGTAGCCGCGGAGCCTCTCGTGCGCCTTTTCCCTGGTACACGAGCGCGCGCGCGCGTGTGGCTCAGTGAGGGAGTGTGTGTGTGAGAGAGGTGCAGGTGGAAGATCAGCCGGAGTGGCCGACCAGTCAGAAGGATGCTGGAGGGCAATGTCTGCAGAAAGAGAGGATGAGATTTGTCGAAAGGCGCTTGAGCTGCTGTCCGACCTGTGCTCCAAGGGAGAGGTGCAGGACGACAGCTGCCTGGATTTCATCTACTACTTCAGGGACCTCGCCAGGCCGCGGTACACGGACTCAGGTCAGGCTCTACATTATTCTGTCCACAAGTTTAAAGTAGAACAAAGTTCCGTTACAAGCTGCGTTTAACAGTTTAGTTTCATCATTAGTTCCTCGGTGAGTTGGACGATTTTCTCCGAGCAGACTGTATTTCTCCAACAGACAAGTAGTTTATTTAGAAGCTGTGAAACTAGCTTCCTTTAAAGTTTCAAAGAAGGGCTTAAGGGAAAATGTGGCACATGTTAGTTGAATTTAAAGGCTCTTTACAGTAAGGGTGTGTGCATGCGTCAATATCTGATTTTATTTCTCGTAGTTGACAATCTAACAAGAAAACACATTTAAAAGGTAAAATAAACACGCAACAAACTGGGTTTTACTATGTTTCCAGTTCACTATACTGCAAATCCATTAGTGCCAGCAGAATGCACAAAGCGTTGCATGATCAGTGTGAGTGTGCTGGTCTGGTTTCTCTTTCTACCCTCCTGAGAGACGCTGACAGAGAGAGTGAGAAAGCCCCACCCGGTAGTCACAATGTATGCACGGCTCCAGCAACCAACACTGAGAGACCAGTTAACTAAAGCAGTTATTTTAGACTCCCTGCCTGGAGCAGTTGTTTTTTGTTCTGGCAGTAAAAATGCTATTCTGATCAGTAAGGAGGACTTCTGAAAAGACCCATCTGAAAACCCACGTGTGCCTCTTTGAAACTCCAACAAGCTTCAGTTTGCACTGTGAAATCACTTCAAGGCATTTAATGCAAAAATCTGTTGGAATCCTGAGCAAGGGTAAAAAATAAAGGGTTACTAATTTCAAACTGGCAACCTAAACACTCATCCTCAGGGTTTATTCCACAAAATCAGTGATAAAATATTCAATACCAGTGTGTGGTGTTGATGTTAATGAGAGTGACGCGTGCATATCAGGCACGCACGAATTTACTGTTTACTGTGTCTTCAGAAAATGCTCTGATCACACGTTGTTCTGCTGTAGATCTAATTGAAACGGATACATACGTAGATATTTTTCAACATAATTCTGCTCCTGATAACTCACACTGACAAAGTGAAATGTTTTTAGAAATATTTGCAAACTGATATAATAAAATCAAAATAAAAAACAAATATATATATATATATACGGATAATGATTCATGTCTAGTCTTACCGCCAGCTCATGAAACCTGTGTTTCCCATTGGTGTAAACAGCGAGCATCTAGTTAGCGCTGAGAGCTCAACTTGAGACCACTGTGGGGACCAGTCTATGGCACAATTTAAAAATATGGTTTTCTGGTCTCCAACCACTTCCATGAAATGAATTATCCCTTCTTTCTGTACAAGTTTCTGATTGGAGTCCTTCTCCTGCATGGAGAATAACCCTGTTTGTTTCTGTTTGCCTCGGAAGAACACAAAGGTTGTCACATATATATCCTACAAAGCCCTTAGGTGGTAGCAGCATCATGATGTGGCCTTCTTCTCAGTGGCAGGAAGAAAGGATGCGTAAATCCTGCTCCAAAGCACCTGAAACTAGAGCAGCAGTTTTACAATGAATGTATTCACATGCACTAACCAGGTTACTGTGAGGAACCAGGTTAACGTGTGTATTTACATGCACTTGAGAAACCTGGATACTTGAAATCTGTTCATACATGCAACACCTGAGTGATCTGAGTTCTTCTCCACCCTGGGCTTATTTTAGAAACACGTTTTCTTTCTACCTAAGGAAACTTCTAATCTCTAATACCCTGATTACCGTGTACATGACAAAAAATCAGCTGACTGTAAGGCAGGAGGGACTTCAGGGCAAGTCTGTCTTTGAGCAGCGCAACCATAGCTCACACTTGCCACAGAGGAGACCTGAAGGTGGCAGTGCACAGACACATCTGTCTTTAAAAAATGAATGCACGTGTCATTTGTGCACGCAGGCCAGTACACCAGACAGTTAGTGTGTTCACATGTACAGCATGTTATTTAGCAGCTGTGACTGGGCAGCTGCCGTTAAACATGTTATAATCCATTATTAAACATGTATGATGAAGAGGAAGTTCAAGCTACCACATAGGTTCCCCGAGGAGCCGTGACCCACTTCTTCTTCTTCTTCTTCTATTAGCCTGCACTAAATGAACACACACACTGTGCACACATGCACAACAAACAACTCTCCCTCTGAGCTGAGTGGGAGAGTCAGGAGTAGGGGCACTGCCCTCTCATATGCAAAGGTTTCACGCTTTTGCAACACATTTGAAAAAAAAGTATGTCTGCGCTGTACACACTCTCACAAGCAGGCACTCAACTCACACATACACACATATGCAACTGCATATACATTGAAGAAATCATGGCTCTTTCCCCTGGTAGAGTTGTTTGGTTGAGGGCAAAGGGAATCAGTCTTAGGCCAGCCGATCTATTGGAAGTCAGATTATACAGGATGAGCCACGATGAGTTCTGAAGGAGCAGGTTGACCAAGCTTATGATCTACATAACATGAGCGACCGCATGACATCATCAGAATTACAGACCGAGCTTTTAATAGCTTTTAATGTCTGACACAGTTTGGGTGATTGCAGGTGATTGCAACTTCTTGCCACTGTCTGCTCCTGTGTGGACCTCCATGATGTCACCACGCTAGACTGTAGTGTCACCCTCCAAACTGCCCTTTTCTTACATTTGAAATACACAGACAGAGACGATATGTTTTTAATGTTTCCTAATATTCACACACGTACTGTACGTGTACATTCAGGTCCGTAGTTGGTAAATCTTTGTTTAATCTGCTGTCACATGCATGCAAAATCTTTTTTTCATTTGCCCCCCCAGGGTTTGTTCAGGTGCCATTAAAACTTAAAGGAGGTCTAATGTGATCTGAGTTATACACTGCAGGCATATGGGGAAGTTGTGTGTTGCAGTATTCATGGAGATTAAAGAACAAGAGAACTATCCAATTATGTTATTATATTAACTTTTAATGGTTATTTAGAAAATTAGATTGAAGAAACATAATACTGCAACTACTGCAGGGAGAAGCTGGAACCAACTCCTGGTCACAAAGTTTCATCTCATCGTAACAGCATTAAATCGAATAGTCAGCTCAGTCTGTCAGCTGTTCAATTGTGTATGTGTTTTTTTAATATCAGGCGAGAACATCTGCCTCTGAATGGAACATGATCATTTCATATTCTTTCCCTGTAAACAGCAGAGTGAGTGAAGCGATAATCGTGGGAACAATGTTCTATGAGAGAGTAATGCAGAAGCACTTTCATTTCTTGGTCTCCAAGATGAAGGATTGATTAAATGTTTGGGGAAAATAGGTTAGGTTTCATTATACCCCTGATTACATTTTAGAGGTATTGTTGCCAGGCAACCTAACTTTATTGGATATTTGGTTCAGACATATTTGAGCCTCAGGTGATTTTCTTGATTGAGCCCAAGAACATTCATGGCTCTTCCCCTTTGTTTCTCATAAAAAAACAGCATATCTACAGGTGTTGTCTATGCACAACTATCACCACTGTTTCTCTTTGCTCTGCAATGTAAACATCCATTCTCCGTCTTCCCACACCCACAAGCCCCCTCACCTTAGCTATTGTCCCTTATTGACCCACTTATTGAACCATACTCAGTGCTGGGCTCCCAAGAGGAAGGACTACTGTACACTAAAGAGTTTAATGAGACGGCTGCAGCCTGAGACTTGCTCTCTGGCATTAGCAGGCAATCGACTTCACAGAAAAGAATACATTGGTCATAACTGCATGCTTTACTTACTTTCTCAAAGCTCAGTGGGTACAGCAGTTATCTTCCAAAACAAGGGTCAGCGGTTCGATTCTCTGTCCCCTTGAAGCTACGTGTCTCGGTGTCCATGGACTCCCTACTACAGAGGGATTAGACCCAGGTCTAGCAGCTGTCCAAACAACAATTTCCCAAAGGGGATCAATAAAGCATTTATTATTATTAATCTGCTCTTAATGACCTCACCTCGTTTGTATAAGTTTACCTTCTGTGACACATTTATTTGGCTTTTAAAGTTGATCGTTTAAATGGTGGGCAGTTTTTGTCTGACCACCATGTATTATTGAATGTGTGGATTTGAAAGAGTTGTCATATGAGGCCACAGCAGAGGCACACAGCCTCTTTAGCTCCTGTATGGAGTTAACATCAGTGTTAATTTGATCACACAGATAAAGCTCCTCAGAACTTTCCTCACTTACAGAGTGTTGTCTACATGACGTGTTTTTACCCATGTGAAATGGTGGTCAACTCAGCTCCAAATGTGGCCTGGGCTTGATTTCCACATAATAATCAAAATGAGATTGCACTAAGTGGGATACTGAATGTCCTAGACCACTAAAAGTAACAAAATAAACCAACATAAAATGCATTAACATGTCAACTGCTTTATTATGTTTGCTTGTAAATAACCTGTTACAGCAATGAACCACATAAATAAACTGTATCTCATTAATATGTTCTCTGCATGTAAATAAATAAAAATCTACAAAACAATAAAAATATCAAACAAATACTTAAATAATGACACAAATGAAACAAGGTAACAAACATGGTTTAGGAACTAAATACCTCTTTTTTCCTTTCTTTCCTTTGTCCCTTTTTAGGACACTATTTTGTCTTCAGTCTTCTCTGACTACACCAGCAGCGCACTGTTTACATCCCACTGTGTTTTTGTACAGTAATATTCTTTAATCTTTACCATTGTGAATTAACACTCACACTGGAAAAAGATAAAAATGAATAATTGAAATAATATTTTAAATAGTTGTTTGCTCTTGGTGGCCCCTAGTGGTGATGGGGGTCCTAAGTTGGTGCTTAGTCCACTTATGCCTTGGATGTAGGTTATAAAAATAACTGTATTGGCGAATCAGCCATACAGATGTGATTCCAGTGGTTTATGTGCCATTATATAGTGTGTAGGTGTCCTGGTACATTGTCTCTGATCATTGTCTGCCCAGCTCGAGGAACAAACACAGTGTGATGAGCCTTTAATGAACCTTCTACAGAAGCACAAGGACCTCAGGATCCACTCATCACCACTAATGCTCGCAACCACAGGGATGATATTGCACAACAAAATAGGTCAAACTGACATGCCCCCTAGCTGAAGTTGTTGTGTTTGTGATAATTATCATGACATATAGAGTTAATAACAAGAAACAAAAGGAAGCACAGGGAAGCTGTGCTTATGTAGGAAGAGACAGTTCACGGAGAGTAAAGATGTGTATAGACTTACATGAACATGGGTGATAGCTTTCGCCTGCATCTCTTCACGTGCTTCCTGCCTCAGATAAAGTTGCATTTTCCCTTATTGGCTAGAATCTGTTTAATTCAGCGATCTCTGATCCATTGTTGGACTTAGATGTCCTCTAATTTCCCCAGTCATTAGCAGTGATCATCTCACCTGACAGGCGTCTTGACTCAGTTAGGTCTGCGTCATATCACCTGTCATCAGAGGCCAGAACCCATTATTGTCATTTTCCCCCTTCCTGAATCCTTAAGTGTTTCTTTGATGACTCTCAATTGTCTCCTTCACTAACCTCAGGAAAATGGGATTCAAAGAAATTTCTGTGGCTCAATCAAAGGCCCCCTCTTTTAGATCATGACCATGCGTTATATGGAAAGCAAGCCTTAGCCTAACGGGATAATCATCATTGTTGTGTCTGTAAGAGGGAAACTGGCAGAGGTTGTCAGCCTTTGAGCTCCACATGTAACACGGAGACGGTGTTTTGTGCCTGGCAGTCGTTTGGAACCAATTACAATGATTCCACACAGTTCAGCTCGTACACCTTTTAACTCTGTTTATGTTGCAGTGAACAAAACTTTCAGATCAGAGAAATGAGAAACAAAATCTAAATTTCAGGCTGTTTGCATTTTAGAGAGTCAATGGAATTGTTTGTAATGATTGTAAAGGTTCATGTTATGTCACCTTTCGAGTTTCACCAAACATTCCTGGAACAGCTGTCTGGAGAAATGTGTAGGCAGACCTGCCGGGGCATTATGACAACGCAGGACACAAAATCAGTCAGCAATTACTAAGGTGACATTTATTCTCTTTGCTGACAGTGAGAACAGGGTTAGGGTTAGGGTTAGGGTTAGTGTGTGAGCTTGATGAGTGCTCATCACTCACACAGGCTTATCTAACAGAGTAATCATCTTCAAACTCCTGGGTCATGGGTTCCATGGCCACTAAAATAATGTGCTATACGTAGCTAGAAAGATTTCACGGTAAGTAACGTGCAAACCACATCGCTGTGAGGCTCCACCACCAAAATGCTGGTTGGTGATGAGGTTTCCATGGAGCTGCATTACTCCTCCTGACCACTAAGTGTTTTTTTTACTGTGGAAACTCGGCTGAAACTGAGCCGATCACACAAACCCCAACAGATCCAAAGATTAACAAACAAGCTCTTCTTCTTGCGCGTGGAGCTGGATGGTATCACAGCACTTCTGGCTGTCTTTCTGCTTTGGTATCTACCTTTTCTGATATCTGATATCTGATATCTGCCTTTCTGCAGCATAGCTGCATAATCAGCCAACCCAGAGTGTGTTGTTCATTTACACAACGCCTCATCAAAGGGTGATGTAGTCCAAATCAATAAAAGCAGCCATCTGTAGATCTGTTCTCTGAAGCTCGATTCACTTCAGAGGCAGGAAAACGCCTCTGCCAAGGCATCTATCCACCTCACATTGCTGGACAATGAAAATCTGACAATGATTTCTTCCAGTGTGGTGCTGAGACATTCCAATCTGTTGTCTTCCAAGCGGCTTCGAAAGCTGAAATGCTTCTTGTGTGTACTTTCTATGTATCCCATCGTTTGGGCTAAGTGATCATACGTTACTGTGTTGCACAAGAGTCAGTTGTTGATTGACTTGCAACAAGCCTGACTATTTAGTGTACACTAATCATGTGAATAATGCATAATGGAAAACTGACCATGCATCTCCTATTACGGCCCTGACTCACAGTTATATTTGTATATAACTGATTAGCAACAGCAGATATGTTTACACTAAAACATTTATTTCATAAACGGAACAAGGAAACGTTTTTAATTGTACAAACCTTACAATGTTTATAATACAGTAAGTTGATATGAATGATTTCTACAAAAAAGAATCTGCCAGGAAAAAGTACACAAACATATATGTACAAAAACAATTTATTTTAGATGATTAAAAACCGTACAAAAACAGATAATAATGCAACAATAAAATATTTATTGACAGGTACGATTACTTTTAGTGGGAAGTGTGTTACAAACTATAGATAAATTACAATCCCCTTTTCTAAATAAACGCTGCAGCCTTGTTTAATGTGTTGCTTAATGTGGACATTTGACGCAGCAAAAAACTGATTCACTGATCATTGATGCTCTGATGTAGCCACTAATAATATGTCAGTATTTGACACTATACTTACTACTCATACCTGCTCCGTTATTCCTTCATGCATATTCACATAAGCTAATGCAACCCCACCACACACTAATCATAACCTCTCTAACCTTTTTTAATTATAATTGTCAACTTCCGTTAGTGAGGAGTGAGCTTACTGATTATTGGAGCTCCTGAATCCAATTAACTGCCACCAGATGTACAGAGTTTAAGCCTCGGCGCCTTGATTGCACCCTGTAAGAGGACTTGAAAAGCAGAGGCACCCTGTGGCTTTAGAAATGCTCTAACAAAGGTAATTGAATGAAGCCACAGGGCTGCCTGGGCTGTTTTACTCGTTTTAAAAGGCAGGCTTATCAAGGAAGGAGCAACAGTGCTTTCAGGATTTTTTTTTTCAGCATTTAAAAAGGAATGTGACTTGGAAGGACAGTGGTTGGCCTCGAGTGCAAACAAAACTGATATCCCGGGCTGTAATTGTATTTAGATTCAGAACAGCTTACCGTTAGAGGGGAAATATTTCAGTTTCTCATGAAACAAATTCATTAGCAATTTTGGTAAATCAAAGGCAAAGCAGAGGTTCCGTGCACTCTGTATGAACACAGTCCTTGCTGTGTGACAGGATGCACACTGTACATCCTCTCTCCGCTGCTTTCAGTTCATCCACCTGGTGCCCACTGCTCAGCTGCACCAAGACCTGTCTCGTTTTACCATTTAGTAGCAGGGATTGTGCTGCAATCCTAATGAACATACTGCACTGCAGTTGTGTTATTTATTTCCATTTTACTGTGCCATTACATTATAGACACGTGTATATTTTTACAATGTAAACATTTGAAGACAGGTATAGATAATCATTTGACAGGATTTCAGACTTACTGCTATTTTGCTGTCGCTTATTATTTGATATTGGCGAAATATATTGATATAGTAAGAAATCACAACAAAAGTGACCAAAAGACAATGTAAAGTTTGAGACCTTCAAATAAATAAATATATACAAAATAATCTAGAAAATGCAACAGTCCCACCTGAGTAAGCACCAGGAGACAGTGGAAAGAAAAACAAATCTTTTTGATGGAAGAAACCAGCAGCAGAAGTGGTCATCTGCCTCAATGCAGATAATTAATGGATTATGGGGACCTGCAGCCACTTTGAGACAGGATGCTTCTAATTTTAAGCAATAATTCTGAGTTGGAAGGATGTTCTAGAGATTTTTTTTATACTATGTTCGTCAGGAGGAGAATAAGATGACTTCATATTGCTCTACTTTGATGGAAATTTATCATTTAGAGACTTCAGGTGTGGTGGAAACCTTGATGACCCATGTATCATGGGTCAGGATGATACATGTACCCTTGTATCATCCTCCTTTTTATTGCCATGTCAAACATAGTACGGTTCATGTAGACAGATTCCAGTGGAGCCCAGACTGACTGTCTCTCTGTCCCTGCTCTGTTTCAGGGTCACATCCTCCCACTTGTATGCGGGACTGTAAATGTTTGTTTCACCATATCTATGATGCTTTTTTCACTCTGCAGAGTGCTCTGGCATTCTGCACGGCCTTTCTTTGCAAAGACATAAACTCTTAAAAGACAAACATTTGATGGGTCTTATTTAATCTCTCACCCTAGCCAACGATGTGTACATTTTTACCACAACACTACTTGTATCGCTTTAGAAAATAATGCTTTATTTACAACCAAATCTTTGTGCATCTGAACCTGACTTGTTCACATTGCGGCATTTTTCATTACATTTAAAAGCTGGTTAAACTGTGAGGAACAGAAGCTCTGCGGGAGACGTCAATCAAACTATGAGCAACACTCATATCGAGCAATGAACTTTGGGAATTGAAAATACTGAGAGCCTCTTATACTTGCTACATTCAGATACTTTTTCTTATATGCGGCTGTTAATGCCCGATGACTGACCTTCTGAACACCAATTTATACAGCAGAACTGTGTTGTATGAGTCTCTGGGCTGACGTGCCCAGTCATGTCACACCAGGGTTTTTGCCTTTGACAGCTGATGGAAGCTGTGGGATGACATCATCATGGCCCGAAACGTTCCATGAATGAAAAACTCTGATCCTGAGCGCACTACATGGCCAAGTTCACAGGCATTTGCTTTGTTAGAGAAGAAGTGTTGCTATGGAGACCTTTCAACGGTGTAATCTCCACATCTACCAATTAATTGTGTGTTTCATACCTTGCAGCAATGCTGCACAAAGGTGCCATTGCGGAGTTGGCAGCTCTGTGATATCTTTACATGGGTAGTGCATATTCATGTAGCTAGAATATAATAACACTTGTGTTGTCACCATCAAACCCCTCCAGATCATTTTCAAACAGCCGAAATACACCCCTATCACGCCTCTTCTCACCTCTCTCCACTGGTCCCCAGTAGCTGCTCACATTCAGTTCTGCTGGTTTAGTTTTGTTCAGTGCTCAGTCCCCACCCAAATCATGACAAGACATGGCGACCATAATTACGGTTGTTAGGGAAACTAAAAGCCCATTTTTGGTAATTGACTTATATTTAAAATGGCCATTAGTGACTAATTTCTCTGAATCACTGTGTAAATTACGAAAAATAGCTGTGCACCATTCTCTGACATCTACTATCAGTGAGTATCTCTCTGTGGCTGTCCTATAATTTATTTTAGGATTTAGCACAACATTAGATTTAACATCCAAATGCATCAACACAACCAAAACATCTCAGAATTAACTTAAATACAAAGATTTGTCTCCCAAAAAGATTGTTTGAATTATTTTTATCATTGAATCCAGCAAGAATCTAGCAGATGTAGAATATTGCAGGTTGGGGTTTGGTTTATGGTATTTGTGCAGTAGATGTAATATTAAAATGTGCAAAGTGGAGCATACCTTTATGGGTTAAAGTAAGGAAAAGCGATCCGCATTGAGTGTGTTGTATTAAAGTCTGAATTTCTTTTAGTTGTTTGGAGAGAAACTGTGTTCTTGCAGTCTGCAATTTAGTAAAATATTATTTTACCACAGTATGGAATACCATCTATAAATGATGAGACCAGTTGCCAATAACCCGCCCTTCACAGTAGAAATAGACTGGACAGACTTTTAATTTGCACCCTCTGTTATTCCATAATGAAGTAGAGGGTCATTGTTCTTATTTCAGATCTGTTGTTTATAAAGTATCATCCAATCACTAAGCTTTACTTCCTTATTGAGAAGTGTTCTGAGCTCTATTAGACTGAAAGGAAAACACTTCAAACCAGAACTTAATGCACAACAAATACGACGGTGGACAGTATGTTAAACCTTAAACACAAACATTATCATTTTGACCTTTGACATCATACCTGGACTGAATACCTTGGCTGTCAATAGATGCTCAGGGCATCAGTTATGTTTGCAGGTCACTGTGCCGGATAAGGACACTTGGTCTGGTGGCTTTTCCCTGGGTGAGTGTGATTCGGAATGATGAGCAAGAAAGTCAAAGAGAAATGGAAAAGAAAGCAGCAGCAGCAGTAACATCTCCGAGTGCACACAGTCTAAGCCGTGCGTTTCAGATGCGTTTTTGAAAAGTCTCTTCACAAGAAAGGTGACTGTTATCAACGAGCTGTCCGACTCCGCAACCTGCTATTACCCAACAATTAAAGAGAGAATCCTCTTCTCTGCGTGGATAATAACCCTGTTGTCCTCTGGACAATTGTGGACACGTTACGGCTGATTCAGGCTCAGCGCGGAGGCTGCTAAATACCTTGGGCACGTCACAGATATGTCATCGTGCCTCTCCACCTCTTTACCTCCACATTACACTGGTTCATGACTCCTCACTGGTGTTTGGACCAAACCTTTTACCTCACAATTACAATAACGAGATACACAAATAGAAGTAAGTAGAATTCAGCACACACCTCTGCGTTAGGTTTAGCCACAAAATATACACACGCCCACACACCACAAATCTATCAAATAAGGGTTTCACATGTGAGAGACGTAAATTAAAGATACAAGTGACTTGTTATAATTTTCTCTTTTCCTCACTTGTGTTGATTTGTGGTTTATTTATGTTGAAGGCTGTCTTTTAGTACTGCTATGTTGCTTTTTAGCACCTCTGTATCAAGGCAATGTATTGCCGGCACCATTTGTTGATATATTTGGACAATTCATCTCGGTAATACATTTTCTTTTCTTTAAATTTTGCCTACAGTGAGGAAATGTAATACTTTTTCCCTCTCATTTAGCATTCTGAGCAAACACAGTTTGTCCTCCCCGGGGAGCCAGGATTGTCTGCGCCAGCATCTTTTCACTGGCAAAGCTGTGTTCACTGTTCACTGAGTCTCTCTTTCCTCTGCTTCTAGATGTCTCGGTGAGCCTGCTGTCCCTGCTGGTGACCACCTGTGGTCTCGCTCTCTTCAGCGTTTCCCTATTTGTCTCATGGAAGCTGTGTTGGGTGCCACTAAGTGGCCGTTTCTTCCCAGATGTCCTCAAGGGGGCGCACTTCCTGGGAGGAGACCAGCAGCCCGTCCTCACAGAGGTAAGGAGAGAGAGAGTGTGGTTAGAAAAGTAACTCTTATTTTCTCTATAAAACAGTTAGTTCTACGTAAACAATTTGTTGATTTGATCAAAGACTTTCTGTCAGGCCTCGTGTTTGTTTCCATGTCAGCCCTGCCAAACAAATTTGCATATTGTGTCAAGAACACAACAATGGCAGGAAGATGGAGATGTATTAATATTAGGTGTTAATGCAGAGGAACATGGACATAATGTAGCCAGATGCCGTTCAAATGTTAATGTCAGGTTTAAATATGGCCTAGAAATGAAAACCAATTACAGCAAAGCCCCAACATACTTAAACTCCACTCACACAGCTGTTTTTCAAAAGTGCTTCTTGTAGAAGAATAGAAACCTTACCTAATCTCTAGGTCTTCTTACTGATCAGATGAACATCAGGACGCGAGCTGAGGAATGTATGCGTTTCTGTGATAAGAACAATCGAGTGCTCATGTACTACCCACAACAGAAAGTGAGGAGTGAAATGATTGAACTATGTCTTAGACAGGAGTAAGTTATGGCATGTGATTCTCCCACCCTGCTAAACCAGTCACCTCTAGTTTTATATTTAACATACAGACATGAGTGGTATTGATCTGTCCGTTCTCAACAGGAAAGCGAATAAACTGAAATCTGAGCTACAATAACCACTATGTTCCTAGAAGGGCAAAGGAAGTCATCAATTGAGCTGCATCACACAAAATGATCACTCTGGATGGGTGTGTGCGGCGCAACAGGAACAAGGCCGCAGTCATTAGAAATGCAGATGTCTGTTGTGCAGGTGGACGGGGAGGAAAGGGAGTACAGCGAGGACGGCTGTGTAAAGGAGCCTTCAGGGCCACCCTCCGTCGAGGCCGTCCCAGAGTCGGGCCTAAAGATAAGCCACACATCGCCTGACATCCCACTGGAGACCCAGACCAAGGTGGAGAAAAACCATGCCCACACTCTGGCAAGGGACAGGGTCCAGAGACAGATTACTGAGCCTACCTCATCTGTACGGTCCGTACACATACTTCCCTTAAGATACACAGATACACACGTCACTGAGATTAAATGTTAAAGGCAGCACATTTAAACATTATTTATATTTTGTGAATGAAAGTATATTATGTCACACACTTAAAGCGATAACATACAGTCCATTAGGCTTAAAGTGACATGATAAATAACATGTAAAATGTTTTCGTTTCGTATCATTTTGACCTTCCTTACAGGCACAATTCTATCCGCCGTCAGATGAACTTGTCCAATCCGGACTTCAACCCCGCTCAGTTCCAACGCCAGGACTCTCTGTCTGGTTTGGGTCGAATCAAACCTGAACTCTACAAGCAGAGGTCGGTGGACGCCGAAGACAGTCGCCGCACCGACACCTGCGGGCGTCTCCACTTCATCCTAAAGTTTGACTTTGACCTGGAGCAGCTGATTGTGAAAATCCACAAGGCCCAGGACCTTCCTGCCAAGGACTTCTCAGGGACCTCTGATCCTTATGTCAAGATCTACCTGCTGCCTGACCGCAAAACCAAGCACCAGACTAAAGTTCACCGCAAGACACTCAACCCAGTGTTCGATGAGGTCTTTCTCTTTCCCGTGGCCTACACTGAGCTGCCGAACCGAAAGCTGCACTTCAGCGTCTACGACTTCGACAGATTCTCACGCCATGACTTGATAGGCCAAGTGGTGGTGGACAACTTCCTGGATCTTGCCGACTTTCCACGGGAGACAAAACTGTGCCGAGACATCCAATATGTAACCTCGGTGAGATTGCAGCTTTTATCCATTTCTTTGTGGTCTGTCATGCAATGGTCTGCGATATATTCACATCACAGACCACTGCATCAAACTACTTTCACTAAAGGTAAAAGGCTAAAGGTATCTGCACCAGCTTAAAACTCATGTCCTTTTTTCACTAGGCCAGAATCTGCTGAAACAATCGAAATGAGCAAAAAAAACCCTGTAAAACCCTGTAACAGCAGTAAAGTAAAGGAGATATATCAATGGACATGTATCTCATTTCCCCTCCAAGTGGAACGTATCTGTGGTTTCCAGAGGCAGAGACATAGAAATATACTTAGACACAGTTAATGTTTAATGAAAGCAGTAGGAAACACTTGGGGGTAGTGACCCAGATCTACACTGGCATAAGATTGGGGCTGGTTTGACAGAGATACAGGGACACTGTCTATATTACATTATTCACAGGGATGAATCCTTAGTTTCTGTGCGCCGAGTTACTCAGTAAAGAAGTTAGATTCTCTGCCAGGGAAACCCTGGTGCTTCACCTCTCTCTCTGGAGTGAGTGAGGATTGCAGGCTGGTGTGGCTTCATTTGGAGGTAGAGCCTTATGTTTGCCTTGAACCAGTGGCAGCAGGAGTAAGCTTGTTGACAGCTTATTTCATTGTTTGTGGATGATTTGATGATCATGTTCATCCCACCACGCATGCAGGCATACGTAATACCAGCGGTGCCCCGTTACATAATCTATACTCCATACTCAGATTATCACTTCATTGCTTACAGTACCATGTTTAAAAGCCAGTAGTGGCGACCTCGGTGTCAGTAGTGATGTGAAACAAATAACAGAAAATGTTTATCAAACTGTGTACAATGAACTAGAAGTATTTCTGTATTTGGCTACTACTAATGAAGTAGATTGAAGTTGCTTTTATTCTCTTACCCATTTGTTATTCAGCCTTGGAAAAGACTTATTCCCTTGTGTTTAATTGTTTCCTGTCAACTATAAACACAGTAAAGCCTTGATGAAAGAACAGATGTTATTTCTGGGAGGTAGACGACAATGCAAAGGCAAGGTTCAGTGAAATTTTTGCAGCTATAAATAATAGGCACAAAGGAATTAGGCAGCAGTCTCAACTGATTTCTTCTGAAAAGATTCATATCTGAAAGGAGATGGACGATTATTTGGTTAGTTCAGTATTAGTAACTTCTTATTTAACGTAATCTCATAGCAACTAACATCCTAATGGCAGATCAGAGCTTAGTGGAGTGTAGTGGAACACAGAGAGATGAGTGGATCGACTTTACTCTAAGACCATTATGATGCAAACATGTACATTTGTCCTGTGCTTTGGTTTAGAACAGCATCAGCCTCAGGTGATTGTTTGTTTTCTCAGAAATAACCCCCCGCTGGAGTAACACAGAACCCGTGCTAACGTGTCTTTGACTACATTACAGTTAAGATACAGATATTTCCTCTCTGAACACAGGGACACACATGCGTAGACTAATCTTGATGATGCACGAACATCTCTCAGCTAAATAAGGTCAGTGGAAATGGGTCAGAACCTACTCAAAGCCATCAAACTAAAGCTGTTCTGTCTCCTGTGTCCAAGTCTGATGAGTCCATTTTCTAAATATAATCCCTTATTATTCATCCATTTACACGGCGCAGCCTGTAATTAATGATGCAGACGACTGGACTTTTCTGTATTGTGGTGTATTTACCTTGAGCTTCTTTGAAATCATTTCCCTTTAAAAGCTATGTGAAGATATTGCAGCTTTTGGTTCTAATAACATAACATTTAAAACAGATGATAGATTTTTATCTAATCATTCTATTTTGACATTTACAGTAGGTAATGTTTATTCCATTCATTGGGATTTGTTTTCGCTTTAACCTCCACGTTAGCCGTTCATATTTCTGCTCTCACTCTGGAGGAATTGGATTAAATTTGATCTTCACTGTAAGACAATAAAAATACATAAATGAATGTACATTAGTCGTGTTGCTGTCAGTGATGGTTAAACATTTGTTTGTAGGTAATGGCCAAACCCTGCAGTCTTCAGGACTGAAGCTTTAATCCTCATCTGCTCCTTTCAGCCACAGCTGTTTAAAAAAACTATTACTTTTACTGTAAATATATAAAATAATAGTGATCAAACTATTTACATTCATTTTGATGTAAATTATTTTGGACTGTTGTATGTTTATGCCTTCATGCTCCAGTATTTGCATCATTTCCATGCACGAGGGAGGTGTACGGCAGGGGTCTCAAACTCAATTTACCTGGGGGCCGCTGGAGGCGGAGTCTGGGTGAGGCTGGGCCTCATCAGGATTTC
>JAUMTR010000024.1:2413024-2426950 GCA_032270685.1 Microctenopoma stevenorrisi
CATATATTTAAAAAGCTGTGTTTTTCGTGTTGACATGTGGTATTGGAAACTTGTGGGATGTACTGTAGTGAGCTCCGCTTCTGTGTGCTTTGCATCAATGCTGTTTTATATTTTAAAAGCTCTATTTGTTGTTTTAAGTTGCAGTAGCTGTTAAATGCAAATGCTTTTACTCTGTTTGGCCTGTGTGTGTGTGTGTGTGTGTGTGTGCAGTGTGTGTGAAGAAGAAAGAGCAGCAGAAGACCAAAACTGCTAATGAGTTCAGTCGACATCTAAAAAATCCATCTGTTACAGCTTTGTGAGATCATTTGTCTACAGTTTTATTCATTTTCATTCTGACTCGAGATTCCAGAGGCCAATTATGGACACACACTGAATGTTTTTACAGTCACATACATACATGGAGTATTCACACATAGAGACTCCTCTGCCCTCTCCTCATGTCCATCCACTTTCTGAGATGTTGACTAACTAATAGACTAAGGGCATTAAGAATTCACCAGATTCACCTCTTCAGCCAGAGCTGTAAAACAAACAACAAAGACCAACAACAGCCAAGTCCTCCAGAATTCCCATGAGGCATTTTTGAGCTAGTTCTGATGTGATTCAGTGGAAGCTGAAGAACAGAAAGCACCCCCCCCCTGCAGGGGAAGTTCTCGCTCAGCAAAGTCAGCTTTCTGCTCACATCCCTGAATTCTCAGCCTCACGGGGATGGTTCAGGTTAACGTGCTGTATTGCTATAGTAACCTGCATGGTCAGCCTGCTCTCGGGAAGTTCAGAACCAGATCACATCAAAACCATCACGCAATCCTTGAGGCAGTGTTTCAGTAGAATCTCGGGCAGAAAAGCAGGAAACCGTACTGTGAACTACACTGAATCTTTTCTGGAGGTGCTTCAGACCTATTTACACAGACATTTTAACTTGGTGTCAGAGTTAGATAAACTAGTATATATACACTTAAAACACCCTATTAAAATAGCTCAGTGGTGCATTGAGCAGAAACAAATTCTCAGTCTCCCAACAATTTCCAGACTTTTTGTTTCACTGCTGCGTTTTTTCGTAACTTTCTCTCTCTCTCTCCCTGTTTGTTGTGGTCCAGTGGGTCGGACAGGGAGCGACGGGGAGTGGAAGTCAAGCAGGATCCACCAACTCCCTGAAGACACCGCCATCACCCTGACTGCTGGCACACACACAGACATACAGAGCCTCAGGGTGGTGGAATAATAGCTGATGGCCCTGCACATTCAGTCCATTCCTGCTGCCACGATGAAGAATATACAAGGTGCGACTAACCAAGACTCCAGTAGTAATATCAGCTATAAGCCATTACTCAAACTGATGTGTCATTACTGATGTAGTCTGTAGTGTACTAAAACTGCTGCAAAGGCTAATCCTAAAGCTAATCTTACATCCAAACGATATTCAAACTTTCATCATTGTTAGTTGTTACTGACAGTTTTAACAGAGATTATCTAACACGTCAAGCTTTTTTAGCAACTGTGGACCAAAATTGTTTATTTTTTAGGTGGATGTGTGAAGCTGTAACTAGTGATTTGTGTGAGTGCTCAGCTACTAAACTGCTAGATTTATAGAATTAGAGACAACAGAGAGGGCATTCCTGTTCCAGTCCTTTTGGACACACTTCTTTGTCGTGTTGAAAATCAAAAGTCGTGTATTTTTTAAACAGCATGTTGCCTAAAACTCTGCGGCAACCCAGAGAAGACATGTAAACTTTAGTTTTCCTTCACTGAATGACTTTCTCACAGACCTCTTCCTGTAAAGTAAACTCAAGAGCATTTGCTCCAAGATTAAGTAAAGCATCCGACAGATGGAACCCGAAGCGTCTGATTTAGTGCATGTTAAACTGTCCTGATTTGCTAACAGGGTGTGGTCCAAAAAGAGGAAACAGGCATAATACTTGTGCAGGTGGATAGTGTTACTAACAGTGCATTTTTTGTAATATTCTGAACTTTGCTTCAGCTGTTACTAGTCTTATTTATGTGGTTTGCCATCATTCCTATTATGATAAATTGAAGTCAACTTTTTTGTACATAAGACAATGTCACAATAAAATAATCACCTTATGTTGTTGTATATGGTCTGTTTATTCAGTGAATCACAGGAGGAAAAAAGAATATAAGAGAAAAGATGAGCAACAGAGGAGGAGACAGACACGCACTATGATGCATGTGGCAGCCTGATAAACTGAATGTTGGCACGAGGCACAAAAACCTTTCTCCTCTGTTACATAGGAAGACAGAATAAGGTGTTAGTGTGTGTGTTGTTTTGCTAATCAAGCACCAAGAATCCTGGCTAACAGGCTTTGACGTCTCACAGAGTTGTCAAAGCCAATGTTTTGGATTTAAGACTTGAAGTTTCTTGCCTCCTGACATTTGACCTTTCTGCCCTCAGAGACACGTACAGTTGAGTATCATCAGCATAGCAGTGGAAACTAATCGCACGAATGCTCTGTACAAACCCACTGCATATCTGCATCAGTAAATCAATACTGTGCAGGCATTGCTGATGTCTGCAGAACACATCTGAACCTTTTCCAGTGTAGACAGGCTTTATTGAGGAATATTTTGGGTTTATTAGTTTATTAGCTCCTGAGTTTTATGTCAAACTATTGGTAAATCTGTACATCTAATGTTTTCTCATTTTTACCTGGGACCACACCCTTTGATTGTGTTTGGGTTTTGAAAGTCTAGTATTGTTTATGTCTTCGTATTTGACACTGTCACATTTAACAATGAGACTTTCTTAAGTGTTTGTAGCATGCAGCATTTTTCTGAGTCGATTTGAAATCTCAGTTGTGTGATACTATACTGTAAACACAAAATGTATTATGAACCCAAGACTGTAAATGAGTCATTCAGATGTTATTAATAAATATTTCTATAAATATATATAAATCATGGGTTGATTCATGGGGACTGTGAGATACAAGGAGAAAATGTGTGTGTGTGTGTTCCTACTGCTCCTTAGTTAATTATCTGCAGCTGAACATCAAAGCAGAGGTTTGGGCCACTTGAAAACATTAGCATTGACAAATTTTCATGGTAACATACACTTAAACTCCAATAGACATGAAAACATGTCATTTAATTTATTTGTGTGGTTCTCTATCTGACAAAAAAGTTCTAGTCCCTAACTTTGACAGTCTGCTCAGGGGAATCAATACAGTATGCCATTATCATCATAGGCAGGTTGAATGTAAAAAAAAAAACAATTAAGTTGTGTGTCATAGAACAAAACAGTTCGTAAACACCACACACATTATGAGTGGAATAAGAAGCACCTTTCACATGATCATGTAGTGTGAACCACTATTTATGGCAGAGCAGTGAAACCTCACCAGGCTTTTTTCAGTTACATTTTTGCTTGTTAGATTTCCTGCTGAAGAGTTTTTTTCTAAATATGCATTCAATGCTACTAGTCAGCATTTTGGCGTACTAGTTAACTAATTCATACATTCAGTCTTACAAGTTAACTAGTAAAACCAGAGGGAATAAAACTATTCAATTAGTGAGGATTGTGACCATGACCAGTGCAGATAAGAGGTGAACTAGTGCATCTACTGCTTGCATTGATTATTGATGATTACTTTAAGTGTATGTGTTGGTGTCCATTGCTGCAGCATTATTAGCCCCACCCCCAACATGCTCTCATTGGTGGAGAGGCTTCTTGACGTTACTACAAACCTGGGGGCTATGCCCCCCTTGTCCTTCAATCCAAGAGACACCCCTGCCCTGAAAACAATACAGCTCCATTGTCTTGGCATGCGTGTGAGCTCTGTTTGTATGCAAAAAGCATTGACTGGTGGGTCTGCCACTATTATCACTGCATACAGCACAGTTGGAGAAGGCAGAGCATCATCTCCTGTCTCTAAACTACCAGTCTTTTTAGCACAGCCGTACCTATCAACTCATCCGTAGAGTTCTTGGGCTATATGCATACTTGTTAAAAGACAAAACAAAGCATGATCTCACCAGCTATCACACACATTATATTACACATTTTGAATAACGTGTTATACAACATGTGACACCAGTGCAGAATTAACACCTGCTGACACACAGGTATTTGTTTCTTCACCATACAGAAGGTATTTTATATAGAACAACGAGTTCTGTTGCTAAGATATGTGCAGCGTGACAAAGAAAGTCACACTGAAACACTGAGCGCTCCATTTAGGAGTTTAATAAGACAGGCTACGCACAGAAGTCGCTGCACGACAACAGCGAACTACAGGCACCGGAAAGTTTTACGATAACATTACTTATGGAGGTGGGTGTTAAGTGTTATCTACTGCATTTATGTCTGATTTCTGTAAGTTATACATTACACATAAAGCAAGACTTCTTGTGTTTGACTCTTTCTGTTATTTTGCTCCAATAGAATATCTGAGGCAGATCAGTGGAGCAAAGTGAGAAAAAGACGTTCTCAAAAATATATTAAGCGATTTAACCAGATTTCCCTTGATCAACTAAGGCAGAGCGGGAGTTAGACTCTCTAGATGGGAGATAGTGTGACTAACAGTGTGACTATAAAGCAGTGGTGATGTGGAGTCTGAGTAATGCTTGGAATAATATTCTGTTTGAGACTTTCCGTGTTACAAACAAAATGGGATGACTCTTCGATTGCTGAGAGTACAAAGGCAACAGGGGAACTGAAAAGTGCTTCAGTGATGACGAAGGTGCAGATAAAAGCAACTAGACAGAAGGCGACACAGTAGTTATGCTGATTATCATTCCATTTAAATCACACTTCTGAGACACTGGTCATACAGGTAACTGAGGGATCTGATTAAACCTTAAGGGTCAATAGTAAAGATGAAGTGCATTTTCCATGTAGTTCTTCTTTACAGTTGGCACTAGAAACGAAAAACAGCGAGGCACCTTCAGGCTGCATGTGCTGCCAATTTGTCCATCTAATTCAACCCCCCTGGGCAATCGAAGCAATTTTTAGAAAACTGCTGCAGAGCATCTTTGACAAGGTGTGTGTCGCCCTGTGGATTCGTCCTACTGTTCCTGTAATGGCTGCTGTGGGTCTTTAGGGTGAGATAAGCCTCATGAAAACCTCCAAAGCCTCAAGATGTTTCAGGATACTGTTTGTTGAGCAAGCTTACCACAGACCAATAAATGATAAAGATATTAGCTCTATTTTTAGATGTGCATCTAAGAAAAGACACCTAATAACGTCTTCTCTCCTCCAAACACATATGGGCGAGTTATATAAAAGCATCTGTGGAGATTCACCTCATTAAAACACATTATTTTGAAATTCCCCTCAATTTATTACCCGTCTGTATGGATGCAATAAGAATCATGAGATGCCAGCAAAAATAGCAGGATTATGACATGCAAGCGGCCAAGCAGAAGCCAAGCAGCGAAGTTTCCTGTCAGTGCGCACTTCTGACACGCATTAACACTCATAAAAACATTCAACTGGTGACATATCCGTTGGATGGATTCACAAAGGATGAACTATAATGACTCCTGATGTATTATCTAGTGCCACTGACCTCTCCATTTTTTTATATGACAAAAATCCAACAGGCAACTAATAATGGCCACATTTAACATTTAGATTGTCATATTGTGCAGATACAATATAGTGTCCTTATTTTGGGTCAGAATAGATTATTCAGTTCAATTCAAGTCAATTAAATCTAATCCAAAACATTTATATAATGCAAAATCACTTCACGTAATAAAACAATATAAGAGATAGATAGTTAACTAATTTAATAGTTCATTTTGTGAAAAAATAAACAAATAAACTTAGGTTTTACAAGTTGCTGACTGTTTTGGTTTAAAAGTTGTGCTGTGCCATCTGCTTTTCTGGATCCATTTTTAATGGCAGTTGTTTCCATTTTGGTCCCGAAGGTGACTGCATTTCTCCAAACACTTAACCACATGACATAAACAGTAAGTTAATTTAGCCTGGAGGAATTGTTGAAAAAGTCTCTTTGAAAACACACATTTGGACACAGAAAATAATATACATACAGTATTTTTAAACTCAACATGACCCCCACCTTCAGAAAATACTGTTACCTCGAATGCCCATAAACATCGTTTCC
This sequence comes from Microctenopoma stevenorrisi, assembly GCA_032270685.1. Classification (NCBI taxonomy): domain Eukaryota; kingdom Metazoa; phylum Chordata; class Actinopteri; order Anabantiformes; family Anabantidae; genus Microctenopoma; species Microctenopoma stevenorrisi. The sequence goes on from JAUMTR010000024.1 coordinate 2,419,111, forward strand.
TTCTGGACTAAAGCAAACAAAGAAGGCTAAAAAAATGGGTCTGAAAACGAGTCCTTAGCTACAAGCCTGAGTTTCTGATGAGTAGAAGTCCCTCTACTAAGGCTTTTTAGATTTAATTGCAAAGATGAATTTCTGACAGCTCTAACATATTTTTTCCCACTTAAGGAACTTTAACTTTTTTGGAAAATGTTAAAATAAATATTTCATGTGTGTGCAAACCCTTTGTTCTGCTGAATGGCTTTAGGCAGCATAAGTCTGATTAGCATGTTAACGGGCCAAACTAAGATCAGAATCAATGAATTCTTCTTTAGCGATGTTTGAAAAACTAGTCACTCGTAATGTACGAACTGTTTGTCCATCTGTGTCGTGGAATTTGATAGCTGCAGAGAAATATTTGGATGCTCACATCATAAATGCTGTTTTTCTTTTATATTTAGGCTTGTTGTTAATTCTGCTTATGCAGACGTGTAGGTGTCCAGCTGCAGCTTAATTTGAATACACGCCCACACACTGTTGCCTTGTGCTGTTCATCTCCCCATTCTCATATTAACAGATCACTAAGGATACCATGTTGGACCGGTGAAAGACCTGTCCAGTTCATTCAGGCAAACATTTCCTGTTGGATGGAAGCAGACGTCCAATAAAGACACAAATTTAACCTTTAATTGCCTAGGAGACTTTTTTACTCATCTTCCAGATGTAAAATATGTCAGTGTAATTACTGCTTTTCAATAGATTGGTTTTTTGTGCAAGTGTGTTTGAGGTTAGCTTGGTTACTTAAGTCAAAACTAACCTCATGAACCAATGAAATCAGACGTGTGTGATAGTGTTACAATTTCAGAACGTTACAGACTATTTGCACTAAACTGTTTCAGACCGTTTAACTGCAAATAACCAAAAAAAGCAACCAGCCAGTGTCAATGATAATTGTAACTTTTAAAACAAAGACGTTAGCTAACACATTTTTTACAGTAGTGTAAAAAACACAATTGAGCTGTGAGCTTAAGAGCGTAAGGAGTCTTTACCTTGGACATTATTTATTAGTTTCAAAATTGCAATACTATTTAGTACAAATGCTTTAAGCAGCAGTATTCATTTTACACAGCAGCAGTTCAGTATGTCTTATGAATCTCAGCAAACAATGATGTAATTAAATCCAAGGGAAAACCAGAGCTTTCTGTCAGGAAAGGTCCAGCTCTCAGAGAGACTGGCTCCTCCAGGTGAGTGATGGTAGTGAGGCTGCAGATTCTGATGCCGCTATGGTGGAAGTAAAGTGTTCATGACAATTACTTCCCGCAGGTATACAGATGTGCCGGCAGCACATCCCCAATGAAAATCCCTGTTTTATCTTGGGGTTCAACCCCAGTGTGCTCTCTGTCTGTGGACAGCCCGTCCCTGCGGAAACAGCTTTGTTGGATAGTTGAAAGCCAACTGGGAGCTCAGAGTCTAGAGCGGCGCTCTGATTTGCCAGCACGTGAAAAATTCATGATTTTATCTACATACATCAATCTATTCTCAACACGTCTCACGGCGAGTTCTGAAAATACACACACATGCCTCTCTGAATCTTTGATGCACGAAACATTTTTTTATTTCAAACCTCATGCTGGTGGACGAGCTGGCTGTCAGTGACTGTGTTATACATCAACCATGCCTGCAGACAAGGAGCGACACGGTCATGTTTGTGCTTCCTGGATGAATATGAAACTGTTCTGTTCACACAGAAACTGGTGTGGCGACATGTGTTTCTGTGATTTTTCTGTTGCATTCAGTTCATGTTCGCCAGCGATGCATTTTAGTGTAACTGCGTGTTGTTTTAGTGCCTTCAACTCAAGTGTTTATGCTTTATTTTCCATGCAGAGATCACAAACAAGTCAGTAACTCACTGCTCAGTGACAGGAAGAAGAGAGTGGATTTCCAGAGTGGGGCCATTAGCATGCCTCAACAATTACACTATGTGTGTGTGTGTGTGTGTGCGTGTGTGTGTGTGTGTGTGTGGACTGTAGTTGAAGTTTGTTGGAATCCTGTTGGTGATGATGTGGTTGCAGACTAAGTGACCTCATTAGCTCGTCTTTCAACAAAGTGCTTCTAACTGCTGGGATGATCCCAGAGCCACCTGCCAAACACCCCTTCTCTGTCTTTTTGGTCCTGTTCTTATTCAGATCCAACACACAGCGACGCACACGGACTCTGTCTCCTTTTAGATGAAATAATGAAAATGGAGGAGTACAGTCCTTCCCCCGCCCTTCGTGTGCTAACATGAAACATTTATGGTGCTTTCACACGTAAGGACATACAGTGGCTGTCAGTGCAAACCACAGAAGCTAATTCAGATTTGATATTTTTATGAGTCTTGAGTTGAGTGTTGCATCATGCACTTCCACCGGCCGCTGCCCACCAGGCGCCATGTGTGTCCAAAGTAAAGAGCAAAACTAAACCTACATATGCAAACACGATTACTCCTGTAAAAACCAAGAGACAGGACTAGAAACAATGCCTGAAAACTGATGAACATGTCACGCCAGCTTCTGCCATGGCTTCCGCTGTGGTTCCTCAGAACATCATAGAATCCCTGTGTGAATCCAGCCCAGTCCTCTGGATTCACACTGTGAATGTGTAGGTGATGGCAGAGACACTGAGCTACTCGACTCGTGAGAAATAGAAACTCATTATAAAAGTGACTCACAGTGTGACTGTAATTCTTTGAGTGGGTGCTCACGAGTTCAGTGTTGAATCAGCTGCACCAGCTTGCGTAACCTCGAATGTTTACGTTCTATTTTAAAGTTTGTGGTCTATTTTCCGTTTTCTGCTGTATCATCTCACTTTTGGATGATGCAGTGTCCCAGATTCTCCTCGGGGACCTCACAAGTTTCTCTTTTTCTATTTCACAGGAGAAGCAGGGAAAGGGAAGACACGGTAAAGGTTGTGTAGAACTGTTGTAACCTTTAACTCTTTGGTGTTGTCATGCTCCACCGCCGATGAACTTGATCTATTCATCAGAGGCTGCAGCCACTGTGTAGCAACAAGCGTCATTGTGATGGTTCTTTACCCTCAGGGCCATCACACAGGGGGAAGAGTGGCGTGTTGTTGGCACTGGTCCGGTCCGATTGGCTGTTCAGCTTAGAACAGTGACTTCTACAAGCTTCTTATCAGACAGATTTTCAATTAGATGTAGCTACAAAGTGTCTGTGTTGAGCGAAAGTGGTGTGAAAACAGTGTAGGAAGCAAACGCTGCCAATTGCTGAGCTTTTCCCACCTGCAACAAAGTGAGGTGCTGACCTCCAACTGTGCAATCACTGCTTCTACTGTTTGCTCTTTTACTACTACTACACATCTGAGCTTGGACACAGATGCATCAGTGCAGGATGTGTTACCTGTCACACACCTGTGAGAAGATAGGCTCCCACAGTATAAGCACACAGGTGTTCTCTGCTTTTCATCCTGATTAAAGCTGTTTTCAGAACAGCTGGGAGCTCAGTCCATGTGACATAGCGGGTAGCTGTCGTTTCCAACCTGAATTCAGTGATTTGTTTGTTTGTATAAGCATTGTCTAAAATGCCAGTAGTGCATTTATGGGCTAGTTTTATTACATTGAACTGTACAAGGAAAGAAAAAAATGTCTCAGTACTATGAAGCTAAAGGTGCTTTTACAGAAGGGGACCATGTTGCTGTAACCGTTTCAGCAAAATGTACAATAGACGAATTTAAAGGATTTAAATCAACCACCAGCCCCCTTTGCAGCAATATTCAAGTCTAGAAGTGTGTAGAAGCCCTTATGCGGCAGCGGTTACTGCTTTGAGTTGTCTTAGTTGAGTGTCTACAAGCTTCTCACATTTGCATTTGCACATTTTGCACAGCTCGGGCTTCATTCACCTGGATGGGAAGTGTCTGTAAACTGCCATCTTCACGTCAGACGTTCTGCAGGGTATCTTGTCTTATTACATATTATTGGCTTCTTACTGATCTATATCTATAAATCTTTACAAACTGAACCGCAGTTGTTATTGCATTTTACAACCCTGTTAGTCTGTGTAAAGTGACTTATTGATAATGTAAAGCTTATTTGTAATATCAGTATGTTCCTTTTTTTATGAACCTATATACACTGTAGGAACCCTTTTTAATCAGAGCTTATCAAGTCGGTAAAACTTTGGGATATTTATGTGGTCAGTTAAGTAGCAGAGGGGGCTGTCAACCAGTGTGAGCTGCACTAAAGGGGAAACAATGAGACAACCCAGTCAGTCCAACTCCACCAGGATGACACATCAATATGTGCCATCACCAGAAGGTCTGATGTGTCTTCCAGCACAGTCTCAAGTGCATGGAGCAGATTCAATGCAGTTACTGTAGGAGAGCTGGACAAGGCTGTCCTTGACCCATCGGCAAGACCATTTTCTGTTCTTTTGTGCAAGGAGGAACAGGGTGAGTACTGCCAGAACCTACAACGTGACCTCCAGCAGCCACTGGTGTGATTGTCTCAGACCAACAGAGGCCTGAGGGCCTGACGTCCTGTAGTGGGCGCTGTGCTCGCTGCTCGGCACCGTGGAGCTTGACTGGCATTTAACAGAGAACAGACATTTAGAGTTTCACTTTAAATGTCTCTGTAGGTGGATCATTTTCATTCCCATTAGATGATGTGGCCTCGTTTTGTTCCTAACACGTTACCCATTTCATATCACTAGGTCTAATGCGTTTTTAAAGTGATCCATTCATTTTTTAGTAGTGTGTGTACTGTACCAGGCATCTCTAAAGCCAGAGCACTTTTAACACAGGACAGATCAGTACGTGACACCGTTTTACCTCAGATCACATCACCTGCAGATGTATCAATTTTCATTTTATCTCAGTAGATTGTTTTTAGTCTTTTTCTCAGCAGACTTTGGAATCTGGAACCTTACGATCGAGATTGAGTGCCGCTTCTTCTACACCCTCTCCTGCATTTGCCCATTTTTCTCATTCCCTGTATCTTTTCTGTCGGTGTCAGCTCATCACTCACCTGCCAAGCACTTTGAGTTGAATGTGAAATGTTCTTGTCAAATAAAGTTTGATTGAATGTTTAAGTGACACGTTCTGTATGAATCTTTTTCCGCTGTCAAGAATTGAGTTTGATGACATAAAGCAGTGTTTAAACCCGCCATGATTTCCTTGTCTTCTATCTCCATCTAGTGGAGCGTAGCAGTAAGCACAGTGCCAGACAGGAGACAGCCGTCTGATCTATTGCTGAATGATGGAATAAAAATACTGATGAGTTGTCAAAGTAAAATTTGCTTCTTAAACTCACGATCAAGAAACGATCATTTTAGGTTTCTACAAGACAGATGAAAATAAGATTGTTTAAAAGGCTCATGTGGAAGACTTATATAACATTTGTCAACATCAAGTTCAGCATTGTTTGTTTATCAGTGACTGAATAACTTAGTTTTGTAAAGTTTGTAGTTTTGTTACTAAAGGACCGTTTTGAGCATGTAGCTTGTGTCCGAGTACAGAATTTTAACAATGTCCTTTTTCTTATAACATACTTTTTAGACAAGACTTTTACTTGTACTTTTTTATTTTTTAACTATTGATGAGGTCCCATTAATCAGCATTCAGTCACTTCATGATTTTCACATTTGCATTTTTATTGTAAAGGTGGTTTCTTACAAAATAGTCACGTGATACAGAGGCAAAGAAATACAGGGCCTGCCGACATTCAAATCAAGTAAAGGCAAGAAAACATCTACCAAAAACTGAGCTTTGGTGGTGACAGAAACACAACTGCAATATAACCTGCTAAGTAAGACCTGTTTAAAAGACTCAGATCAATGCAACACAAACAAGAAGCACAGTAAAGACAGTTCATGAAAACAATCATAGGCCCCAGTAACAGTCTACTGTCCGCTGAGCTGTCCTACAGGCCTGAAGGCAAAAGGCAGACACAGTCACTTACTTATGTGTTTTAGGACGACAACTACAGCTGATGAAGCAGGACAGCCGATCAACAGAATCGTTTTTACACATGCTAAAAGTAGATGGTGCAACGGGGTGAGAGCTATCGCAGGTTTGATGCTACATCAGCGGAAACGACAGAAAGACAGCAGTACAGCATATAAAGACTAATCTGAACAGTATAAAACATCTCCATTTAAATGTGTCTCTTTATTAGTAATTACATAGTGTCATGTGTAAGTGTTGGTTAGATAGTAGATATACAGTACATCCATGTGTTTAGAGATTTCCTACTATGAGAATCTATGTCTTGCAAAAAAAACAGCTTCACTTTCATTTGGTTGAATTCACTTCTTTTTTTTTCTCAATCATTGTGAATATGTAGTAATTACTGGGACTAAAACTTCTAATCGAGTCCTACTTTCCTTTTTCACTGCAGGATTTACCAGGGTGTATCATTTTGACTTGTAGTTAACAGTTTTATATTTTACTACTTACTAATTAAGATGCTGTGGTTCATTTAATCTGCAGATATTTCAATTTCAGAATGGAAATTCAGTAACCAAGAAGTTAGAATAAGTAGTAATAATAGCACTGGAGGGCCAGACCATAGCTTGGACAGGATATCAGGAATGATTTTTGTTTAAGTACATATAGTACAAATGGGCTGGAAAAGGTTTCCTGTCATTTTTCTCCAATTCCTATAAAGCACATTTTTTGCAGGACACAGACATGACTCTAATACTTCCTCTGTGGTCTAAAGTAAAAGTCAGCCCTGCTAACTAAATGTCTACAATGGTTTTACTAAACAGCATCATCTTCACCCCCCCCCCCCCCCCCCACCTACCCACAGCGTTCCTTTTCCTTTCTTCTCACCCTCAACTGACCGTGCTGAACACACACACAGAAAAAAAGACCATTACAAACCATCTTCACCGAATGAACTGCCTCGTGTGTTTGACCTCCGCACCCCCCTCCCCCCTCCCCTGTAGCTCAGTGCCGCTCTCTAGCACTTATAAACGTTACAGGCACGGATCTCTCTCTCTTCCTTGCAGGAAGCGTGCTTTGATCTTTTCTTCGCGCCAATCAAACGCTCCTGGATCCCCCCTCCACACGTCCTGGTACAGTCCGTCCAGTCAGTCAAAGGGCGCCTCTTGCAAACTGCCGGAACAAATGAGAGACAGCGGCGCCTCAGTAGTCGTTTCATCTGACAGCTTTAGAAACGTAAAACTGAGCATGACCACAAACCTGGCTGTGTGACCAATGGGACGGGAGCATCTCTGCTGCGTTTGTCCCACCTTCTCCTCTTTCTTTCGCTTTTAACTGGTGGTTTCGTCCGGCACTTCCGGATCCTGCATTTTTTCCTCTGGATGGTCTCAGGGCAGGGGCTGCCCCCGAGCTGTGGCTCTAGTTTGATCATACGGGTTCTAATTGTGTGACCTTTACCACAGGATTTGTTACACTCTGACCACTCCGACCACTCGGAGGTCATGCAGTCAACAGCTGGTTGGAGGGATAAAAGAAGGGAAGAGAACGGGACAATTGAGAGGCAGAACAGGAGGACCTATGAACCATTTATATGTTGTGTAGGAGTTTAGATATTAGTTCCGTTAATAAGTCAATGACGACTCTTCCTTGGCTCTTTGAGCTTCCATTGTTTGTTCTGCACAAAGCAGAAATGTCACTAATTTAGAATTCCTAACTATCGGCGTGCCCACAGGCAGCTGCTCACTACTTTCAATCTCATGCTCTCCTCAGACCCTGCAAGTTGCCAGCTCCATGACACGTGGCTCTGTATATAACCAAGGTCTGAGGAAAAGGGGAAGAGAGCATGTTAAACTAGACTTAGCAATTTCAGAAGAAATCGCGTGGGGGAGCATGATTGCCGCAAGACGCCTGCCGGCGTCTTTGC
>JAUMTR010000024.1:2427292-2480987 GCA_032270685.1 Microctenopoma stevenorrisi
GGAATAATAAGAAAAAGAAAAATAAAGAAAAAAGAGGAAATCAATAGTGTGGGAGCATTTCATGCTCCCCCACTAATAATTGCACTGTGGGTACAGAGAATAAATCTTGTTGTTTGGCAGAGGAAATGTGACAGGTTTGGGACCACAAGATTTATGGGTGTGGTTCCTCTGTTTCTGGTCATTTGTATGCAAACAGAGAGGAAACACCGTTCCTATTAGTCAGAACAGCAGTTTCCCCGCCAGCAGAAACGTGGAGATCTAGGGAAAGCAATGTTGTTAAACAGATTACTGTTGGTTAGATCATTTTATTAACTGCTGGAGGGGAAACTAGTCTGACCAACTGTATATCCAGCAACGATAGTGACTCAAGAAAGGCAAGGGCATTGGTGGTGGAGACTTTGATCTTGAAGTTGATCAGATCAGGGAAGTACTGGGTTCCTTTCAATGAGCCTGAACTGTTGTGAGTCCTTCTTTCTGTGTGAGAGTTGGATGCAGTTAGTAAGCATTTGGTGAATAAGTATGAGTGAGGCACGAGTTAAGAAATCCACAGGTTCATTTCAATCTGCGGTCCTTCATAGTTCAGAGTTCAGAGTGAACATAGCAGGCAGAGACTGTATGATGTCACTCCCCCTAACAAGGAGGACAGAAGACCATTTTGTACTCACGGCACTCAGGGAGCATGCACTTCTCAGTCTGCTCCAGCTCCTCTGTGCACTGTGCAGGATCCGACTTCAGCATCCTCTGACGTGTCCGCACCCCTCGCCCACATGTCACACTGCACTCACTCCAGTCTGACCAGGGGGACAGCATGCACGGGAGAGTGTCTGCAAACACAGAGTACATGCACACATTAGCAGTTTGCAAGGACCTTCCACTGAACTAAGGTGTTGATTTAATAAAACACACAATCGTGTCAACTGGGAGAATTGTTAACTCACGACATTCTGGCATCATGCATTTCTCCACCTCGGCCACCTCTGCTTTACACATGGATCCATCTATAGGAGGCATCTTCACCATGCGCTCCCGTCTTTTCACGCCCAACCCACAGGTGACGCTGCAGGGGTCCCACTCCCCCCACTCAGTCACCACACAGCTGCTGGGCGCTGTAGGAAGGATGGAAAGATTCATGCATGTCTGAAGACTCTCAGCGGTCTGGCTCATAGTTAGAGGATATTCGCCACACGTTATTAGAAATAAAGAGCCTTTGTCAGACAAACACTCGGCTTGTGTGAGTTCAGATATTTATATCGTTGTGGGTGATACTAAGAGTTCTCACACAAACAACCAACTTTGACATTAAAAGTCATGTTACTGGGTTTACAAAGTTTCTCTGAAGCCACCTGAAAACCGCCATGACAGGGAATGTGAATCATATTTTCTGTGTAGCTGCAAATTTCCTCAGAGGGACGGACTCTGTAACTCTGTCTGCAGGAGCAGTGCACCTACAGCCGTAAAAGAAACGCTCAACTCTCCTTTCATATATATCCAAAATGTGAAATGTTTCCTATGTCCTATGTCAGAGATCTGTCCAAGGGCAAATGGAATAAAGGTCTTTAAGAGTTCAGCTTGGACTGGCAGCACGTCTTCAGTTTTTAAAAGCACCGATATTCACACAGGCTGGACGCAGAAGCACTTACAGCATTCATCGTTGACGACGCATTTCTCGGTCTCCTCCGTGTGGAGCTGACACAGCGAGCCGTCCTCTGGAAACTGTTTGACATAGCGCTCTCTAGACCTCATCCCCATCCCACAGGACACACTGCAGGCCGACCAGCTGATCCACTCCGACATCATACATGTCGATGACTCTGTCCACGAGGAGACGAGAACAAAGTCTGCTTAGACTCAGAATCAGAATCAGTTTTATTCGTCAAGTATGTTGCACATACTCTAGGACAGTACAGACAGAAAACAAGTGAAAAATAATAAATTAAAGACAAGTTACAGACAAATCTTAACAAGACAGAAAGACACACATTATGTGTGTGACGAGCTAGTTTTCGCTGACACCGCAAGTTCCGTTTCAGGTGCACCGTGTTAAAACACACACACACACACACACACAAAACAGGTGTCACAACTAAAACATATCACAATTATAGCCTAATGCAGAAGGAAAACATGACTGGAAACACAAAGACACTTCTATTCTTTGACTTCAATGGTCAATAACTAACATCATATGTTTTAATTTTAGCTCCAGCAGGTTTTGTTTTATATGTGGGTTGACACAGATATTACAAAATGTGATATAGGACTATTTATAGTCCAGGTGTAAAGGGTCTGGTGGTACTTTCCTACTGCGCGTGGAGCCCCTCAAGGTTAAACAAATAACTCGAGCACAACGTCTTGTAAAACAAAGAGAATATTACGACGCTGAGGGTGTTGTAAAGCCAATATAAATCTTTTTAATCTGCAATGATTTTTCTGCCATCTGCTGAGGATTTAAACATTGTGTAGTCTGTGGATGTGTTTGAAGTTTGTGGATTGTGTTCTTTATGAATGTAATATTGATGGAAGTTTGTTTTGTGCTTTCGCTTTATTTCATTTCACTCCCCCCTTCATAACAAAGTCTCACACTCACTCACATTGTGCTTTCCATAACTCTCAGGGCATCTGAACACAGCAGCTTCATTTCCAGGCCGGCACCCCGGTCACGGCACTTAATATGTCGGAGTGACGAACATGAGTAGGCAAGCACAAAGTGTACTGACGTAGGACGCTGCTCTGTGCGGTGGAGAAAGTCTTCCTCAGACACAGCTTTAACTCTCTTTTAATGAGGCATGTTGCCTGTGGGACGATCCTATTCACAGCAGGGCCACAGAGAGTGAAAATCAATATGCATGACACAGGCTCACATAAGCGGTGAAGTGAGCTGCAGCTTCTCAGGTTTAACAAGGCCCCACTATGGTGTCCTTCATCACTATTAGCCAGCACGGAGCTTCTAGATCTTCTATTCTTCACGGTATGAGTCTAACTGCTCTTTAAACACCTCTTCTGAGAGTGAAGCCCTGGTGTAGACACTTTGTTCAAAGGGAGAAAATAAGTTTCTCAAAAAGAGACAGTTAAGTGAGAACAAAAATAATTGATGAATGAACTTTAATTATCTGGTTTTTGCCTCACACACTTGACTCATATGCATGTCTCAACACACTGTGTTGTTAACCGGCTGTGGCCTAATAAAGCACCACTAAGTGAATCATTAACAGGACAGATACAGGTATTACCAGCTTGTATCAGGCCTCCTGTGCCACAGTGTTTCCCAGGAACATTCATCAGACAGCGCTGGCCGGCACCGACACCCCAGCATGAAGCAATTATCAATCTCCCGCCACGCGCTAGCTGAGCGCTAAATAAAAACAAAGGAGAGGTGCCCAGGAACAAAAAGCTCTCCTAAGAGGAGTGGTGTGTGTGAGCCCTGAACAGCACGAGCATCACGTGTCTGATGGCTGGTAGACATCCTTGGGAGTGAGGGAGTTAGATCGAGGAGCGGGGGTTGGGGGTGGGTGTTGGAGGTTGCAGTAAAAGAGCATCAAACTCTGACAGAAATAGAAGCTGGGAAGAAAAATGTCCCCCAGGAAGACATCAGCACTTTGATAGTGGGATTACGAAGAACCTGGAGCGTCCACTTTGTCAGACATGTTTGCCTGTACTGTGTGTGAAGCCTGATTACGTTCCCAAGCACACGCAATCCTGCTCCTGGTCTTATTATCTTTAAAACAACAAGAAACGCATAGTGCGCTGAGGTCTTTTAGTCCAAGATAAACACAGTCAAATCCTGGTCTAAGCACCGTGGATGCAGGAAGCTGCTCGGCTAATCCACATAATCTTAATTTCTCAGTGAAATAATTAGGGTATCCAAGCACCAATGTTGACTCGGTGTAATTAGAGATTAAGTGTTTTGTGACATATTCTTTTGGTGCAACCATATCAACCTTAGATACTGCATGTGTGGGAGTGACCATTTGTTTTCTAATTAAAGGGCTCCCACCTCTGTGCATCTGTTCTACCTGTTTCTTCACACACACACACACACACACACACACACACACACACACACACACACACACACACTCACATGGTACAATTCACAACAAGAATCCCAATTGTCCTCTGCAGGGTGCAGAAATAAACTTCTGGATAAAATAATATCACCAGGCCGTAAAATCTAAATGAGACAGCAGCTTTGTGCTTTTCATCACAGATTCCATCAGTTTAAGCCCAAACTAACAATCCTCAGTGGCTGAGTCTGTGTTAGTCAGGGTGAGACACACACCTAAACTTTAATCTGCTTATTATATTGGTTGATAACAAACGAACGCCCCAAACTCTGGAAGGATTAGAATTAAGAAATGAGATCCTTGGTTTTTTGATCCATCTTAGTGTAATGAACTGCTGCAGCAGACAATGGTATCAGGGTGTTTATATTTATTTATACTCTGCCTGCACATTACCATCAGGGTACCATTACCATTTTACACTGAAGTTCTTGCTGCAATATGCAATTTAAGCTAGAGCCGGCATGAGACAGAATCAGTCCCCTGTCCACTGTAACCACATACGTGTGACCTGTATGGTCACATGACACAAAAAAGGTCTTAGCCACAAAGTGAGATATTAATAAATTTAACTATTTTTTATTTACTTATTTATTTTAGTTTCTCAAACCACAAACATGGTTCAGTAGCACGGGTTTAATCCAATATTTGGATTCACTGTATTTCAGTCTGTTCAGTCTGAAGTGTCACAACGGATGTGATGATAGCAGCTTATAATCACAGAGGATATGGTTTTTTACATGTTTTAGTGCCACTCAGTTGCTGTTCAAAAGCCCAAAATCATCATAGATTTTTGATTGTGTGAGACATTGTGGACGTATTTGCACAACAAGCAGAAAGCTGCATACGTGAGGAGATTTGTTACGCCGCATTATGTTGTCCACTGAAGTCAGTAATGGAATGAATTATGGAAAATAGAAAAGTATTCAAACATCAATATACAATAAAATCACAAGCTCCCTTTATCACAGATTTGCTGTGAGCCATTAAAAATACATCTTCACAAGCAGGTCAGAGAGAGACAGAACGGCGGGGTCTCTAAAAGAAGCTCTTTCACTTATCTAACCTGGAACAGAGAGCCGCACAGTAATGCATCTCGGCTGCTTTCTCTGAAGCTTCTCTTCTCTTTAAAGCGTTTCTGATCCATGCCTCATCACTTTGCACCTCTGCAGTACTTTCACTTAAGCATTTCTACTGCTGACCACAGCACGAGTCCCTTCAGCAGCCGTTACTCTAACACTTAGCATTTACTCGTAACAAATGATACGATCCAGGGTTTCTTAAGTGGTAAGGCTCTTTAATAGGACAAGGCTCGTCTTTTTGGCCCCATTCACAGGGAATTAAACAGCAGTTACTTTCCATGTAGTGAATTATATCCATTAGTGAGTTGGTTCAGCTGCCGGCGTACTTCCACGTCCTCCATTATTTACATATATATCATTTGATAATTGAAATTAGAACAGACCAATGTTTTCCCAGTACATGCAAGCATTCACAACTGTAGATTGTGTGTGCGTGTGTGTGTGTTTACCCTCCATGCTGCATCCTGGGCCCATGCAGGGCTGGAAATCTTGAGTGTGGGGACACGACACGCTGAGATCCAGCTGGGCCTTCAGCATCCTCTGCCTCATCCTGCGGCCTTTTTCACAAGTAGCGCTGCTACATGCCGACCAGGGAGACCAGCCAGAGTAGATGCATGTCTCCGGAGTGTCGTCTAAGAGGGAGGGATGAAGGGAAAGTAAGTGGTAGTCATCATTAGTTAAAACTGCTTTTAGAAACTAATTTCAGTTCTCCGCTGTAGCTGGACTCCCTTGTGACACAGAGGAGGGGCGAGACAGAGATGTTCATTATTTAACAGTGTATCCAAAGGTGATTACAGCGGGTGCTGGACCAGAAAGGACCACAGAGTGACATCTGAGGGGGAGAGGAGGAAGCAGAGTTGAGGGGAGAGAGAAGTGTGTGATATGTGAATACCTTGTCCAATTATCAGTGGTCGCAGAACTACAAGGAAAAGCAGAGGTAGCGGCTTCAATTAATAGTGTTCTCTCAGGGGTTCAGAACGGCAATACCCCTTCAGGCCTCGGGGACAAACCTGAGTGGGTTCAATTCTCTGGGATAACTTGTAATGAAAGAAAGAAAGGAACTGGAAGCGCAGACAGGGAGGTAGGAGGAGAGTTAGGTGGATGTGTAAGTGAAGGCAATGAAGCTCTGGGTGGACCAGAGGGACCAGCCTGAATGGATACATGTCCGCACTGTCATCCCGCACAAAGAAGGGGGACAAAGAGAGGACGGGCAGAGTAGGACGGGAGGAAGGAAGCCCTTTAAGAAGAAGACATTTATTAGATGACAGGAGATCCTTGTTAGGAATTCTGCTGCGTGGACAAAATCCTGCACTGTTCCCAAGACCATGTAAAAACAGGCACAAAGCACCCGCATACATCCCAAACTGTGTCAGTGCACCAGTCAGTCTGCGGGTTAGCATAGAGAAAAACCTTCAGACGTCAGCGCTGATCTGTGCAACGACAGGCTACTTTAAACGGCTAGCAACATATTGTCTGACCATGTCATCTGATGTGATTTTCTTTTCTCATTGGGAAGGCATTCCTGATGTTACATCACAGTTTATAGCGTCTAACTTACAGGGTGTCTGGCTCAGGGACACATGAGATGGACTAGGAGTTAGACAGGATACTGAGGTTAGAATTGGTGGCTTAAGCTACATATTGTTTAATAGGTCATCCCTTACTGTTCCAGTGAAGCTGCTCCGTGTGTGTGACGTATCCCACAATACAAAGTTAGTTCGATAAGGACAGGACTTGACTCTAGAAGTGCTCATGTTGCTCTGGAGCAGTGGGGTGCACGCAGCAGATTGGAAATAAGGCCCTGCCAGATGTGTTCTCTGACGCTGGACCTCCCATCTGAACCTCAGCTTAAATCACTTGCGTCTGTAATGAGCTGTGTGTGTGTGTGTGTGTCCTTGGGCATCATCAGACACTGAATCCCTAAAGCGTCTGCTCACTATGTGAGCTCCATGACTCGACAGTTAATGTGAATGTTTAGCAAACATGGTGAACGGGGGAACTCATCAACAGGAAGGAACGTAATATCCAGTAATGACAGAGTGTGGATAATAATAACACTGCTCCAGAGCTTTTCTATTGTACACGGTTATTTGGAGTCCTGGAGGTCTGTAATCAGGAGAGCAGGTGTGTACATGTGTGTGCGTGCACATGCACCGTACCTTCCTCCTTCTCCTCTTGTCCAATATCAGCCACGATGTCGTCTATGGTGTCTGGAACCACATTGCATTGTTCTCCCTGCACGTAAAAGGAAAACCTGGGTCACACATATTATTACATTAGTTTGGGTTTTTCCCAGTTCTGGCTAAACATGTCCATAAACACACACGTCACATCCATGATGCTGCTTTGATTCTCTCCACATATACCATTTCGTTTACCGCCGTGGTCATGGAAACCATTTATTTACCATGGCCGGACCATGAGATGACAGGGCGACAGAAGTCACCAATGTCAGATCGTTCTTCAAAGTACATCGTACCTTCCTAGCAATACGTTCCACCACCAGCCGAGCCACAGGTGTAATCGCGCCTCCCTCGATGTCATAGAATGGGCTTTGGGGATGATCCAAGCTCGTCAGTGGTCGGATCTTTTCCTGAGGGATGGTGGGCTTGTTGGGTGACTGAAAGCACAAAACAGGGACATAAGTGAAGAAAATAATACAACAACATGAAACAAATAATGATGTGTAATGTCAATCAAAGAATCTTGATCATGAATTGGTCCCATCCCACCACCACCACCACCACCACCATCACCAGGTCTTTTGATATTTTTAAATTTCACAGGCCAGATATTTCACAAACATTAGTTAAACACAAATAGGTAGAGGAAGTTGCTCCATGTCTCTTTAAGGCATAGAAGATACTAAGGTGATAAAAAAACCAAACAAACATGCAGCTTTAAGTATCTCATAATGAAAAGTCTTCAGCCCCTTTAACCTTGCAAGAAATAAATGATATTTCTTAGCAAAATGAGACATCTTGAAATGTAAATTTAACACGCAGCAGAAGGCATCCCAGCTGTACTGAACATCTTATCAAGAATTACAGTTTAAGACTTCAGCTCGACAGGAACATTACGTGATCTTAAGTTTTCAATGTGACTCTAAAGGTGAATTAGGCTCTTTAACATTTGGGCGAGATGGACATGTGCAAATAGGGAGTTGTGGGTGAAGTTCAGGTCATAATTTGAAGGGGAGCTATTCCCACCCTCCCACATTAGCATTGTGCAAATCATGAACTCTGCAGCGAACTGGTTAGTGTCCTAGAGGAAAACACCTGCTCTCACATAATGGGTATCAAATGCGCCTGAGGGAAGAGAGTCTGCATCTTCCACTGAGGAATAGTTGGAGTAATCAAAGTTAAACAGGCAAGATTTAGTGCATGGGAATTATTTGTGGGCCAAGAATACTAATTCACCAACAGCACATATGTGTGTGCATGCCTATGTAACAGGCTTTTACAAAGCCATAATTGAAAACTAAAACTTTTCTCTTGGGAGAGAAACTGGAGAGCAGCAATGATTCAAAGCAGAGGAAAAAACATAATTACACAACCATAGGTTCGCTGATTCTATACTTCACTCAGAACAGAAATGGAGAGCTGGTCGGTGTGACCAGAATCCGGTCCCTTTTATCTGTTTGATCGAAGTGTGTATAATTTATACCTATTTAAACATCCCTTTAATAAGAGATGCATTTGTTGTTTCCAGGTGATGAATAAAAAACCTTCATAAAATCTAGAGCGCAGAGAGGAAACTGAATCATTCTCTTTGTTCTTTCAGGTTAATAATGTCTCAATTTTTAAACTAGCTCTTGATTTAATATACGGAAAGCAGCGCAAATAAATAAGTCAAAACGTAGATAGAAACAAAAAACTATTAGACAGGACATAGGTTACATCCTCATCTGTCCACTAACAACAATGTTGACAATTCTCTTTGTCGTTTTCTTCTCTGATGCTTTGGTTGAAAGGATCATGTGGGACCAAACCAAATTGTTAGAAACAATTAGAAACTAAAACTTTGTGAACAGGCTTTTCTATGAATAAAGGTAAAGTACAAAGTTAAGCTCGTGGAGTTTTGGAAGATATTTAATTCCGTGTTTCTATCTGTAGGGGGCAGTAATTTAATGTCTGCTCCACAGAGACATGGATGCATTCTCTGAAAAGGAAGAGCATCAGAAGCACATCGTAAGGTTAGAAACAAAATCTTTTAGGACCATGTCAGAGAAGTGGGGGTTTGTGTTATGCTGCAATATACAGAAAGAATTACTTATATTCATATATTACAATAAATATGAAGCTGATCACAGATCTGTGTAATACTACAGTCTACAATGCTCATTAAATAGCAGATGCCCTAATTATTGTCCATATAATGAAAAGATTAATAATTCAAAATGAACATACACAAACTGGACACAATGTCCAGATAAGGGGAGGCCTTATTAAGGCCCATGAGAGCTACGTCTAAGTTTAATAAAAAGCAGTACCTGAACTGAAGGTCTAGTTAGGCTTTAAAAGGTATTTAGCACTTTGCCCCAGCAGGAATCGGCTCCTTGTTATTTATGAGCTTAAATTGCTGTTGTCTCTAAACAGTGTGTGAGTATACATGAGCACCGTTCATTCCAATAATGTAGAAAAACTAAAGTCAGTCTGAGTAACAGAGAGGTGGAAGGGTTGGGGTTAGGGTTACCGATTGACACACCTTTATACTTTATACGTTATACTTTACTTGTCAGCTATCAGTAAAGAAACAATTAGACTCACTGCACTGTTAAATGAGGTGTGGGTAATACAGGTTTCTCATAAATAGTATGATATCTATGGATGTAAAACACCGTCAGCTGTCACTGTGTGAAGCGTAGCACATAGGTTACACAAAGCTATCACATAATAGTCTACACCAGCATGTGGCTGTAATCTGCTTTTTTTTATTTACCGGGGCCTTCAACGTGGGAGACTCTGGAAAAACTAGGTTGACAGATGCTCAGCAATGGCCCAACACTGGCCTTGACACACTTAGTGTTGTGTGTTGTTGAGCTTTTTCTCACATTGGCAAAGTTTGAGTTTTGAACCACTGACATAAACTGTGACAGACTACCTCATATGTGACGCCGCTATCAGTGCCTGCATCCCAGGGAATGAGATCAGTCACCAGCCTCTGCACCCAGCCGCACTCCTTGGTACAGAGGTCCTCTCCTGACAGTCCAACGTTCCAGTCTGGACTGGGCCCCAGCATGGTGAGCAAGGACATCAGGTGACGGGTCCTGTCTACAGAAAACTCAGCTGACGGAGCAGCCCGCCTGGTAGCGGCAGTGAGGGATATAATGAAAAAAAGGGGGGGGGCAAACAAAAAGAAACAAATAACATATCATTTTACATTATTCTAATGAGACAGCACTGGGCATAATTTAAATGTAATGACCTCAGGAGAAACCTTTCCTCTATCCCAGCGCTCTGCTATTGCAATTATTAGCTAATTACTTGCAAAATGGATGGTTATAATGTCATAACCTCTGACCCTGTCATAGTCTGGTAATTGCTGAATAATTGGAGCTCCGAAATACCCAATTAGTGGTGGAAAATAGCTCATAATGACATACTCTCCTTGCAAGTCTAAAGCCAACTGAATTTAATAAGATAGTTTTAATATACATGTAATAATAATAAGTTTCTCTGTGGAAAACTCAGTCTTCTGTATCCTAATCATCACATATCTTAACCAAGATATAAGTGCATAGATAACTCTTTCACAGCAACCTGACAACTTTGCATGCAGTAATGAACAAAATGAGCTGTGTCCCGATGTGTGTGCGCACGTGTGTCATTAGTAAAAATAATAGTAGCACAATATATCGCAAATGATGGACAACGCTGGGGGGGATAATTAAACAGATGTTCAGTGAAAGATACAGTGCATTAGAGTGTGTGTGTGTGTGTTCGTGCCAATACAGTGCCGAGGGCTAGAATTGTGATACGTTTCTAATTGCTCTTAAGTAATTCTAAAGTGTGGGATAATACAGACAGGTCGGTCTGGCTTTTCAGAGGCGTAGAAAAGAAGCCATCACAAAACAGTTACGTTTAATAAAAGGAATACAGTTATAGCAGCACAATGATAATTTGCAGTTTATTCACTGGTTTAGGAGATATTTCTTAATATTTCAAGTTCACATGAAAGTTGCATTATGGCAATAGACATTTCTGTAACAAAGATATTAATTTTATTTCATAAATCACAGATAATCAACATAGTTTCTGTTAATCATCTTGTACGTAGAAAATTATTTTGAATTTATTGAATTTATTACAATTTGATCACTATCGTTTATCTGTATTCACTTACAGATTATGTAATATTAAAAAAGGCTCCAAAATATCATCTTTTCATAAATAGGTTTTAGCTCAGCAATCTCACAAAAGTCGGTAAAATTTTAGCAATCTGTACGAAATCCATATCAATCATATTTTTGTTTGACCAAAACAGGAAGTTTTCACCAGGCCGGTTCAAAAGGGTGAAACGTGAGGTCACTGGACTTTCTACCGTTGATATTTGACTGACGCCTGAGAGCTGGTGTTGCTAGGAGACACACGGTGCTCTAATGACTGATGCACGCCTTAGTCCAGTATAGAATATGAGTTGGTAAGTTTAGAGTGGAAAGTTTACTTCTTCTCCAGATTAGAAAAAGAAAATGAAATTAGACTGATGTCCTATAGACCTATGTTTCTTTATACTACTTTTACTTGTTGTCACATTGAACCCATACTAATGTCCCATACTGTCACACCTACACATCCGACAGCTGTGAAGGTGTTTGTCATGAGGAGCTACCATCTTCTCAAGCAGATGAAAGAGAGAATGAGCTCGTCCCATTTGGGGTCTACACATTCCACATGTGTGTGGAGCTACTTTACTTTACTTTGCTTGGCAGCTACTGTATGTGAGAGACACGAGTGAGGGGAGCAGGGAACAAACTGTATTAAACCTCCCTCCTCTCTTCCTGAAACAAACTAATCTCTTTTGGAAAAAGTTTTCTTTTCTAGTTCAAAAGATTCCATGTAGTTAGTCATACAATGTAATAATAATAAAAATGCAGTGTTACCCCATGACTCGAGTTATGACATGACGAGTGTTTGTAGATTCATGTGAATAAGGTAGTCTCTATGCAGCCACTGGAATTATCACAGTAACACCACACAGCTGCTTCACACGTTTTTAATTATCAATCATATCTCTTGCTGATTTGGCCTTTCCCTTTAGTGAACGTGACACTGAGTGATACTTACAGGTTGAGCGGCTGCCATGCCGGCCACTGAGCCTTAGTTTTAATGACAGTCAGTACTTCATCTCCCTGTGGGGAGAGAGAGAGAGAGAGAGAGAGACAAGAAGCAATTTGTCACTAAATGGACGAGGGGAGAGGAAAAAGACAACATTGTCAGGAAAGAGGCCAAGATTGACAAACTGACACAACTGAGTCTGTGAGTACTCTCATCCAAGAACAGAAAAGCATGTTGCACATTTTGAAAGGCTTCGGAGCCCGTACGATGTCTGTCTCTTATCAGGACAAAATGTCTCTGTGTCTTCTGTCATTCTAGTGAGGAATCTCACTCTGCAACCTGCTCCCTTATTCTTTAGTCTCCGTAGCCTCGCGGCCACTTTATGTACTACGCAACACATTAACTATCGCAATGCAACGGATGTAATCATTCAGCCGAAGGCAGAAAGACGGATGATGGATTTACTGTCACACAGAGGTTGATTAGACCTCAACTGGAAAGTCCCAATATGCCCTTTCTGGCTTAATTAGAGCTTTTATTGCATTTCCTCCACTTTACCATGTTTTTGTCTCCATCTCCACACACACACACACACACACACACACACAGCCTCAGTTCAGGATATGCCAAAAAAAGTTTTTTTTCTGGTTGACTGAAGATTTCACAGTCGCCTTGAAAGCCTCCTCTCCTCCCTGGGGCAGTGTGGAGAAAACAAGTGTACGTGCATGTGTGTGAGGGAGAGTGTGTGTTGGTGGATGTGTATGTGGATCAAAACAAGTTTACAAGTCTGTGTCCATCTTCTCTTCAGAGCAGCCTGGGGTTCTGTGGCCTCCCTGGTCTCAGACCACACTCCATCCTCTCACACACCCACACACACACACACACACATATACATAAATATATGAATGTAGACAGATCGAGGGACAGATACACATAAGCTGACATGGAGTGGAGAAAGATTACTAAATAGAAGGAGCAATAGATGGATTTCCATAATAATAAAAAAGCAACTGTTGGGTAACTGCCTGCAACACCGCCTCGCTCTCCCACCGTACTCGGTGCTCTCTCGTACGTCTGTCTCGTCTGATGAAGTTGGCGCAAATATGATTCTCGCTCCTACACTATGCTATGTTCCAGATATAGAAGACAGAGGAACATTATAACATTATAAATGCCAAGCTAATAAAGATTTTCTAATATTGACTTGCTCCAAAGGTCCGAAATATCCACTGCACTGTAAGAAGTCCAGCAAAGAAATCTAATCTCAGTTCTTCACTAAGTCTGACAGGAGGTAGGCAGGTGAAGGAAAGGTCACTGGAAGAAGTCCGTTTCCATTACACACTGCACTGTGAGGCAGCAGTGTGCCACACGGGTCAAAATATGACAAATACACTCCCGTAGTCCTTTTTAAACTAATATTCTCTGCTTCATTTGGTCATTTTTCCAAAATGAAATCACTGCATGCCCATATCCCAGTTATATCTGATTAAAACACGTTATTACAGTTATTCAGAAGCTGAAATGCAAGTGAGCCAGTAATTACATATCCCATTTCCTAGATAAACAATTTTTGCCATCATGGTGCCATCCACCGTGTAGAATTACCAGAAACTCTCACTGCGTTGGCACGATTTAAGCTAAAAGAAAAAGCTTCCTGTGCAACAGCTCTGGTACCATGTAATATAAAGTGCTTCATGATCACCACCAGGAGATGCAAATCTTCCTAAAATGGGCTTGTTTGTTTCTGGTAATTATTGTAATGGCACAAAATGACTGTGATTTACCAATGTTTAAATGCACATTACATTTTCATGAATGTTGTGGAGGCGCAGGAAGAAGAACAGAAAGAGATGGGGGAGGACGTGGAGGTGGGATGGAGGGGAAGCAGGTCAGGTAAGGACGGCAAAGCGGAAAAGATAATTGTGGGGGAGAGGAAGGAGCGGAAAAACAGCAAAGCGTTGATGCACAAAGTGATACAAGGAAGAGGGCAGATGGGGCGGGAAAAATGATACAAGTAACAAGACACAATAGCAAGAAGAGCTGGGGTGGGGGGGGCAGGAATAAAAAGTTAAAGGCAGAGACAGAAACCCGCACATAAAGAAAGGAACTGAGGTGGAGCGTGGGAGTCACAGCTGACTCAGTCGCACAGTGTGTGTTGCCGTTTCAGAACCACTCGCTCGCTGTGAGTATACGTTAGCAGATATTCGAGCGCGCTGGATAGTAAAGGTGAAGTAACAATAAGTGCTGTTAATACAGGCCTCTAACAGGCGCTTTTAGATCCGGAGCAGAATACATGTAAACAATAAGGACTCGGAACTGGCTTCATCACTCTGTTTGAAAAAGGTTTTTATGAAATAGTCCTCTTCATGGCCAGCCTGTACAAGGTGAAGTATTACAGAGTACATATGGATATCAACAATCCCATAATTCACAAGAATATCATTATTATAGTGATGTCACCTCCCACTCACTAATTTCAATTTAAATAACTGCTATACTAACAGTACACACAAAGTACAACAACGACTGAATAATTTAAGTATTTTGTCAACATGTCACTCAAAACCATGAATGTGAGCCTCATTGAGGGTCGTAAAAAAACATTCTAAATGGATACTCTGCACCAAATCTCATGGCGATTATCCTAATAGCTGTTTCACAGCAACCTTCCATACACACAGCACACAGCCTGGCTAAATCAAACTCCAGCATATTCATTAATAATGATGCCACGAGCGTTTACCAGTGAGTGGGCTGCACTGACTGAGACTCTCTCTGCTAGTTCTGCTGCTATTCATGCTCTGTCAGACATTACAGCAGCAGGTGTGACAGCAGCGAAGATGAGCGGGAAAGAGCTGAAGGCTGGGACACATCGCACAAAGAAATTACATGAGATTAGAAAGTGACACTCCTGGCCAACACTCAGATCTGTGGTGCTGTGGTGAAAGCCTAGGCTCGCTGCTGTGTGTGTGTGTGTGCAGCGTCTGAGCCATGACAGTGGGTTTCTACTGTAGGTCATCAGGATAGTGAATAGGACGGTGGTCCATGGAGCTAACGAGAGTGAAGTTCAGAAGATGAAAAATGATAAATGCAAATCATAATATATCACATTTGAAAGCTAAATAAAAAAGGTAGAGGTTGATAAATCTGATCTTTTAATATAGATCTTCTAAAAATACCAGTAGTGCAACTACATTTTAGACTTTACTCAGCTGGCAATTAAGAACTTGTGAGAACAACATTGATCTGGAGTTGGCTTTTCCATCAACCAGATGAATTCATGCCCAGTATTCCCTCTCCTTTCTCACTCTGCTATTTAAACACATTATGGTGCTCAGTAAATGTGCAATGTCCTTCACTTTGCTTTTAACTATTCGAGCCATTGTTAATATAAAACCTTTAATAAAACATTGTTGCTTCAAACTGCCCAGTACCGTATGCTTTCATAGCATTAGCCACACTTAGCATATGTTTTTATCTTCACATAGAAGAATGCATTTTCAAACCTAGACAACATTTTTGTAGTATATTCTTCTCAACAGCTTGCAGAACACATGATATGAACAGGACACACAGTAAGCCCGGCACCACTCCTTCACAAATCCCCTCAGTGGTCTCACTTCTGCTCACTTATCAGTCGCTTACATTGGAATGAAGTTTTTGCCTGCAGTGACTCGCACAGCACTGTGAGGCTCTGTATTGTCTTTCCAGGCTCGGTCTAATAAAGGAAAATGAGCCTGGGGACTTTGGGGAAAGGCGTCTAATAAAAAATCAACACTGCACTAATTTTATTGCCATCGCACAGAGGCTGTGGAACAGTTGGATGACTGCGCCGATACGTTGGAACTCGGCTGGATAAAAATTCACAGCTTCGGTGAAAATACAGAAACACACACACACACACACACACACACACACTCTAAGGATTTTACCACACAGAACACACACAGTTTTATCTACTGGTGACTTCATGATGAAACAATCTGCCCCTGTGGAAATAAATTGTAATTCTCGATCATTTGTCAAACACATTTTTACAAAGACAAAACACACACACACATTATTTTCATCTCGGTGGCTTGTCTTGAAACTACCTGTGACATAGATATGATGAAGAGCAACAGTGCATCATCTGTCCAATTACACTGTTATTTACTACGTCCCTAAAGGAAACTACTATAATTATACAAAACAACAGCCGGCGATCCCTTATAGCAAAAACGTGAACTCATTTGAAATAAACCAATTCCACTGCTTTTTTTATATGATTTCATATTTAATAACATCATGTATAATGTGTGATTTCTTTATTTATTTCAAAGACATCTGATTAATTCAGAGTGAAATGCTTGGCTTATATTCTGGTCATTTCTATGTAATGTTTTTAATGAATTTTAGTACTTCACATTAAACACACACTTTAAGCATCAGTGTTCAAACCAATTAATCACAGCAACCTACATTAGAAATGTTTTTTTCCCCAGTCGTAATAGAAATGTCAATGGGTAAAAAACTTGAATTAATGTCCTGCAGTTTGTGTCAGAGAATTCCCTGATTATTCAAGGTTTATAAATATTGTATGTGAAGCAGGAGTGAAAGCTAAACCCAATCTGATGTATTACTGTATGCAACATTAAGCATTCATGTGTCACGACTGGGACATATTGGAGAGCACAGGAGGCAGCTGACGGACTGCACTCTGTTTAGGGATAGTGTAATAGTTGGAAAGACCTCAGGAGTGTCCAAGGGAACGAAAGGTGTCTGGGAGAAGTACAGGCCAGCAGCACGATGTGGGTGTTAAAACATACCACGTGAGATTAATGGGCTGGTCATCAACCACAGGCTAAACTGTAAAATTAGTTTCGTCAGAAAGTTCCAGAGTTCCAGAAAGCTGAGTCCCTCTGGCCTGAGTTCTTGATTCGCTTCCTGCTTTTTATGATGGGACCTTGCAGAAACACTGTGGTGCTCACTGTGTCAGATGAAGAGGGTGTTATGGAAAAACAGAGTTGTCTTTTATATATTTATTATTCATTGCTAGGGAGGAGCGTCTGACACAGATCTGCATGAGAGCCATGTTTAAAACTGTCAAACATCCTGTGTGCACCACTAACAATGGAAATGCTGCAAATGGTGATTTAGGAACTGACTGGGACCACTGTGAGAGGAAAGGACAATATCCAGACAGAGAAGATGAACCTTAGTGTGCACCGCATGACGGTAGGAAGCTACATGTTGACCGGTTAAAGTACTGCATACATTAAAAAAACGTATAAAGAAAATAAAGAAGAATGGGAGCAAAGGTAGGGTAACGAGGCCTTTAAGAAAAATCCTCTGCGTGTTAGAACACACATGCAAATGTTACTAATTTACTCCTCTGGTTGTTGTGGACGGTTTTATGACAGACGTGCAGCCACAATACTGTATTTACACATTTACCCCCGACTGTGTGTGACTCTCTCTCTCTCACTCCTTCTCTGTGATTTCGTGTGTTTATTAGAGTGTGTGCTTTTCCTGCAAGATATTATAACCCGAGGGCTGGGTAATCCATCACACTAGTGTCAGGTGTAATATGTGACACATTCACCTGAGGAAATATTGTCACATTACCCGGCGCTTCACCTTCTCTGTTCGAACCAAACAGCTGTCAATTAATAATGACTAGAGAATGAGGAGAACAGTGTGTGGTGCAGACCTGTACATATACGATTATTTATGTGAGAAGATGATTAGATCCTTTTTTTTATCCTACAGCTGCTTTGTTTATCTGTTTCCTGAGACACAGTTCAGGAGAATGAATGATGCCACTGATTGAGAAAATAAGTCATTTCATTTTTTTCAGTAATCTAATATGAGAAACAGGGAGAATAGATGAGCGTGTTCTGACAGATGAGAAAAAAGGCAAAGAGGCTTTCAAGTTGAGAAAAGAAATGACATGAAAGCTCTTTGGAAAACGAAGGTTTCATTGTAAGAGAAACGTGGCAGCTTCAGCAGAAAGACTTGTGGATCTGGAAACAGAGAGGATGTTTTAAAGGCAGCAAATCGTTAACATCATCATCATTAAAATGATCTTTCAGAATTATTACTTGTCCTCTTCTTGGGTCTTCAGTGTCCCTCTGTGTAATTCAGGTGTCACTGTGACAAGTAAACCTTTACTGATTAGGTCTGTTATTAAGACATTTGCGAAAAGAAAGGTTTGGACATTTTGTAAGTGTGGCCATTCCTATAGACGGAAATTTATCAAAACTGCAATCTTGAAAGTTTTCTTAGCTGTAATTTGGGAAAAAGGCAAAGGTCATTATGTGTTCAACTGAGAATTCATTCCCTCCCTCTTGCAGCTAAGGTCATGATTTTGAAATTGCCTCTGGCAGTTTCATTTGTGTTATATTGTACTAGACAGGTTGACCTAGGAAAACCTCTATGTGAAGGAACTACAAAAAAAGGAAACAGACCGTTACAGTGTGACTTGTTGAAATGGCCCTTTAAGCAAGACAAACACTTTTAACCATGGATTAGTCTGCTGTGTGTTGACCCACCACACCGGTCATATACCTACTAAATACTCTGCCATTACATCTCCATGGTGCTCAGCTCCACACTCATTGTTTCATGTGGATTTCTACCACTTCTATGATTGCGCGTACCATAAATGGACAATATGTATCCGGATTACAACAGCTGAGCTGAACAAGAGGTCCTGATTGGACGGAGCATTTTCAGATCACAGTGGCTTCATCAGTAAACTACAGCAATGTTTAAAAGGCCATACATACAGTGTTGTGTTTTTCTGTCAAAGCTTTTTACAATGGTGTCACAGCGTTCCTTCTGATCTTCACCCTGAAAATCTTAGACTGTTGTTAAGGACCGCAAAACATTATTTTTGTTTGACTGTACTCCACAGATCCTCTTCACGTTTCTCTGTATTGTTTGCTGCTTGATCCCTCTTCTTATTAAAAAGAATAAAAATAACACGCTTTTGCTGCTCTACTGTTTTCTATAGGAAGCATGTTAGACTGGTCTGGATGAATCCTTTGGGATTTTTTCTCCGTTTGTGCTGTGCTATTGAGCAAGTATGGTATTTTTTATTATAATTCCAATAATAATTCCTAAGTCATGTTTTAGGGATTGAGGTCTGTTGCATCCTTCTGTTGGATCCCATCAATTGTTTTATCATTGCAATGAGGTCTGACTACTTCTGAGGGTACCAGGTTAACAGGCCAGCATCATTTAAATGTAACATCCATTTGAGGTGCTATGATCAGATCCCAGTCAAAAACAACACTTGAAATAGCTGTTCACCTTGGCATGCGATGATAAGGACTAGTTTTAAGTAAAGCTAATCAGAGCTGCAGACTTCCTTTGTAATGACTGTTAAGGCTGCACGATGAAGCACCTGGAAAGTCTGTACTGCAGTAGCCTCCAATCAAACCAGTCTCCTAGGATCCATTGCAGATATCAAATCAGGGACTGATTTACTCTGAACCACCGGAGGGATAGGAAAGTAGCAACAGACAAGGTCATAGCTTTGACCGGACTTTAAGAGTCTACAGCTACAATCACGTCACACAGCACAAGACAAAAAAAGTCGAGAAGAAAAACAATCGTCTGTAAGTAAGAAGAGTAAGAAGATAGGAAGTTCATAAAGTTGGAAAAAGAACAGAAAAAACAAACAAAAAGCACAAGGAAGCACGGGTGCCAGAGAGAAGGCCTGTACAGAGTAGTGAAGTTTGTAAGGAGGAGAGCAAAGAAAGGGAGAAGAGGGAGGTCAGAGTGGGAGGGAAAGTCCAGTAATTGCTTTGACCTTGAGCTGAGCCGAGGTGTAATTCAGTCAAAGCGAGTGATGAATTCCATGTCCTCAGCCCTGTTGCGGGAATAAAGTCACCGCTCGCAGGGATTGTTGTTTATGACCACTTGGTGAAAAAGTGGCTGGCTGAAAGAGAGTCTGGGGTGGGCGGGTTTCACACCTGCCTGGGAAAACTGTTAAAGGTAAAAGGTTCACTGGAGGGGGAGTTTAAAGGCCAGAGAAACAAGACAGACTGCAGGAGAAATGTTTGTAACGCAGCGGAGGCAGATGGTGCGTGTGACCTGTGAGCCGGACGACGTTTATGGCCACCGATGCACCGGAGAAGGATTCAGACAAAGTCACACTGCTTCGCTTTGTGCTCATCTCTATGAGGCTGCAGAGTTTTCCAGCAGAGAATACATTAACAGGTTTTTCCTGCTCATTAAACTTTCATAAGGCTTATAGCAGCTACAGGAAAATATGTCATATTCTGAAATGACTTGCACCATGTGACTCTATATATGAAAAATGATCTTTTATGAGCCTTGCCTCTTTCTTGTCACATATTTTCAGTAGTGGAGGAAATGTTCATATCCTTCACTTACAGCTGAACTGAATATTGGAAATAACTGCACATTTTTAGGCGTCTGTTTACAGATTTGGTAAAAACTAAAACATTTTGGAAAATATTACTTCCTACAAGCTTCAGCTTTTCAGTATACAAAGTGGTGTAAAGAGAACAGAAGAGAAATGACTTAAATTAATATCAGCACATAACTTGTGACATACAAATATGTGAAATAAATGATATAATATTTGCTGTATGGCGAGGCCCAGTTATACATTTCATGATTTCGGTGCTACCTGAGCAAAGACATTTACATGTGCCTAGTGTCAGTTTTTTTGCATGTGAACTATTAAATAAGAATAATCTTAATTCTTTAATAGAGTATCACAAAATCAAGTGCGCCTTGTCTCCAATCACTGTTGTTGCATCAAAGGTGGATGCACAACATTCAAAAAGCAACACAACTGCTGAAAAAGGGTGAGCGTTTCCACTGACTCCAAGCACATGCAGCATCATGTTGCAGGTAATAAAGCTTTAATTCATTAATTAAAAACATTTAAACCTATGAGTGAAGCCTCTTCTTGGATCCTTGAATCGACAAATCCACTAAATCAAGTAAGTACAAGCACATTCGGTCAGATTATTTCTGAGTAATGCATGTAGTCAAGCACTCCACGGTGTCTACACCGACTTCCACCTAAACCATTTGAGCCCACTCACTTCTAAAAACAGCCACATCAAACTTCGATTCAACCAACGGACACCGATTGTACTTTAATGATGCAACTGCAGTTACAACTTTCCGTGAGTTCTGCGGTCCTCCCCAGTACACATCTCCCTCAGGAGCTCACGGTAATTACCTTGTCACGGGGCTAGATCTGTGTGTTGAACACAACTGATTACATCGAGGCTGATTGGCACAAAATATAACTGGCTCTAGCATCCCTAATGAAGAGGGATGTGAACTGGTGTCAAGCTGCTGTCACACAGTAAATACCAACCCACATGTCAGTGCTGACACAGGCGCCGAGGTGGAGATGCAGGCCGTGATTACGGCTCATCATCTAATATCCGGATGATAAGTGTTCAACAACAGTGGAACGGCAGGAATAATACAGAGCGGAGGAATCTGAGGAGGGAGCGAAGGGGGAAGGCGAGGACAGCAGTGTGGAGAAACAAGACTGAATGTGGACAAAATGAAGGAAAAAATGATTTTGTGTTGTAATATGATGCGTTAGAGCAACATCTCCGGGTCTGTTTACTTAATGACATATTATGGAGCAGTGGTCATTGTTGGACAGCTTTACAGATTCTAGGGTTTTTGAGCAGTTACGTCTGGGGCGGTTCTAACATTGAGAAGAAAACTGTAACAGAGCTTTGGGGCAGATACAGCGAAGGCACGATCAGACGCAGCGTTTATATAACAATAATATTAATAATAATAATTAATTGATCATTTGTTGTGGTCAGGCTGCTCCTGTGAGGCACTAAGGTGTCTTGTCCAAAGACAACTCGACATGTTCGCTCACCCTTGGGTTCGAAGACTGCTCTCTGAGCTATTATGTATAGTAATTATGTATGAATTATGTAGTATAAACATAATACATTGGGAGGCATTAAACATAACCATGCCAAACACAGAAAGATAGACTGATATAAAAAGACTTATAACTGATCAAACAAATACACAAGCCACAGACCATAAGGCATTGATGGAGAGAGGGAGAGAGGAGGATGGAGCAGAGGGCCGTGATGATTATGATGTTAATAACTGCTACCAAACACATGTATCCGGTAGAAAAGTGCAGTTGCTAATCTGCGTTCTACATTATAAATAACATTTTAATCTTTATATTATTTTATTTAATGAGTTGTGTTGGCAAATAAATCTAATGATTAAATGTCAAGAAAATTTTTCTATGCTGTGTATTCACCTTTGTGACATTAGTAAACTACATATCTCAGCGTCCTCTATCACATCTGTTTAAAATAAGGAGGGAGAAACTTTTTTAGGCAGAGACACAGCATGCCAAAGAACTTTTGGCGACTGCGTCATTTCACGTCACCTTCGCCTGGGCAAAATATGAGGGCGAACAGTACTTTCTGCGCCTGCATGAGTGGAAAAACCTCTCCACACCAGCGGGTGATGTGGTCTGTATTCGACACACGGCATTTAGGCTCTTTCCCTGGCAGGGTCCAACACAGATTTAACATGCTGAACTGGCCAAAAAAAACGCTGACAGGGGTCTGACGAGTGCCAGCGATGCGGCTTATACCACATAAACTACGGCCCAAGACTGTCCAGTGGCTGACTGGCGTCTTTGCAAGTGACAGGTTTAAACGCTGGCAGTGGAGCAGTATAATCAGTCAAGTAATGATGAAACACAGTATAGAACACAGGGAATTGCATTCAAACCTGTACAACTCTGACAAGAAAGCAAACAAGTCGGAGGTGAAGGGGCAGACAGAGGCAACGAACAAAGCGGTAAGAATATTTTGATGAGAGGTGATGGGCAGTCCACACATGCAGCAGCAGCAACGCGACTTTTCATAAACTCCATTCAGAGTTTATTCCACAACCAAGGAAAGATGGAGAGGAGAAGGTTGAAATAATGATGCAAAAAAGAAAAAAAAGAAGAAGAACAAGGACATGGAAGAGGCAGGGAAAGGAGTGTCAACAGAAAGAAGACAACCAAACAAAGAAGGTGTCGGTTGAAAGTAAAAAAGAATGAAGCAGATGGATTAATTCTGGAAGAATATAATAATAGATAATGTGAAATATTGCAAAGAAGGAAGTGACAAACAATGCATTGTTTACCATATGTCACACTGCCAACGTGCTGGGGATTGAAGCTTCGGTCCACATGAAGGAAGCTGCCTCATTAGAAAACTCCCAACACATTGCTACCTGGTATTCATGTGAAGATAATAAGCGACTGCTCTTCATTTGCTGTCAGTCAGCTGTGCAGTTCTTTTAGCATCCAGCCGTAGGAGAACCGGTCTTGCCATCTCTTCTAACTCGTGTACAAAAAAAGACCACACTCGCAAACACACTCCTTTTGATCAAAGCTTAATCTTTCCTCTCCACCCTAATGAGATACAATGAAAACGAACACAAAGGATGAAAATAATACAACGCCAGGAAGTGTGATAATTGCTTTAAAAAGTCTTTTCATTATTTTCAAACTGGAGCAGACTCCTATCTGGCCTGAGGGCAGCAGTTTGGGAGATAACTGGGGATTCATGATGTGATTGTGATTATTGATGAAAACGGAGAGAGGGTTGGTCGGCTGCTGTTAATTCCCCCCCCCCTTCCCTCCAACAGACGTGCCGCTGACGACAACACGTGTGGACTTGCATTTCAGTGCTCATCCTATCATCCAATGCTTCTGATGAATACAAATAACCAATTAGAAGAGGGTGGAGGCGCGATGAAGACAGACAAAGTTGCAAACACGTAACATGGCAGCTGGCTGAGTGTCATGTGGAATAGAATAACTGAGAGATAATAACTTGTCCACACACAGGTGTGGATATCATTTCTGAATTGGACACATGAAACTATGCGAGTTAATTAATGTTCTGGCTCTTTCAGTTGTATTACCATGGATCAAATGTCACACTTTCTGCCTGATTGTCTGCTCCCTGATCGCCAAAGAAACTCTCCATCAGCTCTTCCTGGAACTGGCCTCTTGATTCTGGCTGCTGTAAGCTCGTCTGTATAACCTGGTGTTATACATGTAGTCGCGGTCCCTTCACAGGTTAGCCTGTTCTTCGGACTGTGCTTTATTATAACCACCATTCCCAGCAACCAGCAATTGGACTTGGACTGCCAGTTATTCACCAAGGTAACATATCCCATCTCCTGATTGTCATTCTGTCTTACTGACACTTGACTTACTGCCTTAACCACTCTGCTACCAGGCCGCCTATCAATAGATAGCTATATAATAGAACTATATATGTGTATATTTGTAAACCAAGATACACATGCAAGTCCAAAAAACACATATAGGCTCAGTGGGTGAAATCCACATTGCTTCAAGATGAATGAATCCCAGGTCTAACAAACAACCCGAATCTCATGTGTCTTGGCAGGATTTTGGCAAAGACTTTTCCCAGCAGGCTGAACAATGTGATACCATTATCAATTGCTTTGTGTTCAATACGAACACACCTTTGCAGTGTGTAAAGCAAGGGATAGGACAAAGATGTCAATGTAAAATGTAAATCAAGGAGAAATTGCAAACGTTAGAGAGAGAAAAGAGAGTTTAGAAAGGTGAGCTGGATGTGGCTTGTGTGTAGTAAGCTCAAGTGTCCTCTGGGCTTTGGGAGAAAGCTTGCTTTAGGTTTACGCTTGTGTCAAGCAGGATTGTGGTCACGTCATCATCACATTGGCAGCATCTCCGCAACTCAGTGTCCTTTGTTCTTCTATACTTTCATGTCTAAATTTTTCCTTTCAGTCAGGCTTAGATAAAATCCTCCTTCCCTTCCAAAAAAATGAAAAGAAACCCTAGCAGAGAAGTAAAATGACCAAACAAAATAAAACAAAGTAAGACATCCCAAGGACAGGACAGGCCCCGCAGTGCCAGCGAGGCTAACGAACTGTCTCGCTACAGCCTCAATCTCCTCCATTGATTTGCTGACAGGGGATCTTTAGCCCTGAGTAAAAACAATCTATTCAAGATACCACTTTCTGTCAGCACTGTACATTTTGAAATACCTTATTAAACATTTATGACTGGGCAAGAGTTATTACAACAACAATTCTATTAATCTAATTCATCACTTATCTGTCCATGGCTTCTAAATGTGCCTTTACTGTCCCATTATTTACACACTGAGGTTCATTGCCACCTTTAAAAAAATAAATTTATAAGATAAGTAGGATCACACAATTCCATTCAATTATACATTCAATAAAGAACATTATGACATATTTGACAGGACATAATTCAAAAGTAGTCGTTGCATGAAGCATTAAGGAATTAAAATGTGGGCAAATTATGTCATAAAAGCCACTTTAGAGACACCAGTTATCTCCACAGTAAAGAGGATAGGACTGAAAATTGCATCTGAGCTTAAATGAAGTCCCACTACAAAGTGAAGTGTTAAAGCCTTTCAGCATTAGATGAAAGAAAGCCAGAGAGGTGTCACCATCCTCTCATAAAGGAATATAATTAGGAGTAATTATCCCTTCCAGTCTATTGTGAACAAAATGTAAAATCCTTGCATTACATGCAGACATCCCAAATTATTACAACTCATGTGGAGAACAGAATAATATGTGAACCAAGGTGAAAGATGAAGTTTATGGTTCAGGAGCCAAAGTGCTGGAAAAAGTACAAAAAATGCATCATGTATTTACTCTTATCTTTGTGTAATGTTTGACTTTGTTTGATGATCTGAATCATTTAAGTGTTGCAAATATGCAAAAAAAAGGCCTTATAGCAAATGCTGATCCAACCAGATTAAAACGGCCATTAGCATTTATTCTCTGGGGACCATGGAAATCCATTTCATGGTTTCGATCCATTTTGGTCTGACCAAGTGTGACCAACCAACTACAGAGCAATATCTGAAGACTTTCCATGACAAAAAAACATCAACACTTCTTGAGAATATTTACAGTATACGTTTTACTAAAATCGCTCTGTGATTATGTCGCTCTAATTTTTCACTTTGCAAATTGCACAGCAGACACCTTTGCTTTGTGCGTCTTATTCAGTTTGCAGTAATGGCAATTTCCATCCTAACATTTTCATCAAATTACCCTCAACGATTATGTAATGTAAAGAAGCAGAGTGGATGTTTTCACCGTGAACTACACTGGTTATGTAGATTCTTCAATTTGACATTTTCTTTCTATTAAATCCAACATCTGTATTTGACAGGCAGCACTAATGTCTGTGCCAGAATGTCACACTGTTTGAGTAAGGTCTAATAAATTAATAGAGGTCACTGCAGAACAAAACGAACATCCTCCTTTATAGAGATCATTAGTTACATTCAAGGAAGGGCATCCTGTAGTCGTCACCGTCAGTCGGAATCAACACGCTGCCACTTAAATGGACACTTCAGCCTCAACTGGTCTTTTTATGGACGACAACAGTTTTACATTAGCGTGGGAATAATTTCCAACATCAGCGATGTGCCAACAGTGCTTTCAGATACACTACCCGTCAAAAGTTTGGACACACATAGTCTTTACCATCTATTTCATGAAAAGACACACATGTCTTCAGTTGTGTTACCGTCATAGCAAAATGGTTTTATTATGATCAGATTTTGGATAAGCGGAAGACAATGGATGGATGGATGGATATATATGTAAATATTTCTTTGAAACACAGTTTCTATTATAAAATTTTATGTTAAAAATATATCATTTCTGTATGTGTCCACACACTTTTCTTTCTGACATTCTGACCTTGATATGGTCCAAGTTTTCATTTTACACAACAACTAGTTGGTTAGTGTGAGTGCATGCCGTTTTAAAATCCACTGAAAGTGATCCTTGGTCCAACCTTTTAGGGGAAAAGTGACGAGAATGCTCATTCAGACATGAAGCTGTCAGATTAATGGAAAGGGGGCTTCCTTGACACAATTCCCCTCTTGCTCCATCTATTTTGGCCATCCTGCCCCCTTTCTCCGATCAGCCGATGCCCCCTAACTTTTGTCCTTCTTTCTATATGAGGTTCGAGTTCAAGTAACTTTATTTGTACATGTAGGTAGCTTTAGTACGCAGTCATGGGTCATACATCCTAAAAACACACTTCAACATAGGAACAAAAGACTGTGTGTGTGGTATTTGATAGTACAACTACAGAAGCAGACAGGAAACTCTAGAGTTGAGAGGGGGAAGGATGTGCAGCAAAAGTCAATTGTTCTTGATGACAAGAAAACAAATACTGCTGAAATGATGTGTAGTTGAACTCTTACCTAAAGTCTAGAGTCTTTCCCCAAGAGCAGCAGCACATAAATAAAGAACAATGCCACTTAAATGTGAATAGTACTGCATGCACCCCTTGCAAAAGTGAGTTTTTGGAAGTAATATTAGTTATAATTCATATTATAACAGAAAATTTACAAGATCTTGAAAATAAAAGTAAAATGTAATTTTCATGACAGTAATACAGCTTAATTATCACAAAGTACATGTGCTAGGACTCACTCTCAGCAAATACCCAAAGTAAAGTACTCATACTTGTACATATTCCGGTTTCAATACATTGATTCTGCCACATCTAACATGATACTTCCATGTTTTTATTTGGTATATTTAGTTTTCGGTATTTTTGTTTTGTTTCATATTTGATCCTCCTCTGGGAGAAAGATTTGTTTTTTTATTAAATTGAACTAAACAGAATAGCTTCACTTTATTTCCATTTTTGCGACCTTAACTGGACCTGTTTGTGCTCTTCAGATCTTCTCGTTCCTGCAACACCCTGGCTTTACCACATCAAAATAATGCAGCTCGAGGCAAAACAATGTCAGGGATGTGGTCATTAATTGGCACTAGAAAGCCGAGGTTGAAGGGGTAACGAAAGAACATAATCTTTAAAACTAGGGAGGATGTATCTTGGCTGTCTTTGTCCTCTGCTTCATTTGTCCAGTTGTCTACCTCCTGAAACTCTCAGCCAATTAGAGTCAGTTGTGAGACGCTGTCCATCTGTCAGCAGCCAAAAGCTTTCCAAAAATCCCAGAGGACGCTGTGTATGTGTTTGTGTTGGTTTGTTCGTGTGTGTCCAATTGTCATCAGCTGCTCCCCTCACTCTCTCACCGCGAGAACTCAAGATAGCACAACACAATAATACTACCATGTGTGCACAAATCATAAAGACGCACACAGAGGAAAAGACACACGCACAGATGTACACACACTAAGCCAGCGCCAGGCTGAGCTGTCTCCAGTCTTCCACCCACCTCTCGCTCTCGGAGACAAGTGAAGTTAAATCCAAGTATAGGGGGGCCGACAACACCCTTTATAGGAGCAGCTTGAGAATGCAGCCAGGTGACCCCAAGACCCTATCAAGTGTGCGCACAGCACAGACACACACACACACACACACACACACACACGCCTGTGAAATGCATAAGAGGTGAAATGATAAAATGTGAGAACTAGATAAATTAAAAAGCAAAGGATTGTCTTCTGTAGAGCAGCAGAGCGGGGGGTAAAAGGGCAATATATTCAGTTTGTTTTTTTAAAAAATGGTATGTATCTAATTTTAAAAAAAGAACATGCCCGGAGGCAGAGAGAAGTATGTGTCGTGAGCATCGTGTAAGCCAACAGTGAGAGTTCATCAAGATACCGCAAACCAAAAGATATCAAGAAAGGAGTCATTCTGTGAGGAATTACAAGCAGCAAAGAAAATAAAGTAATTCCCCGTGTTTTCTATTAAGACATGCTGTTGGCAGCAGTGTGTCTTTATTTCTGAAATCTTGACAAGATGCCATTCCACTCCTGTTTCCCAAGGGTGCGACAAAAAATCTGTACTCACAAGTAATTCTTCCAGCTGTACGAGTGTTTATGGTCGAGATAAAGGGGCATTGTTTGAACACTGTTTGACCCCAGCACTCGAGTTAGCTCACTCTTTGTAAATTAGCCTTTGCTCTGCAGTCAAGAGCACAGGAAGCTCCAATTACCTTAAGTCAGGTGTGCGACAGCAACAGTAATGTTTGCCCAACACGTAACAGTATTATTGAGTGTGCTGTTTGACAGAGCAGAGTAACACAAAGTTCGCTATGAGCAAATGCTGCCTTGTCTGCTAGCTTGAATATTGTAAGTCACATTTAGCTAAATGTTCAAGTCAATATGCATCAAAAACAATGATGACTGAAACCTAAGACGGTTCAGATGAAATGATTTGTTAAAATTAACACTAGCAAGTTAAGTGTAAAACTAATAAACTGCACTTTTGTCAAATTATTACATTTTATTCTAAAAAAAAGCATCTTCTCCATTTGATGGAATAGGAGGAGAAAATGCTTCTCGAAAAGTACGTTTACTCAGAATGTAGATGTACATGAAAAAAGAGAGGATATAGAGTCTAAAGCAGACTACTAACCCCTTTCACTGCAACAGCCATCCTGGCTAACTACCAACGGCATTTTAAAGAGCGACACAAAAACATTTCTCCTGGTAGAGTGTAGACGTTGTGACGGCTTGACAAAACATCTCAGAAAGCAACCGAGGCACACTCGGAGAGAGAGAAAGTACATCACTTAGCATTACTTTCTTCGCTCTTAATCTGACAGGTGTCAGCCATGAAAAAGGAATGGGAGGGGGACTTTCGATCCCTCACTGGGCGTCTTGTGTTTTTTTTTTTCCATCCAGTGGTGCAATCCAGATTTCCACGAGACGCCATAAAGATGTAGGGAGTGGTGTGTGTGTGCGCGTTTCTCTGTCCGCCCTTACGCCCTTATCTGTTGCACAGAAACCTTTAACTGCACTTCCTGCCATGACGAACTCTCCAGGCACAGAGAAGGTCACTGTGACACGTTTTCACATTTCTACCAGTCAAACTTTTTATGTCAAACTGAGACTTTGTAATGAAAGAAGGAAATATCAGCAACAGCTTTCCAGGGAAAGGCTTGATAGGTATCCCCCGTGGCAATATATGGCCAGTTTCTATGGCTCGGGGCAATGATTGGAGGGAAAATCTGTGGCTGTGTGTCCATCTGTCGCCATACTTATGCCTCTTTTGTCTCCTTGTGTTGAAAGGAAACAGTGAGGTATACAGCCGCCTGTTACCTCCAGTGCTAAAAGCTGATGTTTTTAAGAAAACACATTAAGCTTCTGAACAAAAGAATCACACGTCAGACAGCTTTTCAGAACAGCTGTAGCCATGACAGGCAATGCCCTGAAGTGCCTGCTGTGCAAAGCGTGCAGAAAAGAAGAGGAACCCAAATGACAAATCCTTTTAGAGGTGAGCAAGAGTGCACGGTGGAGAGAGCCAGCTAAGGTAGATGTGGAGAATCCAGATGTGGAAATCACTACGGAGGCAGAAAAAGTTCGATAAAATGTAATTGACTGGGCATGTAATCACACTTTTCTTCTTTAAGTTGATACAAATGGCTCGTTGGCCAGCAGCCCTTGACATTTTGCTGTGTGATCTGAATGTGATCACACCTGGCTGAAAGCATGTGGCATTTTCAAGAGTGTAATAATTAAGAGGCGACAGATTTTCCTTTTTTTTGTCCCATGACAGTGTGTCGTGGCATTAAAAAGGTCGAGGATGTACTCCTCGGCCAACAGCACTTCACATTTTACAGCTTCCACTCGCGTGATTGTTAGACACTCTTGGCTGCTTGTGACATTTCCAAGCAATCGCTAATTAGACGTAGTGTGTAATGTTGTTTTGTGAGGTAGAGGGGGCCATTAAAAAGGCAGTTTGTGTTCCCCAGACATGAACACAACCATGACAGCAGTGGTGCTAAGCAGTACATTACTGCAGCTTGAAAGTTAAGACACTAAGTAGTTACAGCTTAGTACCAGTGGGCAGGTTTTGACAAGGAGAAAGAAAATATGGACTCGCACTACTACTGTAGAACTATTAGCAGGTTAGCTTAGCCTGGGTGATTCTTTTCCGTTCAAACGTAAAACCTAGCTCAAACTACAATTTCTAGTGCTGTTCTAGAAAGTGCTGAGTGCGCTCACACACCATGGTGAAACATAGGAGTAGTTAACACAAAGTCTTCTTGTTTAAGCGTGAACATTGTGAAGATACGCCTCCCCGTGCTGATCCGTTTGTCCATTAAGCGTGCGCATCTTATTTTGACAGCTTGGCTGGACCAGTAAATGCTCGCGGCACGTTTAAACCTGTTGCTGAATGTGGTTAAGTTGATGGTGTCAGCATTCAGAGAGATATATTTTCAGAAAGTCTGAGCTTTGAATCTCAGCTGGCGCACAGAAATGCGTTGGTATGAGCTGACGTGTGCCTCAAGCTTTTTTTCAATGAACTCTATCACGCATATTTTCCACACGCTTCAGCGTGTCCGGTCATGTTCACTGGGCTTTTGTGCTCACATACTAAGCAAGAAACGTTTGATGGACGGCATGATGACCAAGTTCAACTGGAACAAACAAGCAGGAGACGACAGATTTGAGGCATGATTTTGCAAAGTATTGCAAACAGCAGCGGTTCTTTGACTATGGGTCTCTCTTGGGTTTTAGGCCTTCGTGTCAACATCTATTCAGCAGGTTAATATTTGCTTACAGAACAAACTTTTTCTGATTGGTTATCAAATGCTGCTGAAGGACTGTGGAAAATATGCCATCTTTAAAGAACTATCTGTCGTGTGCTCAGACCATCAAAGTGAGCCTCTCAGGCTTGTCCCCCCTGCCCATCTGTTTGTGTCTCGGTGTGCCGTCTCGTGCCAGGTTCAGCCCTGTGTTAGTTATGGGAGCGCAGGTCGGCACTGGGCTGGAGAGGTTGGTCCTAAGGCTTTGTCCACACATCACCACAGCTGATTGCTCCTCTGGATGGTTGGGATTCTCAGCTAAGACAGGGATTACTGACCCATGTCGGCTTCCCACCTTTACAGCAGCCACTGCGATGTTCACCCAGTCTGAACTGTGAAGCCCCAGGGAACTGAAAAGATGTGAGCGAGCGTGTCTGTGTGTGCTTTAGTTTGCTAATGTCTAAAACTTTGAAAAGATAACTTTATAATATATTTATTATAATGCGCTCCAGCATGACCTTAAAAAAAAAACATTGAATTATCTCAGATCTGACAGTGTCAACAAAAAGTGAAAAATTGACGTCTACATAAAAGTAGAATTAATGGATGAGCTGCTGTGTTAGATGAAGATGAAGGGAAACACTTTTATGTTTCTGGTTTTCTTTTATTATAATTTTATTACAAATAATTCTATTTAGCATTTGTGGGATCTATAATTACAGAAGCTCTGGTCTTTTGATCATAGATTTACAATAAAGTTATGAGAATGCCTGTTACCAAGTCCTACAACTCAATAGTGTACAATGTGCAATCGAGCTGTTACACTCTACAGCTCAATAGCTTACAATCCAGCCTACAGTGCACAATCAAGTCATCTCATTCTATGAAGCGGGCTGAGGTTTCCATTGTGTCGAGGTACTTATTAGGCCCAGATACAGACAGAGCCAGCCAAGAGAGAAGTTAGGGCTGTCCGTCAGACTCTAATGTCTCCCAAACCCAAACTGGCAGGCACACACTACACTGACAGCCCACTAACAACACACCATTGTTCCCTTCGCAAATGGCCACAACACACCTTTCAGTGCCCACAGAGACACCGAGTGTGGCAGAGACAGCCATTTACTGTAGGCCTCGCTCACCCCCACAAATGATTCGTCCATTTGGATAAAATCCTCTATCACGGTATATTCACATACTGCACTGTAGTGTCAGATTTTCCTACACACACACACACACACACACACACACACACACACACGAGAATGCTGAGGCACACCTCACAGCTGTGTCCTATCATACACCCTGTCACTGCTGTGTTTCGATTTCTCTGAGCACACACAGACAGACTTGAGGTGTTGACGCAACAGCCTGTCCTCTCGAGGTACTAACCAGTGGATGGCTTCCAAAAATATCTGATCCCCTAAAGACACAGTTCACTCAAAATAAATGTGGTGATGTTTACCAAAGGAATGTGATTTCACGCAGTGTGTCCAGCATAATGAAGGGTAAACATAAGAGGATGCTCTGTTTTGTAAATGGAAATTTCACTGTTTTACACATTCACTTTGAAAGAGGAACATTTGTGTGAGTGTGTGTGTGTGTGTGCCTTAGCCTGTCATTAACCTCACAGTATGTAAGTAACTTCTGACAAATCGGTACAGTGTCACAACATACTGAATATAGCCACCAATGAGGTGAGTGGGTTTATTTGTTTTTGGATGTCATTTTTGGCTAATAGCACTTGGGTTTAATCCAACAAGAATGACAGAAAACATATGGAGAGATGTAGAAATACCGCTGTTACACCAGACACGGAGTGACAGGACACCGACAGAGGCTCCATCTGATGTCAAATCTACCTTCTGTCGAATCTCCTCTTCCATCTTAATGGGGGAGCCGAGCTCAGCAACCTGACGCACTCCCTCGCTGGCATAGCCTCCATACTCCCACAGCAGGTATTCTTTGGAATGAGACGCACCAATCAGAGCTGACCAGTGGTTGGCTCGTCCTGGAAGACAGAACCAGGGGGGAAACTGTAACCTTGCTGCGGGAGTCTAGTTAATGTGTCGTCAAAGTGTGTTGTTTGCGTAATCAGTGTGTTCTTGGATAAAACACATCCTGTGTGACACTTCATGTGAGCAAATACACTATAAATTAATCTACACAGGCCTTTTTTTGTCTCAGATACGAGTACAAAAAATATGTATATGTCAAAACCATATCTGACCCAATGTTTATATTTACATAGAGTATGTTAAATATGTATCTGAAAAACACCTGTATCCAGTTAAATCTGGATTTACTCAATGCTTCACACACTGTAGGTCCCGTTTCTAAACAGTTATTCTTGTAAATAACTCAATAAAACAATAAAGGATTTCATCCTTGTTTTGTGCCACTGTTTCTTTTTTTCTTGGTAGTTTTGTTTATAGGGTGTTCGCTTATCTCCACAGTAAACTCACTTGGATAGTCTTTTGGATGCACCTTCTCCGACCAGTTGCCGTAGAAGGTGAGTCTGTACTTGGCCGTTCCACAGGCGCAACACTCTATGGCAGGGGCTCCTGTAGCTTCACCGATCGCACGCTCTGTAGGGAGGGGCCACACACACACACACACACACACACACACACACACACACACACACACGCAAAGTCTGAAAGGTTTAAAAGATGCTCAAAGACACTAACAGAAAACCCAGCTCAGGATTTTTGACATAAATGCACACCTGTCTAAATTATCAAATGAATGGTTACAATTTAGAATCAGCGAGAATGTCACAAAATTACATCCCTGGAATAAACTGGTATTTAAACGACACATTAGCCCTAACACAGGCTCATAAATATTTAAAAATTGCCCTGGACCAATATTTTTGCAAAGATAGGTCAAGGGGACTACTTGAATATTTATGAGTCACCGAATTATTCGGAAGAAATTTTCACTTGACATCTAAGTTATAACAGGATGAGTCAAACATTGAAGGAGCCTAACTTATTTCAGCAAACTTCAATAGGGTAGCTTGATTGGCTTGCATAATAACCTGGAAAATTACATTTAGAAGAAGAGAGGGAGCTTTTATGAAAGTAAAAATCCCTGGAGATAAAGTTTGAGACTCAGTTTGTCCAGTTTGGTGTTTATCTGCTAGCCTGACAGCTTTCCAAAACTGGTTTGGTGAAATCACAGGTAACATAAAAGCTGTGAAACACCTCTGTGGTAAAATAACAAATGATATTTAATTTTCACACAGACTCCAATATGAGCCACAAACTGTTGTCCCCCATATTCCCCACAGCCTCTGTTTGCTATAAATCTTGTTTAAACATGGTATCTGCTCCGCTAAAAGCTTGAACAGGGGATAATGGCACCACGATGAGTGGTCAAGGATGAAAAGATGAGCAGGAGATGCTGGGCAGCTGCCATTACCTTTCTCACAAAGCCGAATAGTGAGGGAACCTTCATCCTGGAAATAAATGACTCTCTTCTGAACAATACTGGCCCTGGAGAAGCAAAAACAAGAGGGAATGGCAGAGAAAAATATATA
The DNA here is from genome assembly GCA_032270685.1 of Microctenopoma stevenorrisi. Taxonomy (NCBI): domain Eukaryota; kingdom Metazoa; phylum Chordata; class Actinopteri; order Anabantiformes; family Anabantidae; genus Microctenopoma; species Microctenopoma stevenorrisi. The sequence continues at coordinate 2,462,789 of JAUMTR010000024.1, forward strand.
AATGAGAAATATAAATGACAAAGGAACGGGATAAAACACTGGACAGTAAAAGGCATTAGATTCACAATACCACAGAGATTTTCTTTCTTCAGTATCTGTTCCATGTAATCCTGGGTGACAGAGGGAGGTAATGGGCTCCCTGAGGGTTCATAATGGACACAGGGTACATACCCTTTTAAAGAAAAAGCACCATATTCTCCAGACCTCATGATACAATCACACCACTTAGATAGGACGTGTAACAGAGCAATCCTTCCCACTGACGTGCAGGAGAGAGCTGGGATTATACAGACCCGCAGAGGAATATTCTAATCTATGGACTATTATTGTCTGAAAATGAAACCTTGCCAGTGAAAATAGGCAGTTTTACCTATAGCATATAAAATGCTCTTCAGTTTCTCATATTGTACAAACAGAGCTGTAAATCTTTCCGTGAGCTGGCGTCAGACAGTTTTCTACAGAAGGAGATAAAAACCGCACGTCCTTGCATTCTTGCAAAACGTTTACACTAGATTTGCAATATTTGCATGTTCCATCCCATTGCAACAGAGTTAAACACACTGACAGCTCTTTTACACGTAAGTTTGCGCCTACATTTTCTGATTTGATGATGTAAACTGCTGGGTGTACCGACAGTCTGCCCAGCCCACCCTCTCTCAACAAGTATGAATGTTGATAAAACATACTAATAAAGCAGAAACTGATCTAATTCTCTGACTGGTTGGAAAAAGAAGCTTTTCTCATCACTGAGGTTGTTCTGAGCCAACTTCATCGGAGGCATCGAGGCACCTTTACACAATAACATCCTTTTTGAAACATATTTCTAATTTAAAAAATGACATAATGTATATTTATATTATATAACCTGAAATATATCAGGATTCTAACAACACTATATTGTAGTTCTAAAAGCAGTTTTGTATTACAGCAGCCAGGTCTTCGGAGTGTCTAGCTCATCCACTGGAGACACATAAAACAGAGATATGAGCTGAACAACACTGAGTGTGGAGACAGAGGAGGGACCAGCGACATTAAGTAGGAGTTATCGGTTATATTGCTCCAATAAATCTTACACGGACTGAATGGTGCAATATACCCTGCAACATAGGTTGACTGCTTGGGCATGAAATTGGAAAACAAAAGTGAAGAATACGCGTTATTATTGAGCAGTCCTTCGTTTTAAGTAAATTTTCCAATAGTTACAGTAACAATGGTCAAGTGGTTCATTTTATAAATGTATCAATCAATACAAAAAAAATGGTCCTGTGGAAGGAGTTTGGATTCTGTTCACTGCCAGCTATCTGTACAACTGATTCATACCTATAGTTACACTTCCTGCCTGTCTGCCCTCAAGACAGATCTTCCTCACCGTGTGTTCTGATCAATCTGTGCATTACTAGCTGCTGCACGCCAGGGTGGGCAGACTTTACTGGAGAAATGTGGGAGGAAACAAGCTCTCTCAATTTCCCTCTGGTCCTAAACAGGTCATAAAGTGCGTAATATAGCATTTTTAGCAGTGTACAAGTGGAGGCCTTACACTGGAGGGGAAAGTTAGGCCACAGACCTAGAACTGTGAAGAATAGTCTACTGTTACCTTGAGTATCTGCAACTATAGGGGTCAGTTCCTCATGCACATAATGCCAATATCTAGTTAGGTTGTCATTTTATATTTGAGTTCAATACATGCCCAAATACAAATACCAACTATTTCATGAGCACCAACAAGTGAGTTTTGGGAGCGGGAACTGTTGTTACAGTGAGATAAGGGATTGAGGCACTGCAGACCAGGCTATCAACAGTTCTCACAGGGACTAGTTCTTTACTCTGAAAAGTAGTCCCAATGTATATTTTTTGCTGTACAACAACAGTTACTGTATACTCTTTACCTGGAGTAATTCTTTACGCTGGGTTTAGCAAAACTACACACTCCCTGTAACGCCGGGCACTTGCATTAATCATGGCTCTTGTTGCCGTGTGACAGCCACAGTCATTCTTCTCGGTCATCCTGAGACAGTGTGTTCATGCTTAAAGCGTAAAAGTTAACAAACTGTGATACTGAAAGGGACCGATCTCACTGAGATGCAGCGTCTGGAATGGGACCATTAACTGTGGTAAAGGGGTCAAAGTGGTGCAAGAAGAGTCTGAGAGAATGTGAAATGATACGTGGAAGAGGGAATAAAGAAAAATCTAAATTCATTTGTTCTCCTTTCGTGAACCTTTCTGTTAGATGTGCTTTTTTGTAAAGTGAGTGGTAATTCTGTCTTTTTTAGCCTTAAACAATTTGAACAATGGGACCATCTAAAAAGCCTAAAAATCAAAGATTAACATCTTTGATCCATTGTTCAAATATTGATTAGTTCAGCTTCAGAGGTATTAGTAAAACTGTATTTTGTGCCTGTTTGCTGTGAACAGCCGTTTTACTCTAGAGTGCAGTTGGGGTTCACGATCAAGTCATCTTGACCAATTCTGAAAATACTGGATTCAGTTTATTCTTTGCTTGAGAAATATTTGGTAAATTCTTTTTTTTATCTGTTTCTCCATTCTGTATTTGTCCATTTAGTACAACTGATGCACATGTGGGCTCAGCAAACTGCTCATTACAAATAAAAGCACTTAACCAGATTCTTCAATTCTGTAACAGGAGGCACCATGTAGAGCTTTGATATAACGATGACATGTATACCTGACTGTCTCTTAACATATTTTTCCTCAACATCCCTTCAGACTGGGAGATTTTGTCAACGGCTCCCTTGCTATGTCCCGTTTAACTGTAGGAGTCAGCCACTTTAGATCTGGACTCTCACAGTGGGTGAGCACATTCATTCTACCTCCTCTCTCAAGACATCCTCTCTCTTCAGCCGTTTTGCGAACTAGCACAACCACTTAGCTGGGGCTCTGCAGATGTCTGTAAGATTTAAGTATTTTCAAATGTCACATTTTTCCTTTTCTAACATATATATATATATATATATAGACACACACACACACACACACTCCATCTCAGCAACATGTCTGCTGACTCGTCTGTTGACCCTGGAGGGTTGGCTGGGCTCCCTGCTTAATGTTCAGCATGTGGTTTAGGTTCATGAAGGGATCTCCCCATTGATCCGCTCCAAAACACACTGTTCATACAATAATGTTTTCCCTCCATCGACGTTTAAGTTTCCCTGACTGTAATAATAAACATCACCAGAGTAAGTGGAGGAAACCAAATTCCAATTGCTGAGAAAATGTGGAGCCAAAGATGATAGAACAAGACATCCCACACGCTGGTAGAGTGTTTACTACAGTATGTAAAAATAACACTTGAGACACCATCCATCAGTAGTGTGTACAGAATTTGAATTTGAATGAATACAATTTCCTATAAACCAATAATGAGTTGATTTGGGTACAACAGCAAGCAGCAATCAATTTGGACTGAAAGAATTACAAGTAATAGTAATAGAGGTGTGCAAAGCAGCCAGTATTTGTATCTGTATTTGTAATCGAGTAGAATTCAAATATCCAGTTGTTTTGCTTTACACTTTTGATTTACGTTATAGTGTCAGTATTCTTTAATTATATCTTTTATAATAATTATAAATGTGAATATTGGTTGGCGTTTTTCCACAAATGCAGGGATGAATATGTAATTAAACAGGACATAACAGCCATTACCTCATCCATGGTTAAACCAACAACTAATGACTTCATTTTCAGCTTAAGTGTATTTGATTAGCAAATGTTAACAGATGTTTGATATCTCTGCCTCTGCTGCTTTGCCTTTTGCACATATTACAAATGACTTTGGTTTTAACTGCAGCACTGACTGTAAAATGTTTCCACACAGAACTTGGGCAAGTTTTGTTGGCTGGTGGAGGATGGCTCAGCTGCAGCCACACTCTTTTCTATTTGGTTGCCTAAATCCATGTGTCAGCTACGTTAATGAGTGATGGTAAGCTATGCGAGGGTTAACTAGCCTATAGCCTCCATCTCAGTGTCTGCAAAAGTCAAAGCAACAAAACAAGCATTGTTTTAACCCTTTTAACTGAACATTAACGTTACTCTGTCCACAGCCTGTTGTCTAAATTACCAAACTATCAGAGCTGCATAAACGGAGCGAACAAGAGAGCAGCCGTCTGCAGACGTCAATAATGCAGCGAGACTCCTGAACGTCAGTCACGGACATGCACTGCGGTCTCATGAGGAAATGCAGCTTCTTGACACAAAGTTTTTCTTCTTCCTGAATACAAATATTTTGAAACTATTTGTTTAGAATAAGTATTCGTAAAAATCACATTAGTTATACCTTTCGGCTCCACCCCTAACATGTAAAGTGAAAATTGAAAGTGTGAGTAAGGATAGTAAAGTTGACAAGTTGACATTAATAACTCCAAAGGTATTCATTTTTTATGTAGGTTCATCCTTCTGCTGTCTGAGAATTTGATGTCAACAACTTGTTTGTTCATGCACATTTGTCAGCGATTCTCCTCAATAAACCATAATCAAAACAAGTGAAACTTGGCCTTTTAACCTTCTCTTTGCAGCCATATCGGTTTGATATTTATGCCCTAAACTTGGTCAGAAGTCAACTTCACAGCGGCAAACCACCAGGAGTGTAAAAGTGTTAAACAAAAAAAAACATTTATAAGATTTAATGTTCTAATGTTATTACATTGTTCCCAATCAATTTATGGGGCGGCATGTGCGCTCAGTGGGTACAGCAGTCGTCTTCCAACCTAAGGGTCAGCGGTTCGATTCTCTGTCTCCACAAAGCTACATGTCGTGGTGTCCTTGGACAAGACACTGATACCCTGTAGTAGCGCAGACACAGGTCTAGCAGCTGCCCAAACAACAATTTCCCCAAGGGGATCAATAAAGTATTCATTATTATTATTAAATATACAGAAACAACTACCTTGCTAACAGCTCACATTTGTACAGAATGTACAAATGTTCTTTGTATGTAAATTCTTTCTTTGAGTGTGAATGAGTTTTCTGGGAGCACAGGTACAACAAAACTAGACCACTGTGCTCCAGCAGTCACACAAAACACGACCACATAATTAGTGAACCAATTATTAAGATTCAAAGTGTATTAGTCCCAGATGGAAATTGCTTTGCCAGGTTACAGCTGCTCTCTTTTAAATAATGCAAACGGGAATGAACAACATCAAAATTAATATTCGACTGTCAAATGGAAAACATCTATCCTTCTGTAACTGCTTTATTATATTTCCACAAAGTCTGCGAGCTTAAAGGTTTTCTGCAATAACAGAGCAAAATTAAATTAGCATTTGGTCACTTGGCAGATGCTTTTATCCAAAGCAAATAGTATTTGTGCATCTTTGTTTTCAAGGCTGTTCTGCATTTATGGTGCAGTCTGTAGTTCAACAGCACCACACAATCGTATCAGAAAACATTTCCCAGTAACCTAAAGTATCGAATGAATTAAATGAATGCTGGACTTTACCACAAATGTCAACAGAAAAGTCAAAGGATCCCCATTCATTAGAATTCATCCTCTGGAAAATGCCTGAACCAAATTCTGACCCATGCCAGCAGTAAAATAAATAAGTTACTCTTCATTTATCTAGCAGAGTTAAGACGCGTTTAACAGACACGACAGAAATAATGATAATAATAATGAATACTTTATTCATCCCCTTGGGGAAATTGTTGTTTGGACAGCTGCTAGACCTGTGTCTGTGCTACTCTGGGGTATCATGCGCTACTACGAGCTATCATGCCAGCCCCAAACATATTTTATATTCCCCAAACATATATGAAAACATATTTTCAGAAAAGAAAAGGAAAACAGACTGTATGTCAACAGTTAGATGTTTCACTAAACAGTCTGATATTGCAGCTTAACTTGGGCTCTTCCTGCTTATTTTAGCCATAACTGACACTGGCAGAACCAACAACCTCCAGATAGAATGAGCAATTCCATAATGATGATGCAAAATGAAAAGTTGTACTCAGAAATGTATTTGTTAGTGTGGATGTTGGATTCAGCATATAATTCTAATGGTCACATTTCATCACTGCTTGTCATTGGAGCTCGACAACAAGGTCCGACGCTCCTAAAAGTCATTAACAATCATTTTCTGAGAGCATGAATCTACATACAAATTATTTGCCAGTCAAGAATTCAAACTGACAAATAATGTTATCTACAGGCTCCACCACAAAAATGCTTAATACTAAAAAAATCTATTTATTTCAGCTGATTTGTTTCTGCATTTAGTATTCGTGAGACTTAAACTGAAGCTAACCCAGTTATCAGGGATTTCTGAAGGCAGAGAATACTTAGCAAAAGCATCTAATCCTGAGATCAATACAAAAGGCTTTATTCCGACTGTGTGACTGTGTCTAGACACAAGACTTTGGATCCAACTTTCAAACAGCTTTAGAGGCCTTGCAGATAGACTTGTGTTGTCATTGAGCGAATAGACGACCGGTGGCCTCTACGTCCTCCTGGAGTCCTCCCAGTAGCAGCAGCGGCATACTGATGGGAGGGGGGTCGATGTGAGGGTAAAGTGTGATGAACAGACAGCCGGAGGGCAGTGATGGAGCGAGAGGAGGAATATAAGAGTAAACTTGATAACAAGAAGAGAGGTGATCAACAAGAAAGCAAAACTTAGATTGGAAAATGGTCTACTCGACTTTCTGTAGATTAAAAGGCAGATTTGAGCTGACTTCATCAGAACTACCAGAAGGACCCTGGTGATCAGGAGTAACGAAAGTGCTGTGGAAGAAGTGTGACCCCCCCCGATTTGTTTTTTTTTTATTTTATTTTTTTAAATAATGAATTAATTCATTAAGAGAAAACTTACCCTATGACCCAGACTCTATGTGAAAAAAATAAGGCCCTATAGTAATTACAATTTTGCCGTCTACCTCCAAATATGTATTTACTACATATTTGAGGGAATTCTGAATTCAAAGCAGAATGTCCAGCCAAAAACCTCAACGTCGAGTGTACTTGGGTTATTATAAAAGAAAAAAGAAAACAAGATCTTTTTGCGACTCATTTTAGTAAGACCATCATTATAAAATATGGAGCCTGTCATATATATTGCTGTTTGCATCATTTAAAAACTGCATTTTGTATTTTGTGTGTCCTACTGTATCTGTGTGTATTATGTATTTCTTTGATGATCTGGGTTTCTCGGGTGTGATAAACATGCAAAACAAAAAATAATCTGGAAAAGGGGAAAACACTTTATTTACTTTATTGTACAGACCCTGCCAGAGCCTAAGGAGCAGAAGTGGAAGACTACAATTATTGCATTATATCTACATTTGAATCAGTTCATCCATGAGTCAGAATACACATTTGTGACAAATGTAAGAAAATAGCCTCCTGGTCTTCCTGAGATATAGTGTTGATGATAATGAGCCAGACATAAGGTCACAGTGACCCTGATCTGAGATCACAAAATGCAATCAGTTTGTCCTTGAATCCTGGGGGACGCCGTCTCCTGCACAGAGGCATTATGACATTTTGTAGGTAATGAGGGGTGGAGGAAATGGAAAAGTCAGCATGGAATATGGAATAAGTCAGCGTGATTATAGCAATCTGAAGGAAATAAAACGGACTCATTAGGAAGAAGATGTCGGTAAGTATGATCTCGAGATAGTACCGTAACGTTCCAGTTCCTGTGAAAGCTCCTGTTGGAGTCTGCAAACATTTCCATGGGTGGATTAGAATTAGCATCTAACTTTACTTTTTGGCTTTTAAAGAAGGACAAAATGCCACTTATGATTGTTATTACAAACTCTGTGGATGCTAGATGCCAAAGATTTCTTCAGAGGTAAGACACATCACCCTGTAAAATCCATCTACAAAACATCGTTAGCATAGTCTTACTGAAACAGCCTAGCTGAATTTATGTATATTTAAAATCAAAAACTAACATTTAAGTGACTGAATTAGAGCATGGATATTTTACATCAAGCAGAATAGCAAACACATTGGATTAATAGTTAATAAAGTGCTTAATGAAAAAAACTATCTTACTCACCGGTAAAAAAATCCACCAATTGTCTAAAAATAATTAAAATAAGTAACTGCTGTCATGTGTGTTCATGCTGAATTTCCTTTTTATCCATATCTGAGACAAAACTAGGGAAACAAAAACAGCAAGAGCGGGGGAACACAGCATCACCAATATAGACAAAAAAATAAAAATGTGTAAGAAGATCTGAAAGAACCATCCACACCAGCATGGACGTCTTCAGTACCTATGGAGACCTTACAGTTGCTGCCTCCCTCAGCCTCAGGCTACATGTTGTTTCAAGGCAGACAGCTCTGCAGGGTGAATGACAGGAGTTTGGGCAAAGCTTGACCAACTGAGGAGGAGGAGGGCAAGCCTGAAAGTACACTTCCTGCCTCGAGTAGAAACGTTGCACATTCCATCTTGAAGTTGTTTTTAGTTCCAGTGCCAGTAACGGCTGAGATGAGCGGAGATAGCGCGTGATGATGGAGAGAGCTATTTAAAAGCTGCTCACATGTTCCGCTTGCCAAGAAACTGATGAGCGAGTTTAACATCTGACATCTTTCAGGTATTCAGCTCTCACATCGCTTCACCGTGTGATCTTGAGGAAAAACAGTAGCATAGTGCTCCAGTAGAGTTTCGCAGTTATTATTATTTAGTTTATACAATGTCAGAAAATAGTCTACAAAAATCCTTAAAGCTTAAAATATCATACTCTATCAACCCGACACCTATTCTAGAGGAAACACTGTACCATTAAAATATTCACACTGGAGATTTGAACATTTTTGCTTAAAATGCATTAAATGATGACTCAATGACTACATTAGTATGTAAATGCTCCTTCCTTCCTTCAGTGTGTGGACAAATAGTTTCAGCTCTAATTGTCCATTAGTCTGGTTTGCTGCTTTGTTTTCACCACAGTAACTGCTGAAATGTGGGAACACAGTGTATTAGCTGAATAGGGCAATAAACATTCTGGTGTTGTGCAGAAATATCCTCACTTTACGCAAATCAGCAAAAGAAAAGTGTGATTTTATTTGCTGCTGTTGTTTTCATGCTAAGGTTTTTGGTTCCTCACCTGTTCTCACTAAAGTCCAGTCAGATGCCACGAAAACATAAAAGAGGAAAGTGTTCAACAACAAGACATGATTTAACAAAAAAAATTCTTCTTTTGTGCATGATTAGACTCATTAAACTGCGATAAAAAATGCTAAAATTATGAATACTTCTTTACATCTCTCTAGTTAATTAAATGTAATTAAAACTAGTCCCTCTCTTTAAGTAACACAGCTGTCACCAACAGCTTTGTTGCCCCTCCTCCCAAAAAGTAAATGGCACTGATTTTTATGTAGCAGGTGTTGAATTTGGCATCAAAATAAAAAATAAAAATCAATCTCGGGGGCCTGGTCCATTAGTTAAAGGACCAATGAAGAGAAAAGAACTGGAACACCCTCAGCTGTAAAGAGTTGTTTTTAAGCAGCTGGTAATGAGCTGAGAGACATGAGTTTGACGTCCTGGACTAGAAACAAACAGTGTACACCAGGGGAGCAGAGAGAAATGAGATTACGTGACAGAGGAGGGGGGGCTCAGGGTGTGTGCAGCGTGCTCATGCTGTGGGATGATGCGAGTGAAAATATGTGGCGTGAGGATGCATACATCGTTCCTTGTATCTAAACACTGACTGGCATAATGAGACTCACCTCACTGGAGACAGTTTGTCCACTAACGTAAAGTTTTACAGCCCTAACTGACCGGACTCCTTCTTTCAGGGACTACCGGCGTAGCACCATGGGAAGAAGCACAAAGACTAAGTGACAAGCAAGTTACAACAGCAAGAAATGTGTACGATACAGATGAGGTAATGCTAAATCTCCATCGCGCCATTGACAGACAAAAGTGACAGTAATACGGGGTGAATTTGCATAGCAGCTGTTCCCCTACGCAGGGCTGGATTTATTGGACTGGCAAACAGTGGGATGGCTACATGCCATCTGTCATGAAGCAGCAACAGATAAATTAAAAGTAACAGCTGCGAGTATGCCGAGGAGGTAAGGGCAAGTTATAGCATCTCGCTCAGAGTAGGAAGAGATGCGTGTCAGGGAGGTTATTCCCCTCAGGAAGACGGATGAGAAGATGGAGAAACATTTTCAGAGGCACGTTCACTCCGAGTTATCGGCCGCCTGTCATATGTATTCTCCGTTAGTCAAAAAGTGGCAGACGGCCACAGACTGCCATAACTCACTGCACCTGTGTGAGCTTGCAGGTGATCCCTCTGCGCTCGCGCAGCTGACATGAATTGCTCTTTATGCGTCACATAAAGCATTAATTAGAAGAGCGATTCGACAGTATTGCATTTGCAGAAATCAATCCATCACATCACATCACTTTTTCACCAAAACCTGTCTTCCTTCTCTTGCTCTGTTGGGCTCGGGGGGTGTTCCCCTGTGATCTGTTAAAGTCAAACTTGAGACTTGAAGCAGCTGAAGGGAGGGTGCAGAAACGGAGCAGATATGAATTTGGTTTATTGTGAACATGCTAAAAGGGCAGAAAGGAAATGGTTTCACTGACCTGAGTTTGTATTTAAGTGTGAACTGTGTCAGAAAAATCTGTTCAGAAAACCTAAAGAAGAAAATGTATTGTGTTCCCGTCCACGCCGAACATTAGTCGGTGGATCAACTGGTAGATTAACTGTTCCTGTCAATCAGTCAATAACTGAGAAGAAAAGGTACATTCCCATCATTGTGTTTCTGTCTGCATCTATTTGCGTCTCTCCAGTGGAGTGGAAGCGTCAGTGTCATCGTTTATTTGTCTATTTGCACTACACGTTGTGTCAGCTTTCTTCCACCTCCTAACAAAGTACCTCAGCCAAACTGAATGTTGGTTTTTATATGCAAATTGTAAATGTGCAGACAGAAAAGCAGTAATTTTACCTGTATGTTTACTTTCAACTTTAAGATGCAATAATCATTCATTTGCAATAACAAAAAGGTTAAAAAAGGTTTCTGATTTCTCATTCCAAGCGTGCTTCCATCACTCCTACTGAGCACTTTAGCATTATTCAGCACAGTGTTTTGATTTCACAGCACATAACTTTACTGTTTGGTTCACTACCTAGTGTAATTCACTCTGCCCTATTGCACCGTTTTGAAAAGCAGCACTTGGCTGTTTGTGCCAACACATCACCGTTAAGCCCACTGTACACATCCTGCCCAGCACCAAGCAGCAGGCAAAGTAAACCACTAGTTAAACTATAACATAGTGGCCAGATGTGTTTCTGAGGAGGAGAAAGAAAATGAGTAAAAAGCTAAATCTACCAGGAGCCGAGGAGGCGGAGGTGGAGAGCGCCCAGAGAAATAGAGATAAACTTTGTCTGCTTCCATCGTTACGTGGAACGTAAGTGTTGAATGACATCAGCGCTGGTGAAGGACCCGACCGAAATGACCAAGTCAAAAAACTAATACATGTCACTGGATGGTTTCCAGCTGGTAAAGGTGGAAATGCACCGTGAGCAGCAGCGTCTCGTCCTGCTACACACTGGTGTGTGTGTCTGTGTGTGAACACACAGATTCTATATATACCTTGCACTACATCGCACCCCAAACTGTCACTGACCTATTTCATCTATCTTTAGACTCAATTGTTCTTATTGATTTGTATTTGTGTTGGCGCGGGTCTTTTCTGGTTTCATTTCTTTCCCTTTCCTTTTGAACCGAGAGCAGCTGTAACAGGGCAAAACTATTTCCCTCTTGTATTAACAAAGTTTTTCAAATCTTGAATGTTCAGTGTTGTTCCTAAGGCCATCTGACTTCTTGGTCTCCCAACAAACTCCAGTGACCATGACATGCAGACTGATTTACCTCAACACACATTTTAGCATTTATTATCGTCTGCCCCAGAAGCTTGGACCAGTGAACTGTAGCATGTTTGAGCAGCTGTGCTAAATGGTTCCTTTCTTCTTATTAAAGAAGAAAAGCATAAAACTGGCTCACTCCCCCGCTGCCGTCACCTCACACAGTACCAGGCCCTCTCACCATTCAGCTTGGTTGACATTTTTCACAGTATTCGTGGAATTGCTGCCATCATTTAAAGCAAAGGTCAAACACAGGCGCACAGGCACCACTCTTGCAATGACAGTACAGTGCAGATGTCACACCTGTTTGGACCACAAATTGTCTCCTGTAACCATCAACTGTCTCTTTGTTGTAGTGCTGGTCCCATTACACAAACCACAGTGAGTGTCATAGCTTTTGGACAAACACCTGGCATTAGTTTTCTTAATTTGTTCCCTGAGACCTATTAGAACCAAAGTAACGACCATGGTCCAGGATTTATTGGGTTATCGCATAGTTTTGCAAGTAGAAAAGAAAGAACTATACCGCTGCAGTGGAATTATTGTATAACTTGAGGGATCATAGCTGAAGTTTTTTCACCTTTAATTTTTGGCACCACTTGAACTCAGAGACTTGAGCAGCTGCAGAATGGTAGAGTCTCAAATGCAGATGCAGAGTATTAGAAGTAGGGCTAGAAAGCACATGCCTTGAAACTTGAAACACCTAAAAGCGGATTCCACCAAAATCGGTGCTACAATAACCGGCCAACAAATAACACAAGGAAGAGGAAAGTACTCACGTCACCGGAGACTTGTAGGACATAAATGTCTTGGGACATGCAGGAAAACCCAATGTCTGAGCAGAGAGCAGGTAAAAGGACTTCCTGTTTACACCCTGTCCTAACCAATCCTAGACTTCCCTCGCAGTCACCTGATCTGCTCACCTTACAATGTTTTTCCTATTAGGTTTTATTATCCACCAGGTAAGACAATTAGTGATTGATGCCATGCTTTTTTTCTAGATGACATTAAAATTGTGCATGATGAAAATATTCAAAGGCAACATCCTAATTAGACAGTGAGACTTACTTCAGTATAACACAGCCAGTGCCAGTAGGTGGCGCCGTCCAGAACACCTGTATCCTGGTGCGTCTGCGAGGTGTGCTCTCTGTCACCGCTGGAGGACAGTTGGTCATGAACTGTGTCTCCTCCGTGTCAATGATCTGGAAACAAAAGAATACATTATTTGTTACTAACTAGTAGAAAACTAAAAAACAACTTATATTTTCAGGAAAAGTTGATTTAAAAAAACTAATTCTAGATGAAGCAAGTACTTTAGTCTAAGGCATGCCCAGAGTCCTTAGGATTTGTCTTATAAAGACCCCAAAAAAAAAAAAGCTGCAAAAAAAATGTATTGACCGATACCGACCCGAGCCAAAAAAAAAAGAACATTCTCAAAGTTCCTGATGAGTGTATTCAAGACGCGTCTAGCCCAGTCCCCTCGGAACTTGGAACTTGTCAGACATTTTAAGGACTAAACACACACACATGCACACATGGCCTGTGACCTTGCAGCTAGTATTCCCCAGCTGCTTCGGCTCAACAATAACAATGACCTAGTCTCACACTCCTGATAGGACATTAGGAAGGGGACAAACGTCACAGGCAGCTCTTTCTTTACTTTTAATTTCCTAGAAATCCTCTTTACATTTGTGTATTGACTTCCCCATGCATTCGTATTCACAGTTTGGTTTACTTTGTGTCAAGCAAGTCTGAAGTTCTGTCAGTCAAAAGCAGACACAAACAACTGGCTAAAAGGCGTAAAAAGAGAGACAGACGGAGAGTGGGGAGAGACACATAAAAGAGATCAGGGAAGAAACGGAGCGGGAGAAACAGAAAATAAGGCTTAGGGAAAAGAGCTTTGGGAGACAATATGGAGCTATAGGTTATGGCTAACAAGACAAACTGATCCAGAACTCACAAAAGAATAATACTTAAATCCGGAGCTGCTGTTTATATATCTGTATAATGTATCTGGCTCAGATATGTGTGTGTATACACCTACCTAGAGCAATAACACATCAGTGACACAAAAAAAATCTAGGCGCCCATTACAACAGAACTGGACACTTCTTAATTAAAACAATAATACAACTAATCAATAACTGATTCAAGTCTCAAGTCAGGATAATCAAGTGCAAATTAAACACAAGAAAAGTCCCCATTAAACACCAGATACAGTATTATAGTCAAATTTCATTTTGTGTTCATTTCAACATCACGTCATCAAAACCCAGATAATCAAGTTCCACAGAAGACCAACTTTGCTGTTTTGTCTTTTTTGAAATAACAGCAAAGCTCAGAATCAAGCCTTAGTCAAATTTCAAGACACGCTCAGCAACAACATGGGCAAGTCTCAAATCCTACACTTCAGAACGTCCACCCACTTAAGAAAGTGCTTATCTTAGACAGTCAATTCCCAGCGCACTTTAATTACTAAAATCCCAAATGAGACACAAATTAGACCCAAGCTGGGACAATAGCGACTAATAGAAACAAACTGTATTTATTTTCTACATCTCTCAAGTCCCAACACAGACAAACACAAATGAACCACAGTCAAGTCCCAAATCAACAGAGTTAAGATTCAAACTAAGACAATCGAATATCAAATCCAGTTGGTCAAGTCATGGGACAGGGAAGATCCCTGAATAACATCCTGTCTCCAAGTTTACTCCTTTTCTTTTCATCTCTTCACAGGTTCCTGGACCAGTAACCTGAACGTTTTAATAGTTATTCCTCCGCGACTTATTTTGGCCTTACAGGTGGTAGAAAACCTTGACACTAGTGACACGTTAGCTTTGTGCGTGAGAAAGCATACAGTAGGTGCAGAGTTTGGACAGAAGAAGAGTTGGACACAACAAGCCGTGGCTAAGCCAGACCCATGATTCCATGATTGATGGTGTTATGCTGCGGAAAGAAGCTCCAGCGCGCTCTGCTGAGACACTGACCATCATGCATGTACGGTAAATCTCAGATTGATCAGCTGACCGATCACACTTGAAACAAGCCCCAAGCTGCCCCGCAAGTGAAAAACAGTCACTGCAATCACGTCCGATACGACTCCCACATACAAAACGTGACGAGGAACATGTTTGCTACTTTATTTTTTTTAAGCAATCACTTAAAAAGGGGAATGCGTGAGGGAATGAAAGACAGGAAAAAGAGAGTTGGACGAAGAGAGGAGGAGAGCGAGTGTGGGAAGACTGGCAAAAGAACATTTGTTTTCACTGCAGAAACTGGCATGTCCACAGTTTGTCTATCTCAATCGCTCGCTCTCTCTCTCAGCCTCTTGTTCTCTGTTGAGAAGGTAAACACAGATGCTTCAGAGTGCCTGCACAAGCAAACGCTTGAGTCCTGTTCAAACACACACACACACGCACACAAAGAGAAGGAGCGGGAGACAGACAAAGCAAACTCAGGCTTGAACAGACAGCCAGGATCCCTGAAGAAAACTGACAATAAGAGTAACGTTGGTGTGTGTGCGTGCGTGCGTGTTTGTCGGTCTCCGAGCACGCACACATAGCGGGTTTATAATTAAATGCAAAGCGGTAACAAAGAAGCGAATACAGTTAAAACCTCTGGGACTTGAGCGTGAAGATGAAACACAGTCAGACAGACAGACGGATAGATTGAAATGTCACGTCAACACTAGAAGATGAGTTTATTTCAGAAAGTAACAAAGTTCTCTTGTCTTGATGAAGACCTCGGAGGCGCTGACATTTCACCTTGAGCTTTCCATCAATCAAAGCCGTACTATTACTGCAAAATGCCGCTAAGATCACTATTGCATCATATTACATTTAGTGTCTGAGCCACCCAACCAAGACAGCAGTGTCACATAACCAAACAGCTGCTCTGTTGTGTGTGTGTGTGTGTGTGTGTGTGTAGGTTTATTCCCAGCACATAAAGTCAATTCTTAAGCTTCTGGCATTCAATTACATGAAACAACACTGGTGAAGAGGGAGTGCGTTGTTTATTAGGTCTGTTACGTCTAAATTGGAGCCCAAAGCTCCTTTAAAGATCATTTTTACCGTTCTATCCACACTCGAATGCTACAGCGCTTCACAGAGGTCAGCTGAAGAGTACGTTTCTAGGAGCAGCGATTGTTGTCAGATCGATGAGTGTTTGTCTTTGCCTGTGTTCATACAGACTACACGCAGACTGACTCTATTCAACTTGTAAAGTAGAGCTCAAATTATTTATTACCCGTTCTTACCTCTCGTGCCCTTTTCTCATTTCTTGTTTTCCTGCACTGACATTATCAGCGTATGGCTCTGATAACAACAGACACGTCTGCCACCTCGACTTAGGAACACACTCAGGGACGAGACACAATGACACAAAGCTGAGATGGTCAAACGTTTGAACTGTGTGTTTTACCGGACTCATCTCTGAATCTGAATAAGCCTCCAATCAGCCAGAAAATAATGTGCTGATGTAGTTTTTACAGTAAACTCTATTCTCCAGCTCTCCAGTGCGTTCCCATTCTCTGACAGCTCACTCTGTTTAGGCTGTTGTCAACGGGAAACGACATGAATACACTGGACAGACCAATGCTGAGTCACAAAGCTGTTATGACTACAGCAGTCATCCTCAATCGCCTTTAGTTTCCAGACACTAACAACTGGTAACATTTCTTAGAACATCAAACATCCTTTGCAAAATGTTTTGCTTTATCAGTACTGCGTGTTCCACTGGAATTAACTCTAATCTCTTCTAATGATGTTTTTATGCAGCTCATCTATTCACCACCATTATGTACACGTACACACATATACATTGCCTGCAGCTTGATGAAGTTGAAGTCTGCATTTAAAGTCAGATTTCTGCTCTTTATTTCAAACTGGTGGACTGTGCGAGGGCAGTATTTTATGGCCAATACAAAAAACACCACAATGCATAGCCACTATTAGTGCGAACCAGTTTCCCGTTTGTGACGCTTATCACGGCCCAGGCCAAGTAGCCAATTATGCAAAAATAAATGTAAGCTAATGTAAAAGTTTGGACTCTAACTTGAATAAACATCATGTTAGATTATCCATGATACAGATCAACATAATGATCATAAACAAGATGTTTTCATGGGTATAAAAACCTATTTATCTGACGTTTCTTACATCCATTCAAAATTAAAGCATGAATATATTACAACTGTATTCCCATCCCTAGAGAATCCCAAATGTATTAAAGTGTCGTATAAAGTGTCATAATAGTGGCCTCACTTAGGCTTGATGCATTATGTATGTAATAAGCCATAATCAGTGCAGAGTACAGCTTTACTTATGCAAACCTCGAGCATCTGAATAAAAGAGCTTGTGAAGCATAATAAATAAAATTTGTCTAAACTCTTCACTGGCTTTGCTGGAACTTCTTTTAAGCAGACAGGCACACACACACACACACACACAGACAGTTGTCCTTGTAAACTTCTGGTACACAAGAGACAAAGAGGGGTGAAAGACTTAGCATGTTATCGGTCTTTGGGTAAAAATAATTGCTTTAGGATTATATTCAAGTGTGATTATGTTACATATCAGGTCACCATCCTTCCCGCTCTGCACACATCCTAAACATCCTCTCCTTTAAAGCCTTCTAAGCACTGCTTGACTTAAATAATTGCCTCAATTTGAAAGCTATGGTACTTTAAACTGATTGGGTTTGTTTATCCCGGACTCAACTCAGAACCCTACCCTAATCTCTGCAGAAGAAAGTAGATAATATCTCGTGTCTGCTCATCTCGCTCCTTATCCAAACAAGCTCCGTTTGTCTCCCAGAGCAATAACGCATTGCTGGCCTAGATAAATATGACCCACGTCCCACACTAACACAAGCAGGGCTGGGAAAAACACACACGCAGAGCCACATGTATACCCGCATGCCCATTTGGTGCATATGAAAGCAGAAAGACGCACATTTGCAAGTAGACAATGACTGCGAATGCAGTCTCTCACACTCACTCTGATGCGCACTCAGCTTCAGCCTCTAAGGTCTGACGCATTTAGACAGAAGTCTTTCACTGGTAGTAACAGGGACAAAGAGCAGATTATTGTTTAAGGAAAAGAAAAACAACGAGCAGTGACTCTCCATTGTGTGGTTTGAGTGTAGCAGCAGGCAGGCACATTCCAGGACAGCTGCCAGAAACCACCACGTACCAAAGAGCCGCACAGGGAACCACAACTGGAATCATTTGGCTCCTCTGGCACTGCACAATAGCAATCATGACATCGCAAGCCTTGCCACATAATTCAATTCAATTCAATTTTATTTATATAGCGCCATTTTAAAACAAAAGTTATCTCAAGGCACTTTACAGTGTAAG
>JAUMTR010000024.1:2481087-2495017 GCA_032270685.1 Microctenopoma stevenorrisi
ACTAAGAGATGGTTCAGTTACCTGATCCACCTCTAACTATAAGCTTTATCAAAAAGGAAGGTTTTAAGGCTAATCTTTAAAGTAGCGAGGGCGTCTGCCTCCCTAACTAAAACCAGGAATATGAATCATTGTATGAACTCCCTTTTACATAAATATTGTTATGTAAACGTCTCTTCTGAAAAGAAGCTGAGTTTGATGGAATAAGGTCATTTAGATAAAAAGCCAGACTCACTGTCATGCTTCGTCTTCTCTTATCGACTCAAAGTATGGAGTATTTAATAAATTAATCTCCTTATAAAACTAATTTGTGACACTAAATAACTCAAAGTAAAAGTTTTCATTGAGATAGCATGTACACTCAAACTTTTCCGAACTGTTCAATACCGAATATATTCTTTAAACATTTTACAGTGTTCTGGCAGCAGCTTATCTCTAGAGGCCTTAATCAGTTTCCACATGTGGATAAAAGTGTCAGTTACAACTGTCAATTACAGAACAAAAAGTGTCTGATGGATTTGCCAATATGTATTAAACAGATTGCAAAGCCAGATTGTCAAATTTAATTTTGTTCGAGCTGAGCCCACACTGTTTCAGTTCCTGCTCGCTGCCTATCCGCTGGTCCCAGCCTCGCTCACTCTGCTGGGATCCTGAGGTTGACACCATGAGCTGTTTATTGTGCAAGGAGCAGAAATCGTATGAGAGCGACGTTGAGAGTTGGCGCTGCACCTGAGTCACAGAAAACCCCACAGCTTTTCATAAAGAGGATATACTTTATTTATTAAGCATGTTATGTATATTGCAATAGACTGTTTGCATTAAAGTTTAGACCATAGTGTAGCTACACACTTTTATGTCTATGTCAACAAACAGAATAAAATGATTATTGAAATCACTTCACGGTTTATAAATATAGTATAACTCAGTTAGAGCTGGAACATTTCCCTCAGTTTGAGCAGGGATGGGACATGTAAAAAGTGCTGTGTGTTGCACGTCAAGTCACAGAATTTCTCATGTGTATGTGTGTTGTACATGGAGTGATAGAGACAAAAACAAGCACGTACAAATGTGAAAAGCCCCAAACAAACAGGAAACGCACTGCAAATCACTAAATATCTACCTGGTAACCTGGTAACGTCAGTGCATGTTAAAGCAGTGTTACCTTTGTGTCAAACCTAAACAAAAACACCAGCACAACTTCCAGTCTGACCTAGTAAGTTATTTGCCTTTTTATCAAGACTCAAGAAGAATTTATTGTTATTATGTGTTACACATAACAAAATTCAGATCGCTGACTCTCGGCAAAATTAAAAACACACACACACACACACACACAAAAAAGCTTATTACAGAGAATTTTAAATATCACACAAAGTGAATAAAGTCGGTGGATAAGGTGACAATCCTTCGTGCTAAATACTGAAGAGAGAAAAAACAGCAGTCCTTAATGTTAATGCAAAATCTTAAACTGTGTCATTGTGCTTAGTCATCAAACTGTCATTTGTTTAATCCCGGGATTCTTATACGGTGATGATGCAGTGTGTAAAGACAGTGATCATTTGGGATGCAGAGGTCAAACCAGAGCCAAGCTTGTGTCACAGAAAATAGCCAGGGGAGCAAAATGATTGAATAAATTGATGAACTTCAAAGAACAAAGAAATGATGCATGCTCACGTGTGTTTAAGTATGAGGACTATGAGTAACATACTCATAGATCATGAGCCATCGAACTGCCCGTGTAGACACTGATTCATTTTGTGCGAGTGTGACGTCTGAGAGTGTGCATCTCAGATCATTTCTGTGTGTGACGTACCATTAGAGTCAGACACAAAGCCATTAACATACCTTGCTATGATTACTATGGAGCAGGAGCAGTTTGATGTGCCAGTTAATGATCACTAGAAAACAGACATAGCTGTGAACAAATATTAGCAAACTGTTACCCCTCATCTTAATTTGGTCCGGTACACACATACATATGAAGATGAACAAATAATAAATACAGGGAATATGTGCAATTGCAATAAGAGCAGTGTTTGAGAAAACAGAAACTAAAATGTTGCTGTTGTGATTAAGTCTTTTTAGAAATGTACTTTTGTCTGGTTCAGTAGTTAATGGGAAAACATCTTTGCTTTGGGACTTTGTTGCTTTCTGGTTGCAATGCCTGCTTCTCGTCTAAAACAGACATGGATGTGGATGCCACTGCTGTTTCCCATGGTTTGGACCCCTTAGTTTCAATTAAGGTATACTTAACATCTTAGACAACAATGTGCTTTCAATTTCGTGGCAACAGTTTGGGAATGATCTTTTCCTGTCATGAACATGACAGTTACTTAGCCTCTATAAAAATGGATTCCTCAGTTTGGCTAGAAAAAAAACTTCACTGGCATTTTGGAAGGAACAGTGAGAGCAAGAAAGGCTTTTAACATCCAAAACCTGTGGTTAACGTGTGGCGGAACAAATAGAAAACCCTAAATCTTTTGAAAAGGCATCCAGTAGAGCAGAGGATGCAAATAAATGCCTGTGATTCATAGTGGGCTATAACGTTGAAGTGTCCACATATGTTGTTCAGATGTCCGCATACATTACACTTTAAATCATGTGATCTAATAAAAACATGGCACTGTCTGGAGAGGTGTTGGTTTAAATTTATAATCTGTTCGTGTCCTGTTCTGCTGAATGATATTATTTTACTGTGATGTATTATTTTAACAATGTTGTATTTGTATAAAAAAGAAATACTATTGCGACAGTGTAAAACTTACAGTGGCGGATATTGGATTTTTCTGAGTAAGGGGCCATCTAGGACCCACAATACTTATAGAGGGGACAAGTATTTGTCCAACAACATACAAAGAAGCTAAATATCTTTACCCCCTTTTACATAAACAAAATGCAGCTATTTATTCATTGTTTTGAAACCTTTTCTTAGTTTAATCTTCATCTGTAAGCTTTGAAATTCCTATTCGCCTGATTAGCACCACTACTTTACTTTACTTTGCTTGGCAGACGCTTTTATCCAAAGCGACTTACAGGGAGCTAGCGCTGGGTGTCTGGCTCAAGGACACACCTGGTAGGGGATGGATTAGGAGTCAGACGGGGTTCGAACCTGCAACCTGCAACATCCCAGTCTGATGCCTAATCCACTGAACTACCAGGCCGCACACTAGTGTTTCACTAGTGTTTTCCGTTTGCATCCATGTAATTTCAGCTGGGACAACGACCCTGTGGCCCCACCCCGAGAACCACCACAGAACTTCAATGACAAAAAAACGAAATATTGGTTATCATGCTTTCTAAAAGAAAGAGGTTTCTAATTTAAAAAAAAATGAACATACATACACACATAGGACCGACATCCACTAAGCAACAAATGGCAAACCACATGCCATGCCATGACAAAACCTTGGCATCTTTGCACACAGTGCTACCCAGGCTCCCAGGATCAGGACTTGGCTGTGTTGTAGTGGCCAAACAGTGGTACTGCACCTTCTGTGTAGAATATATGGTACACTCCTTATTATAATTCGGTCCAACGTAATTAGGGAAACCTAGCTGTAGGTTATATAAGTTATATTCATGCATGATGATGAGAACAAGAAGGTCGTTAGCTTGCATGCTGGAAGGGCGCCAAAATTCAGACGTATGAGAATCAACCCTGTGATTTTTATGGCTGTTTTTCTGTATATGATCCACAGATTATCTTTCACAGAAATGCATGAGTTCAAGTCATTACATCCATGGAAACTACCACATTATTCATTTCAACACCCAGTAGAGCTTAAAGATAGCAATCGGTCAGGCTAATGTTGAATTTTCAGAGCGCCCCCTAGTGAGCACCAAACAAACTGCTTCAAATGGTCTGTTGCACTTAACCCACTTCAGATATTCCCCACATCCAAATGACTGCTTACCTTTAAAATAAAGTGACAGCCCCAGTGTGAACCATAACATGAATTAGTGTTTCTTAATCTAATTTCCACACACTGACTTTAATTATTAAGAGAAAACAAAGCCATACAACCAGTCACAACATAACCCAAACTGTACAACTGAACTGCGGTAGGGTTGGCAAACACGAGTTTTGCACGTTGGGAGTCAATATTAGAGCAAAATCTCAGGCGATATCATTATTTAAAAGTCAAATCTGGTGAAACTAGAAAAGCAAAATGTTCTTAGTTCTCTATTTTGTGGCTACAGGAAGTCAGCCTGCAGCCCTGTTTGATAAGACTCTGGTTCGGCTCAGTGTGTGGAAACACAGCCAAAGATGTGTGTTCCTGTTTACACCAGGCGGTACTTGAGGAAGTGGCTCTCTCCTCATGAGTTCCCTGCTGCTTAGAGCTGCATTACTGAACCAAACATCTCACATCTAGCTCTAGCTTTCTCTCTCTAAATCTTTCCGGTTATCTCGTTTCTCTTTGTCCTTCTTTTGCCTTCTCCTTCTTTCCCTCCTTCCTCCACTGGAGAAAATATCTGCTGCTTAGCAGGAAGGATGCCGTGTGTGCTTCAACCAGGAAGAGCTGCAACGAAAAGGCAGCTAGATTCTCTTTTCTTCTTTTCTCTGCCACAACAGGAGAGCTCAGTCTCCTTGCTTCATTCAGAGGAGCTGTGTTGCATCTGTCAGCAACACCTCCTTTAACCTCTGTATCAGAAGACAGCAGGGAGCGGCTAAGTCAATTCCCATGTGCATTAAAACATGCAAATGAGCTCATCTTTTGCGAGCGTTCCCAGAAAGCTCGGAGCACATTCTGTATGCGGAGGTCTTTTCCCTCCCACTTAACGCCTGCTTATCCATACCTGGAATTGTCCAGTGTAGTCGTCGTCTGTGGTACCCTCTCTGCCCTCCTTCAGCGAGATGAGCGTGAAGCCTCTGAAATAAGAAGGGCTGGTTGCCAGGAGGACCACTGCAAAGGTGGAGAGAGTGTGCGTGTGTGCGTTAACCTCACAGAAACACAGGGTCACGCCACAAGACACAGGGTTGCAACAGATGATGTCGTGTATAAAGCCTGCAATTCTGTGAGTATCAGTGTGATGGTTGTAAACAGAAGCAGCATCCCACCCTGGAATAAAAAGGAGCTTATAAATCTCATGCAGGGATTTCGATGAGGGGAACAGGCCGGGAAACGGGAGAAATATAATGAAATGTTAGTGGGATTGTATGCGGCTCACACTCGTGCCCTAACCTTGCATTATCATACAAGTCCATTTCTCTAAAAACGTGCTGCCCGTGCTGACAAGGAAGATGTCAATATTTTCAATTTTGTCCCTTTTCTAGAAAGTTAACTTATTCACTAGGGCTTAGGAAATAAATGTTTTTCCCCACGTGGTGTCCTTCACAGTTGCCTGATAACTGATTCAAATTTAGACCCGAACTCCTAAAGTATGGCACCACACTTTAGTTGCATATAATCTCAGTGTGGACACTTGATTTGTATTGTTTTTTAACCCTGTTTAAAAAATACACCATCCTCTCACCATATTCATGTAAATGTGTATGAATAAACCTGTGTGTGTTTGCTTGAGCTATAAAAGAGGAAGTGAATATAGGTCAGATACTGTAGTACCAAGTAGTCTTTTCGAACTGGCAGAGTGGATAGTTTAAAATTACCAACCTCCAGGCTGCAAATTCTAATAAGAATGTTGATTATTATGGCTAAAAGTTATGACCATAGTTAGAATTAAATTGTGGTTGAATAACCTCCAGCTGGAATATATGTATATGGACATCAAATAAAGGCAAATGGAGATCATTTCAGATTAAGCATGTCGTTTTTCCCAACTTCACTTTGTTCAATTTGGCGCAGTTTTACGCACGGATTGCGCAATTACACTAAACACAAACTTTACCTCTATAGGTTTTTCCAGACACATAGGCTTCCGGGTCTCCCTCCACTCTGAGCTTGAACTCGTGGTGCCCATCCTTCCGGGTCCCCTGGGTCTGCGCCCGGAGGATCCGACCGCAGTACCCGTCCGACCTGCCTCCAGAGGGCTCCTCAACGAAAGCGACGGCGTTGCACACAAAGCTCGAGAGAAAATAGTACTGCAACAGCAGAAGATGAATATACATCCTCATTTCGGAAGTGCCGCCCGGAGATAGTGGTAGTTCAGTCAAAAATAAAAACCCACTACTGGAAAGCTGAACCGGCGAACCGGAAGATCTGCAGCTTCCAAACGAACTCCCACCAAACTATTGTCAGTGACAGTCAGTGGTAAAGGTGAAGACTGAGAGAAGGAGACGAGTCCATCCCGAAGTGGAGAGAGCGCGTCTGGGGCGCACCAGTGTGACGCGGAGAGAGGAGCTGCTTCTGCTGCTGCTGCTGCTGCTGCTGCTCTCCGACGAGTCTGCTGATAGAGAGCCTGGGAGCAGCGGGGGGGGGCGGTCAAATACCCGAGCGCGGGTGCAGGCAGCTGTCTCCCTGACTCGAGGCGAGGGAAGGTCCAAACTGGAGCTCCGCACTTTAGTAAGTGCCAGCCCTCCCCTAGTACACGCGCAGTCACACACAGCGCAGTCATACAAACCGCACACATGGAGCAGCCTCCTGGGGGAAAGACAAATGTTCTGCCTGCTGGTGAAATACGACAGTAAAATTAAAACTCAATGGGAGGGAAAAGGCTTGGCCACTCTAAATACGGTGATTAAAAGTAAAGATCATTTTGATTTCCCCCATATCTTGTGCATTTTGATTGTGATTGGTTTCGTTCTTATTATTCTCCACATTTATTGTGTGTTAACACAGAACTGAAAAACATAATGAAGTCGAGCAAGGTCTCCACGGTGACGCAAATAGATTCACAAACAACAATTTGGACTGTGCGTATTTGCGCATTTTCTAGTGCGCAGTGTTTCCTGGAAAATACAAGCAGTGACTATAATTTCTATTCAGTGACAAGCAGAGAAAAATGTTCTTTGTCTGCTAGTTTAAAAGCAAGTTTATAGCTACAAAACACTCAGGGACACCTGAGCTGAGACCACACTACAGTGTCTGCTGCCTGTGACAGCGACAATGAGCAGCATCTAAGGCTTGTATGACAAATGTTTTTCAAATTAAAGTGTGTGACTGTTTACTCCCTTTAATCCTGCTGTAATTGTAATTGATTTTCTGGGTCAAGTCATAGTGGATATCTGGTGTACGTGAAGCATGTGCTCCCTCACATCTCCTCACACACTGACTGTAATCCTCTGTAAACAGTTTGACAACATAGACATGTGTCTATACTACGTTCCTGGAGTGCGTCCTGGCCAGAAGATGTCGCCAGAGTATCTCCTCACCGTCATGTCCCCTGTGGTTTCTTAGTCTCATCACTGCACTCCATCACCTTTCCATCTCCTCAAGTTTTTTAGTAGTGTATGGAGAAGTATGAGGGATTATGGAAATGCAGGTATTTATGGTATTATATTAAATGTGCAGTTTGGATTCAGCTAAAGCAATGAGTTTGACAGTATGTTAATTTACAATTGTTACTTTAGCAATGAGACTTTTATTCTGACTGCATTGCAAAGAAACAGGCACAACTTTGACCTTCCTCGTTTATTTGAAAACCTAAATTATGATAATTGGCTGCCGTTTGATGGCAGATCCGCATGTGTACGTGAGTGTGTGATAAATCACCACCCACTTACTCATGTGGCTTCGCACGCGTATGCAAAACACGTGTGCGCGCGTGTGTGTGTCTAAACATAAACCTGTGGAGTGTTCTTTAACTGGAAGCCTCTCTCAGAGCTGGAGATGGTTAAAATAAACAGCAGCAGCCAGCGAGTCTCTGTGTGGTACGTTCCATCTGGAGTGACTCTGCACTATAAACTGTCTGATGGATGGCTGCCGTCTTGCGTGTACCCTTGACCAAGATGTGGAGTCTGAACCCACTGACCTTTCACAATGAAAACTACCCCAGTAGTAACACTCACACATAACAGTTAGTTAGTTATAACAAAACAAGTAGTAACAAGAGTAGTGTTGTGAAATCAAGTCTGTAACGTGTTCATTTACACTTGCGTCTCTCTTTACTCGATTTGCTTGCTCAAATAAGACTTTCATGGGTGTAATAAGGTTCTGATGCAGGAAGCAAAAGCCAAAAGGGGGTATTTAATATGAAAATTGCCCTGATCTTAGTGTGTGGAAGTCATTTCCTCTAATGGACTGTAAGGGTTCTAGAAAGCCCTTAATATTTTGCTCAAGTGTGTAATAGAATTTCTAATTATTTTACAAAGCATTTCTGTTTTGCTCATACAAAGCATTTGCTTCATTTACCTCACTGTTTCTTACAATTTATGACAGAGAAGCACTAAATGTGTTGAATTGTAAAGGTTAAGTGCCCAAAGAACACATTTTGGTGAAGAAGGCGTTTTGTAGAAATTGTAGAAATGTTTCTATTTTTCAAAGAAAAATAATTGTATATCGATCAGGTACAGCATAAACATTTTAATGTGCCAATCATGGCTGGAAACAGATTCTATTTGATGGAAGATCAACATAGATATATGCAGAGACCCATTATCAGCATGTCCTGTGGACATTTATCCCTTCCAGCAGCTTTTAAGTTGTGATAAATATGTGTTCATGTAATCTGCCTCACTGTAGCTGCACAGCTTCGAAGAAATGGCCACACCTCATACAGATGAGTTTTTCTTTTCTCTCTCTCTCTTTTGTCAGCAGACACTGTGAAAACTATGACAAATAAAAGAGCATGCAACTGTTAAATGGAACAAAACAACTCTTCATACATAAAGAAAATAAAGCACTGTGTGCGCCTCTTCAACCACGTGAAGAGTGTCAATAATTTGGTCTGTGCATCTCTTCTCTTCAGTCACACTGACTCTAACCATTCTGACCCATAATGCCACAGGGACCCTCACTCAACCTTTGTCAGGGGACAACTCTACCAAAATAAAAGCTTAAGAAAAGGCAAAAAACTGTCCAACAACTATAAAATTTAAGCTCATACAATTTACGATGTTTTGGTGGCTGTAATAACCCAATTAATCCATTAATTCACAATATAAACATAACTAAAATATAACAATAACCTAACAAAAATCACATATTTTTAAATGTGTCTTTTGAGATGTTACACTTGCTAACATTATGAGGACAGCTGTTGTCCTTCATAATTCACAATGTCTTGTCCTCTGTCAACCCATTATAATGTATTAGATTCAAATTATTGATAAATTATTATTAACTACACTAACAAATTAGACTAGTATAGCTTGTAAACTACTCTTAGTCACATTTCAAATTAGACTTTGCAGTGAAACACAGCATCTGCCAGACTGAACAATATGACTCTTTCATGCCATCACACTCACAGTGAATATCGTGTAACTAGGTTCGATTCTCCGTCTCCACAAAGCGACATGTTGAGGTGTCCTTCGACAACACATCGATACCCTGTAGTAGCGCAGACACAGGTCTAGCAGCTGTCTAAACAACAGTTTCCCAAAGGGGATCAATTAAGTATTCCTAAAGTATTTACAACCAAGTAACTTTTCACAGTTAATACAGAGACTAATGCTAATTATGCCTTAGTGAATACCAATGCTGTTAAAAATGGTGGCCATAATGCTGGAGGCACTAATTTCTCCTCTCAACAACAAAAAATGAGAAATGAATGCAGCTCCAACCTGTCACACAACGAGCACAATAAACCATTCTCACAGCAGATATCTGGCTCATCAAACTACTGTAAATAATAATGGATGCATTCCATTTCTGTGTGCCAGTAGCACTCCTACTTTGCATACTGGCTCGCTGACAAGGCTCACTGGCAACTTCAAATGTAACACAACCATTGTTAAAGTTATTATGAACACCTGTGCTTTTCCCACAATATCAAGTCCAAATGTATCCTGTGGAATGTTTTGGTTTTGTTGTCAAAGAATAAGATTTTACATAGCCACCAGAAAACAACTTGAACACTGGTGAATTTGTGAATTTAATCCACAGGACAAGAAAGTAGACATTAGGTGTCATTCACAGACATTGAGCTTTTGTGGTCATAACCCCTGATGGGTCACAGTAATCATTGCTGACCAGTAAAAGCCATATAACATACTGTATCTTTAACATATCATATCTTTATATCAGGTTACGTCTGGATTCAAAGCTCACAAAATATCTTTTATGTCTTACGTTAGATGAAACCTCACAAGGTTCACAAATTCAATCTGAAACTTGTTTTGCACCCCAGGTGCAGCTGACATTTTGAAGATGACTCATAGGAAGGCAGAGTCTTACTGTAATTGCTTAAACCATTATGTCTACAAATAAAAATCTTTGTCAAATGAAAGCAGGTTACTGTGGAAGTAGTTTAAGAATTAAATTTAGGTCTTATAATGACACCCGCCACTGGGGTTTCTTTCCATGTTATGCAACAGCATAGGACTCATCAGAGAAAGATTAAATCTGTCTATTAAATTAAGGCACAGATGAAATCTGCTGTATAATAGTGAAATCAAACTGTTCAAAGTTGAATTGAGGTTCTGTAGGTGTTGTCTGTCCTATATAGTTAAATACATTGTGACTGTTTTTTGTGAGGTTGAGGAGACATCAATCAGGCGTCTCATTGTGTCTTTGCTAAGGACAACACACTCACGAGCCGCAGCAAGAACACTAAATGACAACATGCAGGAAAATGATCACTGATTGTATCACTGCACAAATGTACAATTAGCCTTTATCTCCAAACATAATGTCAACAGATTGTGTGTGTGTGTGTGTGTGTACATTCTTATTTCTATGCAGATCAGCTTTAGTCCAGCTGTGCTGTAATTACTGAGTGCAGAACCTTATAGTCACAAACTAGTTTTGTTTACACATCATAATCTAAATACCACACGAAAAAGAACTTAAAGCTGCACAAATCATTTCTATTAACAGAGCAGCACATTACTGCGTGTAACGTGGACGATGCTGTCCTCGGTTTTACATTTACACACTGAACACCCATTTTACTCGTAATTAATCTTTAGTGATTGATGCAGACGTGACCTCCCAAACCGTAATTATTGCTGCTTTAAAATTGCAATATGTAGTACTGTTACACTCTCTGGACAATTATAAAGCAAGTTGTTTTCATTAATTATTCCAGAACTGAACTGTATCAGCCTCACACTGCAGAATCACTTCCAAGTGATCTAATTGTTTGACTGAAACCTGGCATGGTGTAAACTGAGGCATGAGTTTTATTCCAGTGTGAACTATTTGTATGCAGGGTTTTACTGCAGGCAAAATGGGTAAAAGATGAGACCTAATAGACACTGAGAAGTCTTTCGGAAGTATACACGCTATAGAAAGAGCAAGAATGTTGAGGTGTGACCACTGCATGGTCAAACACATGCTGAAAAGAAAAGCTGCAAACTAACTGTGAGAGATCTGCAAAAAATCAAGCATTAAACTTCCAGGAATCCTTTAGTTTCCATTTTATTTCCATTCATTTTCCGGAACTGCAGCCATGATATTTATGCAGGACAGTGCTCCATCACATGCAAAGAATTCAACGATGACCAAGTGATAACTTGTTCCTTATAGTCACCTAATTTAAATCCAACTGAAAACTGGTCATTGTCAAGCATGAGGTTCAGGTTTTTAGTTATTTAGATTTGGTCAACAATTTGTTTTCTAGTTGCTTAATGAAGTGAAACTTTTCAGTATAAAACCATCTTTACTTGATATGAAAGACAGCATCTGTTAAATAATTATGATCCAGAGAATTAATCCAAACAGTGTTGCTTATATCTATCAATTTATGGTGGGTTATGTGTCATAGACAAGCTCAAAGTGAGGTTAGTAAAAACGGAGAGTTGGCATACAGCCTAGTTTTGATGCTTTTCTGAAGCCATATCTGCAGTTACATTTTAGTTTTGCATAAACTGTGGTCTGCAGTTCTGAGCAATAAAGACATGAAATGAGATAAAATGGAAAAGACTTTGATTGGCAGGCTGGCTGCTTGTATAAAACAAGACGGAAGTCTTGGGATTCATGTGGAATCGTGGATGATGATGAGGTGCCGATGACATACCGGCCGGTTCTGCCATAAAGATGAGATGCACAGCGTGCTTTGCATCAGCTGTCTCTTCTCAGTGCAGCTCTGGTCTGATGGAAAGCACCACCCTGCCATGCAACACTGTGTCTGCCAATAAATTATAGGGACTGAACATCTATTAAAAAGTGTCAGTCAGCTGCACTTATCCCAAATCATTTAAAAGTATGAAGCATAATTTGAATGCACTCATATCTCCTGAAGCCTAATGAATCATTCATGACAAATTGGTGAAGATACAAGATACGTGTGACAGCACGTTCGGGGCTGTGAAAAAGTATTTGCACCTTTCCCAATTTAATTTATTTAGCATATTTCTCACAATTAAAAGATTCAGATAATCAAACAATTTTTATTTTATTCCACAAAGATAACCCAAGAAAATACAAAAGCCAGTAGTTAAATGTTAATGTCTGGCCCTAAGTGAAAGAGTAACACATCTGAATGGTGGAAAATGAGATGCTGTGGCCTGACCTAAAACAGACCACACATGCTTGAAAAACCTGTAAGTGGGGCTGAATTAACTCAATTCTGCAGAGTGTTCTTCACAGTGATGTAAAGGATGTAAAAGACTATTTACCAGGTATCACACTTGATAGTAAGTGTTGGCACACACGGCTGCACAACCAGCCATTAGGCCAAGTTTTTTTTTTTGTTTTAAGATCTGAATAATTTAAAGAAAGATCAAAATATGTTTTTACTGCGCTGTACGTAGCTACTTGCTTTCATTCAGTCCCCATACATGGACATCACTGTTCCATCTCCAAACCCTCACTGCCCTGACACTCACCATAAATATCTGATTCTGTCAATCACATTTAACAAGCTATGGAGGGAGGTGAGGGAGCATCGGGGGGAAGCTGGACGAGCACTCAGAATGAGACCAAAACGAAAGAGGTCCAGTTTCAGGGGAGTGACAGAGAGTGTGTAATGATGCCAGGCTGCCCAGCTTCATAACATCCTGAAACTGTGTGACATACTTGTCCATCGTATCCATCAAAGGATGGAAGCTGGCGTTCGTGGAGACGGCGCACGATAGGCTTTGCTGTGTTCTCTACATTTACCTCTGTCTAATCTGCACTTAGATAAAAACTGTTAAGGAGGTGAAGCACAGGCAGAACGTCAGCTCCTTCAGTCCCAGGAGTAATAACCTCATCACAATTCCACTCATAGTTCACACAGATAAAGACAGATTAGCATGTGTGTCATCCTCCTGCTAAACCTGCATCACACATTTGACAAATGTTATTGTCTTTGGCTTCTCTGCTGTGTCCCTTTCCCCAGGACTGAGTATCACTGATCTCCCTGCTGCTGAACTCTGAATACAACTTTAAATACAGCCCAGTCCTGTCTGGAACATTGCTTTGACTTTTTTCATTCAGTGCTTCTGGGGAGACTTTACATTACCACAGAAAGCCAGTGAGATGAATCAGATCCCATGAAAATGTTCTCCTGCTGCCTTTGATCCCCCTTTCCTTCCTTATTCTCCACTTTACTTTCTCATCTCTCTGTCTCAGCCTCTTTTTCTCTTTATTCATACCCTGCTAAAGGGATCTTTTGAGATCTATTCAGTGCTGTCTCCACAAAATATACATTCAGGTGTACATTTAGCCTGAGCAACACACAGGGAAAACATAACTCTGAGTGAAAAGCCACTTTGAAGAAGTCAATTTGAGGATAGCAAACACATGGGATTATGGAGAATAAATACAGCATTTAACATTTACTGGACCTGAAATCCCAGATTCTTCAGCACGAGCAACAGTCAGTTGCATACTTAGAAGTTATCTTTCAAGTGCATAAATAAAGATTTAAAATATTTACTTTACTTTACTTTACTTTACTTGGCAGACGCTTTTATCCAAAGCGACTTACAAGGAGAAGACACCAGCAA
>JAUMTR010000024.1:2503536-2528808 GCA_032270685.1 Microctenopoma stevenorrisi
GGAGAGAGAGGGGAGTGGTTAAGTTGAGGGAGGAACAAAAGACACATGAGGGCTCAAAGAGACATGACACTGACAGTGGGGGCAAAAACATATATAAATGTTTTATTATTGCCTCGGCTTAGCCAGTCAAAGGCGTCACCTCTAATTCATTCCAGGTAGTTTAAAGAATCAGATGTTTGCTTCCATAACTATCCTTTTAAAGAATGACTTAAAATTTGAAGCTTTTAGTCAGAAATTCATGATTTTCTCGCCACTGATTTCTTCAATTAGTGACAAATGCAGCAGGAGAAATACAAACACAAAAGCAGAGGGCTTAAAAAATGACACGAGAGGCAGGAAATTATTCAGCTTGATTAGGTGATTGTTCGTGAGCAACTAGAACCATTAAGTACAATGTTATTTTTCTCACAAGCCATTTTTTAAAAGCCCTTGTCGTTACACATTGCTTTCAATCCTGCTGGGCAGCTGTTGTTTGTCACACTGATTAAAATGATTCAGATTGAGCAAGTGTGTTATTTGTCTAAGATTTGGGGATCCATCGCCACAGATTAATGTCTCCTGTTTAAAAACAAAGACGGCGTTGCATCCTTGTGACACCTGTGTTTGTCTTGTGGATGATTGCACATCACACGAATAATTTGCTAGAGCAAATCCTTATCAAAACCTTTGTGTTAATGGTAATGAAAAACTAGCAAACAAAAAGCTTTTCCCTGCTTGCTTGTGTTTCCTCACAATGAAATTTGGGGAGAGATGTGTCAGTGATGGCCCTGGTCTGTTCATCTGTTCCTTCATTCATCCTTCACACATCATTTTAGAAACATCAGACTTGATTTTTGTAATTTTTCATCAGTGCCTCTTCCACCTTGATAGAAGTCTGCAATGCTCCTTTCCCTTTTTAATGTGCATTACAATCAAGTTGATAAGTTTCATCACAGTAAAAATCAGTTGTGGACTAAAAGTAGGAAGACAATTTTGACACAGTATGTTAATGCGGAGATCAGAGTGGGTGGAAGTGCTTTTAAGTGCAAGAGAATTTGATTGTACATTTCTAATGTTTGAATGAGCCCATTAAGACCCCGTCAGAGAGAGAAAAGGACCCTATACAACTAAAAGGCAGGTAACAGACAGTAAATACCAATGGAATAGGGCAAACCTGGCTTCTCAATAACAAAGAGCCTTTGCTTCTGAGGTGATGAATGTTACTTGCCTCTTGAGTGCGCTCAGTATCACCAGTGGTAACGCCAGTGGCGATATGAATAGCAAAATAACTAAAATGTCAGAAACTCTACTAAGTTCCACTCTTTATTTTACTTACTATTATTATTGTGCCTGAAAAGTTCAGTCAACTAGCCCTGCTCACTTAGTCCAATAAATCTCATTTAAACTTCATAATGTAGGTCTACATGTGCGTGTTGCTGAAAATCTCGCCAATCAGGTCGTTCGTCTGTAATTAATCAGATCAGCTCTCCCATGCAATTTCTGCAGGAATTGCTAAATGTAGTCGATATTGTAATGCTCCAAAGACTGATTTGAAAGGGACCCTTTGGATCCCTTCAGCTCCACTGACTTTTTTGTCACCTTTGTTCTTTCACAAACAAGTATTACTAAAATGTAATGTTTATTGAATTAACTATACTTTGTACAAGTTTACTTAAGTTGGTCATACTTACCATGTGTTCAGGAGACAAATAGAGAAAACTCTGAATTACTTTCCGTTTGTAGATTCTGTGACATCACTAGTGATGTCAGAGAATAGACCAAGTGTGGGGGGGTTTGGTCCATTCTGCAATTTAGTTTGAGTTTGGTAGTTGGTGGGATTCCGAAATTAGCTTGCAATAAGTAAGGTTAAATGGGTTTTAGTGCTGTAGTGAATGTTAATGTTGCTGATAAATGTAATAATTAAGAAAATATGTGTTTTAGACGTTAAATTGTTCAAACCTCTAAAAGGTTTCACCTGATCACTGACAATAATCAAAACGTCATCTAGTAAAGGGAATAAGGCCTCTGAGATTTCACTTTGTCGGGGAAATGTTAATTAAATACAAATAAAATGTAGGGTAAGTTATCTTTAGGAAATTTAAGGAAGAACACCACTTTGCAAATTTGAAATCTACCTTGCTAAGTTACCCTGGAAATAAATCACATATTCAATTCAATTCAATTCAATTTTATTTATATAGCGCCATTTAACAACAAAATTTATCTCAAGGCACTTTACATTGTAAGGTTTAAGATTTTACACAATATATCAATATATACAGAGACATTGAGCAAACCCAACAGTCCCACTCAAGCAAGCATTGAGGCGACAGTGAAGAGGAAAAACTCCCTTTACGAGGAAGAAACGTCCAGCAGAACCAGACTCAGGGTGGGCGGCCATCTGCCTCGACCGGTTGGGGTTTGTGGACAGAGGAGAGAGAAAAGAACAGCAGGTAACGGAGATCACAACAACAAGGAGCAGCAGACGAAGCACCGGCAGGTTGGTAGGACGAGCAACCACGTCATTCCAGATTTCACAAAGGCTGCACAAATGGTTGCTGTTACCAAACTGAGGAGGAATCACCTTTACTGGACAGGTACAGAAAGCACACAAACAAACATATTATCTGAGAAGTCATGTTACTAATTAGTTCTGTCCATTAAGCGAATGATCCCATATGGCTCGAATGTGAAAGTCACAGAAGGTCAGTCCAATTACGGTAATACGAGTAAGAAGTGACACGTTTTTTCTATAACCTCTGCACCTTGAATCCCTTCAATATGAGGAATCCCTATAACAAACTTAACTACTGTTCCCTCAAACTTTGGATTTGCCAATCAATTCCAAATCAAACCATGCTGTGTTTTGTTTGTATAATATTCTAAGTACCTTACAGTAATTCTGTAGAAAAACAATTGTTTTTTTGGTCTCATTCCTGACCTGCAGTGACCTTGTTTTGCTATCATAGTAAACCAAAAAGCAATTACATCAGCTATTATTTTTGTTTGTCATAAAAGCAGCAACCTAATCCCCATTCAGTGGTCTGTCCGTGGAATAATAAGACAAACTGACATAGTACATGTGTTCACGTCTCGTCTGCAATGTTATTTTTGCCGTTCTGTAATGCTGTGTCCTAACAGCGCAGCGAAAACACAATAGACGCTTTAAGCTATTTGGCTTGGCTAGTTAATCCAGTGTAATTATGTTTGGGAGAAGCAGTGTTCATCTGTGCTGTTGTTCAATAACAATGTACACACTAAGATGACAAACACACACCACTGCGCTGAGTGAAGGTTCTTCACGTGTCACTTAGCTGTGCATGTGTGAGATCTCCGTTTGGCACAGTGGATTGTACCAAGAATACCCTCAAAAACATACGGCAGGGACTGTAAGAAATGGTGGTCGTCTCACTAACCAAAAAAGATTTTATTTATAAGGAAGAAACGCATCGCACAAACAAAGAAGCCACATGAGGTTATGATGAGGGCAGTCTTTTGCATCAGCCGGTTAAGGCAGAGAAAAGAGAACAAGGAGCAGCACTGGGCAGACTGGTAGGAGCATTAGTAACTACAGCTCCAAGGACGAGGACACCTGAGGAGAGATACAGACAGAGAGAGAGAGAGAGAGGACAAAGCACAAGTAGGGGAGAGAAAAGAAACAAAGTACATACAGTGGTGGCATAAAAGTGGACAGACAGAGAGAAGGAGAGGAGCTCAGTGTAATGTGCGAGGTCTCCCAGCAGACTAAATCTATAGCAGCATAACTAAGAGATGGTTCAGAGTAACCTCTGAGTAAAAGCTTCATTAAAAGGAAAGTTTTAAGTCTTAAGTCTTTAAATCTGTAGTCTTAAAAGTAGAGAGGGTGGTTGCCTCCTGAACTTTAACTGGGAGCTTGAGTTCTGGAAACTCTAGGAACCGCAAGTAGACCAGCACTCTGAGAGCGAAGTGCTCTGCTGGGATATTAAGGTTCTATGAGGTCTTTAAGAAATGTTGGCCTGATCATTTAGTGCTTTATATGTGAGGAGAAGAAATTTAAACTCTATTCTGGACTTAATAGAGAGATAAGCTGCTTATTTAGGCTTTTCCTTCTGTTTGAATATTCCTTCCTTCTCTCCAATATCTCTCAACATCATGGTTTGTCCTTTTCCAGTCAGGATCCATCCACAACCCTGTTTCCTAGGTTAATGCGCCCGCTTGAGCCGACACATGCCCCTCTCCCCTGCAAGACACACAGAGTGCACCTGACAGAGCAACATACGTTATGATATATGATTGAGAGTGGGAGAAGGAGAGAAACAGAGTGCATCGAAAGATTGGATCTGACCTCAAAGACATTCTGGAGATTTACCAAGTGTGAAATCTGAGGTGAGGAAATATAAGGGTGGTAATCTTGCCTAGGGCACCAAATGGGTTGGGCTGGCTCTGGTCTGGTCTGGTCTATAATTGTCTAATCCCCCTGGATCCAGAAGAGGTTTCTACCTGTGGTACATAACCTGTTAATGGAGATTGATTTATCTGCTCTAAAATGGACGTGCTGATCGAAGGTAAAACATCTTCGAGCAGTCTAGTAGGAATGGGGTCTGAGAGACATGTAGAATATTTAGATGAGTTCATTATTGAAATTAACTCAATATGATCTACAGAAAACAAGCAGTCTGAGAAAAGAAGTAAGACTGAGGTCTTCTAAACAATTTTATAGCTGCCTGCCCACATCCACTGCAGGTAAGACCTGATTGGTTTATTCTCTAATAGTTATAACTTTAAAGTTTTTGCTGCTGAGAGATAAGGGAACTGTATGTTAAACAAAGCTGTGACTCAGCCTGGCTAAACTGCTGAAAAGAAACCTGGGGTTGTAATGAGAAACAATGTGTGGTTCTAGCTTTACGGAGGGCTTGTTATGCATTATTAAACTATCTTTGCAGGCTCATCAAGATTAATCCGAATAAATAGAGCGACACCTCTTTTCAAGCTTCCGCGATGTGTGCTTAAACTGTGGCTTTGTGAACTGTACCGAGGAGTTAGCCTCTTCTGATGGACTACCTTCTTTTTCAGTGGGGCAAGTATAACGCCAGTTATATTATCAAGTATAGTGTGCAATGGAGATGCAGCATTATCACTAGTATAGACAACCTGCGCAGGAGAAAAGTGAGGAACAGTAAAGTGTATTTCTTAACGCCTCTGTGGAAGTGTTAGAGTGTTTTGCTACAGTACAGGACGCTGTGTACGTTTTGTTTCTGAGGTAGTGGGTCTTCGTAAATCTAACCAGAACATAACCCCAAAGCACTCCTCACAAAGCTTCAATGTCCTTTTGAATGCTAAATATCAACTTTCATCCAGCTCTTCTGTTTTAGTCTGACTGAAAGCTCTTTCTGAAACTCAGATGGGAATTTGGCGAAGTTTCAAAGCCCTCCACAACTCTCACTGAGCAGTGTTTGCTCAGGCGAGGTGTTGCTAGGTTACGGTGTTGAGATGCTGAGAGTTAAGTGGACAACCAGTGGTCACTTCCTATAAAGAACCTGTCACATCAAAATTCTACAAAAGTGGCGATAGGCTAATAGTGCTTAAAGATTTGTGGGAAAATAAGTCTGGTAGCACCACATGGCTGCTGTGATTACTTAAAAGGACATCAGTCATCACTGGGAATCACTTGGCAACTGGTGACAGTGACGAGTGTCTATTTCTGCTTCACAGTAAGGTTTTACTTTCCAATTTTGCTAACTTTTTAATAATGACTTCCCTAACCGATATGTTGATGGTAAGCTACACGCTAACAGAGTCTACACTGAAAACGAATGGTTCCCATGGTGCACTACCCGCACAGCATCAAGCGGCAGCAACGTTTATAAAAATGTTTGCTACTTTATTGGTCCTCATGGGGAAATTCGAAACACATGGTGCAGCTCCGATCCAAGGTGCTGGAGCAACCGGGCGTTGAGTGTCACAGGAGGAGCCAGGGACTGAACCACTGACTGTGAACAGTGGACAACCTGCTCTGATCAGTTATTTTCATTTGTCTGGTAAATGTGTTGTGCATTAAAATGTATTTAACTCTCACTATTTTGACTAGTTTGACCGTGGTGCACAGTAATAACTTATTTAAAAAAAGAATTAAAAAACAATATTAACACACATTAGGTGGCAGTAAGTGGTCGGCAAGAACGCTCTTCTCAGAAACAGAGCAATAATCGTTGTCTAAAAGTACAGAAGTAATGAATAAAAGAATCATATAAAAATTATATCACCATCTTGATTTGTGATTGAGATTAGTGAGATTTTTTCTGTTCACTCTTAGGAAGTAATGACAACCCTTAAACTGAGAAAGTAGTGTTATATGTGCTTTTACGCTTTTCTTTTCTTTTTATCCTTGCTTGATAAATTGCATTTTCATGCCTAGTTAAAGCCTCTGTGAAATTTTTTTTTTGCTTTGTCTCCAACTCCACGTTCTTTCAGGACTCATGTAGTGAATCTGTCCCGCTTCATCCACATTAATGAGTTCCTCCTGCTGTAAGCTCTGATTTACCCACCACGTTGCTCAGAGCTGAGGCAGCATAATTTTCCACCGTTTCTGCTCGATAAAACAAGAATAACACTAACACTAGACATATTCATCCCAACAGTATTTTATCCATTATAGAAAAAGAAGGAGAGCAAAAAAGAAAGACAAGACAATGTGCTGATTCGGTAAAAATGTATTGCGGCCATGTATCGTCAGGGCCTTTTAAGGTAACGACGTCTGTTGCGAATGAGCTCTGAGGCTGTGGAAGAGATGTTGTCATTAGGTGCTGCAGAGGAAAGGACCTAAAGAAAAAAAGAGGCTTTCAAGATCAGCTTTTTTATGAATATTGGTAATACTAGAAACATGCTCCTCACATGCAGGCACACACTCATCTGTGTATGGCGGCGGTACAGTAAACAAAGGGAGAGGGATGATGATCCTTCAAGCTAATGAGCCATGTATGACAGTAGCCAGCACCTCAGTGTCACAGCATGTGTTTGTGTGTGTGTTTCTCACATTGTGGGAACTAAAACCTGTTTGCACACTCTTGCACATTGTCTTTCTAATGGGGACCAGAGGCAACTCAACACAATTGATGGGTTGTTCAGAGCTAAAGTTTTAGGTCAAGGTTAGGCCAAATCAAGTAATGGTTACAGTGAATAATTTTTCAGGAAATAAACATATTGTAGTGTTTCATCTGATGTTTATTGTTGATCCAAATAAGGAGCCAAGGACCCAATCAAAAGACCAAGTTTGACCCCAGCCTCCTCCTGTTACCTGGCTGTGGCATATGTTGTTTATTCTGTTGTCAGAGTCAGAAGGACTCTGAAAAACATCTCCTTGTAGCTCAAGCTACATTGTTACTCAGAAAGGGACAAATTGAGTGCTACACATATTCTATGAGTGTTTTCTTCAACATAAAATGCCGTTATTGTCGACGGTTTGCTAATAAGTGCCGGCAGGTTTAAGGACAGCTGCATCTCATTCCTCTGTAGACCACAAAGTCTATTGTGGAATAGAAAGTTCATGGTTGCTACTGCTAATGCCAGGTGCAAACAGTCAGTCCTTTATCAGTCTTTCAGAGTTTTTGCCATTTTCTTTTACTTTACTTTGCTTGGCAGACACTTTTATCCAAAGCGACTTACAAGGAGCTAGCGCTGGGTGTCTGGCTCAAGGACACACCTGGTAGGGGATGGATTAGGAGTCAGACAGGGTTTGAACCTGCGACCTTCTACTTCCCAGTCTGATGCTTAAACCATTGAGCTACCAGGCCTATTTTCCTATTATCTTTCCTATTATATTGTGGTTTCAGAGATACATTTTACACCACACATACAAAAACACTTATGTTCGCGTAGTCCCGCTGAAAATGGAGACTAGTTAGTTGTCATTATCACCTACACATGCTACTGCTGATATGCTGACAAGGCGTGAACTGCCTGAACGTTGAATAACGCACTGTGAGAAAGTGTGAATGCCAGAGGAGGTTTTTAATCACTTGGTAAAAACTATTGTTTGTTGAACTTAAGTATGAATAAATAGAACCTCTCAGATTGATGACGTCAAACTAAACATCACCACACTCCAGATCTTTGACGACCCTAATGAAATTTAACATTTGACCCAATGAAGACCTCCATCGGGCGTTACCAACTGACAAACGCTCATCACTGTGCGTGAATGGAAGTCAATCTACTCTCAGACTGGGCAGGTCAGAGAAGAGCTGGATGACATCCTGGTCTGTCCGTACGGGAGCATGTGTTCGAGGAGACGGTAAAAACACATGTCAAATATATCAGACAAAAAGATATGAAATTTATTACATATGGTAAAGAGGGTTGATGGTTCACTCCCTGATTCTCCTCCTGTCCAGACGTGAGTGACAGACACCGGACCCTGAGTAGTTCCCCGAGTGCAGGTCACACCTGTCAAGCACATTTTAACATAGTTTTTTATCTTTGCATTTAGGAACATGATAATTGGTCATTCTGGACGAACCTGAGCACTAAGTAGGATTTGCCTTTTTAATAATAATAACTGATGATGATCAATGGGTTCAGGGTTCATGTAAAAGGCAAGATGCAAATACAATACTGAATATATCAATTACACACAAACAGATAATGGATATTTTCCTGCCAAAATATCCGACCCTCAAGATCCAGCTTCGTTTTCCCTTCTTAGGTACAACATTTTTCTTTTATTTACTAACTTTTTCCTCTTTCATATCGTCCCAAATCACAACACAAGTCACCTCAAGGCACTTAACAGAGTAACTATATATATAATTATGCAGAAACCCAATAATGCCATTTGAGCAGCGCTAGGCACCAGAGGAAGAAACCTACAGCAGGACCAGGCTCAGTGCAGCCGGTAAACTGGTTGGGGTCATGGCCTCTTATAATTAAATCTGCAAAGATCTAATGAGTCTAGGATCCTACACCCACCCCATAAGCTCTGAATACACACACATCTCACCCTAGATCTGGACGCTCTCTGAAGATGGTAGGGGACTCAACATGTTTTTTTGACCCAACATTTCTGAACTGGTGACATCACGTTTGACACCACACACCAAGTCAAACGGTCAAATACATATCATCATCGATCAATGGGCAACGTTGCTGAATTGTCAGTGTTAATTAGCCGTGTACTTCATGCTGGTGGAAACAATAGTGCAGAGTGTATGTAACATGGCAGAGCTCTGTTCAGCTATTCACGTAGCATCAGCCTGGTCTACCAAGAGAAACTGGGGACATAATATCTTACCTGAGCAGACTTTGACAGGGTTCAATCCACCAACCCTTCAGTTGGTTTAGGTCTAAGTGAAGCACTGCCAGTGTTTACTTCTCCAAGTAATCACTAGTAACTGAGAGAACATTCATGTTAATGCACATTGTGCACGTGTCTATGGTTGGTTGTCAGTTTTACTCAGTTAGGTCATTTACTTCAGTCTTTCTCCCACTTGTTTGTTTGTTTGTTACTCTACTTTATGTAATTGGTTTTTCCCTCCTCAGTAGTGGTTTTCAGTTGCAGTCTTTCTTTTATGTTAAGACTTTTGGTTTATTAAAATTCTTGTCTCGCGACCCTGCTTAGTATGAGCACATTAGTGTCCTGACTTCCCCTCACCCGTGACAGATATACTCTGACAATATGTTCTGAAAATGCTACTGAAATATAATAATTCATTCTCTGCATGCTATAGCTTTAGTTTAGTATGTATGACTTTTGTTTAAGTTTAGTTTAGGCACACATGAAACTTGGTGAAGGTTACAGAAGGACCTTCACATCCTAACTATCAATAAGTTTAGTGCTTTATTCTGAAAGATAATTTTTCGGACATATGATTGCATCATGACTCATTTAACAAAAATCATTATGTGCTCTAAGTGCATCATAGTCACACTATGGTGTGAATACAAACTTGTCTTGTTTGAAAAATAACTTATTCATTGATTTACTGGACAAAGGGAAAAGTGTAGTCATCTAGGAAGAGGTGGAACACTGCTGTTAAATGAATATAAACAAAAGAAAATCAATGCTGCCCATCAGTAGAACCACCACTGTCATAATCCTGTATGCTGCAGATAACTTTTTAATTTTCATACAAGCATGAAGCAGGAAAACTGCCATTGTGTCTGCCCCACTTTACTGAGAACAGGTGGCTGAGGCAGTGAATGGTTCAAATTTCAGTTGTGTGTTTATTTAGTTATTTAGTTGTTGCACTATGGAGGCACATAAATGTAATTAAGAATTGTTACTGAAGATGAAAACACACAATGCAGGTGCAGGTGTTAGCTGAGCGCAGACTGTTATTTTCAGTTTCATAGAGGTACATTTTTACAGAGCCTATCGGTGCTTATTATAGAGCTATTACTACTGATTCTGCATTAGCCATCATGTTTTTTTGTTTAAATTGTATGTGTTTCTTATTTTATTTATGTGCTTCTTGATTTTGCTGTTTTTAATTGAGGAGTTATTCATCCTAAAGGCCTGAACTCATTCAGATACACAATAAAAAACACCAGCTGCCTCTGGCCTTACATGGCATCTTGTAAGGTTTTGGAGGGAGTGGACCCAAGAATTTATTAAAACATGGGGACCTGAGCTAAAGGAGATTTTCTAACAAAAGAGTAACAAAAAAAACGCAGAGAAAAAATCCTAACGACAAAACATGGAGCTGTGAGAACGACGGGTATTGATTATCACAAAGACGGTTACAGACCAACTGAAAACAAGACACTACAACAAAGGAAAAACAGAAACACACCAAGACCAAAAACTACTACTACTACCGAATCCAGACCAAAAACTACTACTACTACCGAATCCAGAATCCAGACCAAAAACTACTACTACTACCGAATCCAGACCAAAAACTACTACTACTACCGAATCCAGACAGGAGCTGAACTACTGGGAGAGAACAACAGAACACGTGACCTCAGACAAGGGGTGACTGGCACAATAGCTCAGAGGATAACAATAGCAGTTACCCT
The DNA here is from genome assembly GCA_032270685.1 of Microctenopoma stevenorrisi. Taxonomy (NCBI): domain Eukaryota; kingdom Metazoa; phylum Chordata; class Actinopteri; order Anabantiformes; family Anabantidae; genus Microctenopoma; species Microctenopoma stevenorrisi. The sequence continues at coordinate 2,514,511 of JAUMTR010000024.1, forward strand.
CAAACCTGAGGGTGAGTGGTTCAATTCTCAGTCCCATAAAATGCATCTTCAGGCACAAATGACGCACACAGAAACGCTGATGTGAAAACTTTTTGTATTCCAAATATGCACATGGTCTGGTTGCTTTGTTTCCTTCTCTAATCCCAGACAGTAGGTATAAAGACCAATAGGCCAATTAAAGTCTTTTCATTTTTGTTTTTTTTTTGAAAATCAAAAGCTTTTCTCTGAGCTGAGGATCAATGGCCTGAAAATTCCTGGGGTTCAAAGCGAGTCAGATCTGAAATGTTTAACCAAATCCCCCTGGCTTTGTGTGTGCCAGAGGATTCGGTTAAACACACGTACGCACAAAGCGCACTCTGTTTCCTGAAAAAGAACACGTAGGCCTAAACTGCTACTTGGATGAATTAAGTCGGAGAATTGGAAGCAGACCTCGGTAGTTGACAGAACATGTCTTGATTATAATCCATCAATCAGCTGTCCACTTATGATTTCCCCACAGAGCAGACGCTGATTGATTCAAAGCTCCCATAGCTCCAGACCTCCTCACAACCGCTTTAACTCAATCACCTCCTCTTCATACTCTTACTCTCTTCCCTCTGACTCCACCAACATGCACTCAATACATTTGGAAATGAATCTTGCGCCACAGTATCATCCCAGGTAGAGGGCAGCTCTCAGGCCTCCCTCTAATGCTACATAAAGGTCTCAGTTGATGTACAATGCTTCCTTAAAAGCCTCATTAGCTCCAGAAACTAAAAAATGTCCCTGTGCAGCAGGAGTAAAAGATGTTACCTTCTCTCTGTAGAGTTTTAAAACCCCTTAAGTAACTTTTATTCCTTCATTTAAAAAAAAAGCATCCACAGGAAAATGTGATCAAAACAAATATGAGGAGAAATCTGTGGGCTGGTTAAAGTCTTTGATCTACAAGCTAACAAGCCTGGAGCTCAGGAAGTCTCATTAAGAACAACTCAGCATTTCATTTGACAGGTGCAGGGAAAATGTGGAGCTACAGTGTTTTCAGCAAAGGTACATTGTTGAGATGTGTTGTCAGGAGCGTGGAAACGCTGCTGCTTCATAGTTTGTTGGGTAAATGAATATATTCATTTCCTTAATACTGAGAATCAGACAGCTCAGTGACAAATTCACTCAACTCGACAGCCCCCCCTCATCTCTGCAGAGCATTTTGGTGTCTTTCAGCATTTCTGGGGGTTTTCACATCCCCTTAGATTGATCTTAAACACACCTGAACCATTTCACTCCCCAACAGCTGCAGATTCTCCTCTGTCCTGGAACAGCTGTGATTAAAAAAAACAAACAGCTGTTTATCTGAAAGCTTCAATTTCTGCGTTCATCGCAACACACTTGTGACACTTAGTTATTACTTAGTTACAGTTAGTTATTCATCATGTCGTGTAGATTAAATGAAAATGACTTGTCAATTTATTTTTTATACAGTGTAATTGTTAACATTTTTAAATCTTCCCAAACTGAATTTTTTACACAAAGCACTTTATTGAATCCCATTTACCAATGCACACTGTGTGGAAAGCAGTTTCTATTAGAGCGTGCATGGGCCCAGTGTGGCCGATCAATACAAATTATAGAGCAAGGCGACGCCTTGTAATAGTTCTTTTAATTACCTACTTAATTGGGTACAAATGTCAGGAGTTTACAGGACACACCTCGCATTACAAAGTTAAACATCAAGTTTTCTCATTTGGATCCGGTACACGTGTCATCACCAGCAGTTGATTACACTGCGTGAGGTACTTCATACACGCAGGCAGTATGCATGTAGGCAAACATAGAAACTGCAGTGACACACTCTCACACCTCAGGGTCGATTTATAATCTACAAGATGACTTTCTCATAGTCCAGTGCTCCGGTTATTGGCCTTCCATGTAATTTGATTTCAGGGAAATTAAAAACTGATTGCACTGGGCTTCTGATCCAGCCCACCAATGCAGCAACACACACAAAAGAGCAAGCGCACGCACACACACACACACACACACACACACGCACAACCATGGTGCTAATAGCAAAATGTAATCAGGTCAGGAGATGCTGTACCATGAAGAAATATTTCTGTTCCCCACTCATCCTGTTCTAGTTCAAAGGTTTAGTAAAAGCACTTATGGAAATGATTGACATTTTGTTAATGTTATACTTTCTTTTTCTATCATAAATTATTAATCTAGAAAAGACCTTGATGGTGTTTCTCCCTTCGCTGTTTGCAGCTGGCTGTGCATCATGTTTCCAGACAATTAGTGCTTATCCATCTAGAGCTGCTCTGTCAAAATAGTTTTCCATTCATGTTGAGGACGGAATAGAAATGATGAATCTTTTGTTTATAAAAATACTTTGTGACATGTATTTCTGACTAAAGTGGTTGTGCACTATTCGTTTGATGTGTTGTTGTTCTTAAATGTTGGCTATTTGTTGGTGGATTTTGTAGAGCCATGCCGAAAGTGATGGATGTGGGTGGTGTGCTGATTCCAGGAAGAAGTCTTGCGTGATTCCATGTCATTGAATTATAATTTAGTACCAGGAAATAAGCTTGACATGATGTTACGTTAGATCGTTAGGTTTTAAAATGAATAGTTAATGATAACTCACATTAATTGGCAGTTAACTATTTAATACATAGGCACAAATAGATGGACCTGACATTGGCGTAGGCTGGTTTCTAGTGTGTGAGTCACCGGCCAGTGACGGGTTAAACATGCACGGTGAACACACAGTTCATCGTGAAGGCACAAAGCTCGCACTCTCTGCTACCTATAAGTCCAAAATAAACTGTAGTGTAGAGGATCACAGCTATAGTTAGTGCCTTGTTTTGCTCTTATATTAGCTATAGCGCCTGTTTACATCCAAGAAAAATGTATCCACTGCATCTGTACTATTGACATATAGGGTGAACCACTGCTATATGAACCTTGAAAACCAGTTCAGTGTCTTAGTGTTCAGTACAAGACTGATGATCATCACCTCTATTATCTTTTCCCATTGTGTCTTTAAAAAAGCTTAACCAAGCTTCCAGTGCCTCTCTCCATCTCTGCGACAAACTGAATGACGCAATGTGCAATAACCTTCAAGTGTGCACTGTGAAGGTCTTAAAAACATCCATTCAACACAACACTCTGTCTTCATGATAAACATTATCATATGTGTTTTGTGTTACAGGCCTGAGGCCATGAACCTGGCTGCATCTGTGTATCTCACTCACTCCCTGCATTGTATAGTATTGAATGAATTGGATCATGACCATCACACTGTAGTCAGTACCTTCAGGTGAGTACATTGGGGAATAGAGATGCACTACTTTTAAGAACTTTCTTCAAGAAACAAACAAAAGCAACCATGGGAACCTCTGGATAAAGACCCCAGCCATGGTCAAATGAAAGACTACTGTTGGTCTGCAGAGGGGAAAGTCTGGTGAGAGTCGTATGCCTCTCTTTCTGTGCACGGAAAAAAGAGCATCAAAAGGAGCTCCTCCTTCTCTATCTTCTCATCCAAACTTTCATTACTTGTGAGTGTGCCTGGCTCTGACCTTTATGACATGAAAGCTTGCGTTGTGGTATCTGACCGAACGCCAGCATCAGATAAAATCAGACTGATGTTCCAATGAAAACGGAGATAGAGGAAAAATGTCAGCTGTTTCTGATCCCTGTTTTTATTTGTTTACCTCCCTTACCACACTTAATAACAGTGACTCTTATCGTTCTCTTGCAGCCGGAGGAAAAAGTTCACTTAATGAAGAGATCACATCTATTAGCCTGGAGACATAGTACTTTGAATCTGAAATATTGTCTCTAAGTAGAACAAAACAACTCTGCACATTAACTCCAAACATAACTCTCATAACTTTTGAACACGACAAGCTCCGTGTCTACAGGTCAGTCTGTGGTTATACTGAGCTGCAGGTATTAATTTGATCAGAGCATTCCTGAAAAAGAGAGCACTGGGCTGTGTTAATTGATCTTGATCATGCTGCTTTGTTGCAGCTTTTGTAGAAAGCAAAATAAATGTCTGTTGTCAAGAGCATGTGTGGGGGGGTTAACACACGTGTAGCCTACAGCCTAAAGGCTTTTTAAACCCCAGGAGCATAAAAGTTCCTCATAGTTTGTGGCCACATTGTACAACTTTGGGAAGTTAATCACAGCTTAGCAGTAATATTCCTCCATCTTGATGCTGTCACTGTGAGGAGCTAATTAGCACACATACGAGACAAGGTATTTATTATGACATATAGTGCACTTGCTGGAGGATGCTGCATCGCACCACAGCACATAAATTAGTGTTATAACAATGCAATTAGGCCAGACTAGAATGAGGAAGAGTGTCATTCAATCATCTTGATGCGTCTGTGTCAGCACCTTAGCCTTTGTTTACTCTGACAAAACGTCTTCGTCACCTCACGCCTTTTTCTGGGGGGTCTCAGCATCTGCTGGTACTACACTGCAGGGGACTTGACAATACACACAGTCACCCTTCGTCCTTCCTGGTTCTTTCACTGCTCTGCTCCTAGATGTTTTCTGCCATGTTGTAGCTGATGTGGTGAAGTCATTATCTAAAATTATCACAGTGGAACACTTAATTGTTGGCAGCGTGTAGTGACATTTATTTATTAATTGTAGTAAATGGCCTTAATGTCAAATTACAGGCACTAAATCAATGGTTCCCAAGCCTCCAAGGAAGTACAGCAATGCTGCTGATGGCCTGCTGACCTGCCTTTTTTAATTCGTTTGGTCAGAGAACCATGCTGTCTGCACTGTGTTATGAAGATGTTCTGTATCCTCTCAAGAAAGAAGAGATGAAAATAGAGCAGCTGTGAATCACTCGGTAGAGAATCCACAAGCCCTCCGGTGGTTTGATCTCCAGATCCTCTTGGTGTCCCTGGACACTGAAGCCCCAAACCTTTAATGAACCTTTAATGTAGCTGCCTGTACCCAAGGGAATCAATAAAGTATCCTTTATTATTATATTTATTTGTTGAAACCCTTAAACTAGTAGACGCTGTCTGTCACAGATGCATTTGACTACTGCAGACACTTATACAGCAGACCATAGGAGAGGGGCCATATAACCTGCTGCTGACAACGATGCTGTAGTTTGTCTGTGTTTTACGGTGATGTTTGAATAACAGGGACATTTAAAGCCAGACAATAGAGCCATCTGAGTAGTTTAGTCAACTTTACTTAGTTTACTTTACTTATTGGCAATAACTTAGAGGCTGTTGGCTGATGGTCAATGCAGCGTGCTGTTGACATTTTTTGTACAGCTGTTGTCGCTGCTGTTGTTAGCTGGGCACCACAGAAGTCATTACCTGCCAGAAATGAGCAGCACCTAGCTATTCCAGCTACAAATGGTTCTACTGGCAAAACACTGCATGCCGGTTTTCTTTTTACTGGGCCAGCTGGGTCTAATAAAAAGAATGTGCCGTTTGATCGGATGAAGGACATGTGGAGACACCTTCATGGGGAGAATGAATGGAAGTCAGGATAAGTGTAACGTATGAACAGCATACAACATGTAACAGCATAATGATTTCTAGTCCTTTTAGCAGGTCCTATCACATCCCCATCTGGGAAATTACAGCACACACCCCAGCTCAGATGGATTGGTCTCACATCACGCAGGCATTTTCACATCACTATTGTGAGAACGCTGTTCTCGTTGTGGATATTTTGACTTGTCATGGCACAGAAAGTACATCTGTAACCACTAAAGCGTCAGTGATGGCTGTGCTCCATTCAGGTGTGCCAGTGGGCCAACATGCAACAGCAGGGCTCCTCGGCAGAGCGGCCAAATGGCATTCAGCTGTTATTGTGTTATCAGTTACACGTGTGTTTAAAAAGTCAAAATGCGATGTGCAAAAGGCTTTATTGTGTGGCACTCAAATGCCTGCAAAGAACTCTACAAATGTGCAGCTTGGCGTGTGGATTTGGAATCTATTGGTGTAGGAGAAGGACTCAGTTACAGTACGAAGACACATGTGCATACTTGCCTCTCCCACACACAGATCTATACATGCAGGACAGTGACGAGGACACCACGGACAAACTACAGCTTCACTTATTTGTTTTAAAAATGACTGTGGAATGTAGTGGAGTGTTTTATACCCACACAGGTGGGAGCCAGATCGTCATGCAGAACATCCTGGGAACCAGGCTGTGCCACATCTGTGCAGCGCATTTGTTTTCATCTGCCACTTCTCAGCACCACAGAAGTGATTGTGTAGGAGACAGGTAACAAATATAAGACAAAAGCTCCTTTCTGCATAAAACTGCTCTGTAAACAAGCAGCAAAGTAATTTGCTTATCGCTGTACTTAAAGCTGCTTGCAAAAGGAAAAACTTTCTGCGTGCAAACTCAGGTAGAAAAAAAGTGCTTTCCAAGGCCTTCTGGGAGAAGGGTAGGACATCTCCCCAAAGTAGTGAGCTACAGTGTGAATCCCTGTGCATAAATATAACCCACTCGTGTGACTGTGTCACAGTGGGCACATTTCATGGTCTTTTGGGAGACACTGGAAATCCAAACAGCAGCCAGGGATAATCAGGCACACAATATAACCTTTAAGCATTGATATAACCTGCAAAGCTAAGGAGACAGGCGGGGACTGTGGAGAGAAACTCCCTGAGAGATGGAGACATGGAGGAGAAAGAAGGACTAGATGACTGTGGACAGACATGCCTGTCTACAGTGTGGTTGCAGCTGTTTTTCAGACGAAGCAGGCTTTCTTTTCCAGGGCAGCTGTGTGTACATTTTGGATTTATTTGGCAACGTGTCCGCGCCGCCTTTCTCGTAACAGTGTGGACAGATTCCTCGCAACAATGAATCACAGGTTTTGACAGTTGTGGAGAGTTATGCTTATTTAATTTCATTGTTGAAGCTATTTGTCTTCCATGTCAAACCCCTCAAGAGATTCAAAGGCTGTGATTCATTTTTAAGGGCTGGATTTTACTGGCATTCTGGCATCGAACAGAAAAAAACACTTTGCATTTAAAAACAGCCATACGTTTTTATTAAAACACTGACTGTGTTAACAAAAGTGTAACGTAGATGTATGTCTGTGTTTGGATTTATCATCTTAATTTAGTGTTGCAAAACTATTTCCGCATAGTTCTGCTCCTGTTCCAAATGCTGAGATGATTTGTAGGTGAGCATACTGTGCACTGTGGTGGGAAACACGCAGTCACACAGCTTCAGTGGATCACAGTCAGACATGAATCATGGAAAAAATGGTTTAGTCAGACTTACTGATAATACTTTACCTCATGACATTTTATCGTCATGAGAGATAAAAAATGATGATTGATAAAAAAACAACAGCCTAAAAAGGTGTTTTTGTGCACATGACCTTGTGCCAGTATGAAGGTTGTGGACTAGCTCAGTTCAGTTGGCAGTGGTCATAACCCCAGAGTCAGCGGTTTGATTCACAGTTCCTCTTGTTGAAGTAGTGCTGGTGTCTGTCAGCTGTTCAATAACAACTTCCCCAAGTCGATTGGGGAGTCGACAACAAGATAAGTCGACAACATATGTAATTATTGATTCTAATACTGAAGAACATGCAACTCTCATGCAACACGCACAACAAAATCGGGCGACTTTGTGGCTTCTGTGGAGCAATCTGTGGGGTCAAATCCTTCACCCATGTCCTACAGAGTTGCCTCAGTTGAGCTCGTGGTGGTCCCTGGCCTTCTCTGGTCCAAAGCCAAACCATGCAGTGTTGCTACACCGCTGAGCCTCAGTTCTGTTCACTTTGGTTAACATGTAACACAGAAAAAACTCAACAATCCAGATTTATTCAACCTTATCCATCACTGTTTCACGGACAGCAACGTCCTTCCCTTTCAGCTCTCGCTTCTCTCCTCTCTGATCAAGGTTCTACTTGCTCCGTTACACAGTCTTCTGTCTGTCATTACAGACTTGTTGCATTTCACAATAACCGAGGTCATCCTGCTCCCGAGAACACTAAGAGTCTTACAAATGGGTTTCTTCTCTCGCCCCCATCTATGCCTCGCCGCACAGTTATTGTGGAGGTCCACAGAGAGTGCCTTGGACCTTATGTCCTTTCGTCCTGATGTGCAGAGTGAATTGTGGGATGTGTAAACACAGGTTTGAGTCTTTCCAAACAGGCCGTTTAGTTCAAGCTATCCTGGGTATTTTCTGCACATATGAGAGCCACCACATTTTCCTGGTTCGCCTTGGTGTTTCTATCTTTCATTTAGTATTGTCTCTGTGAGCAGAAATATAAAAACCGCCTATTTTGCCATCTGATTGCTGCAATCCTGTTTCATAATCTGCTCAGCTGTCTTTTTTTTTTAATAAAGTGTCTGTGGAAGTTGTTCATTACTCAGACAGAACAGAGACAGAGGAGAGGAGCAGGAGATTTAACAGTTTTAATCGGTATGTCGGGCCACCACTACACCGACTTTGACTATCTCATCTCAGATCTCGATCTCATCTGCGATTGCGCCAGAAATGGTCTTTCTCTTTCAGTGAGGGCTGCCCTTTTTCTACTTGTCGATCCACGGCGATGCAGATAAGGCCCATCGAGTGGAAGACTGTTATCGTCTGCTGACATATTGGATGCTAGAAAAGCAGACTGATGAAACATGATTTGAATTGTGCATTGGCAGCTCGTAACAAACGCTCTGATTAATGTGCTGTAGCATCAGGACACAAAAGAGCATACATGCACAAGATTCTTCATGTTCCCAGCAGGTGTCAAGCAGTTTCCACCTTTCCCTTGTTGCGCCCTTCACTGTTACTGTACTGTTAGCTTAACCTTTAAAAGTGAGCTAATTCAGCTTGATATTTCCAGTTTACTAGAGACAGTCTTCCTGTTGAATATACCCAGGTCTTTGTGCCTGAACCCAAACAAATAGTTTTTATCCTTTAAGGTGACCAAACCGTGATGGTTCCACAATCCTGTCCCCCCCCCCATGTCAGCACTAAAAACACAATCACATGTGAATGCAGAAAAACCTACTTGAAGCCCTTAAAATACGCTTTTTAATATGCTGATTAAAATAGAGAGTTTTTTGCCTCACATAAGTTAGAAGAACATGGTTTTACGTGCAGTCTAACAGAGCTGATAGTACGGCTGGAAACTCCCAAATGAAGCATTTGGTTCTTTTAGTCCAGTCTCCATTTAGAGCAGCTGGGTCGGCGTTACTCTGGACATAAACAACATAAATGTCAACGGTGTACACGCAGGTGTTTTCTGAAAATATTACAACTATTTCTTTGATGATTCATAACGGTTCATCTGAGTTCATCTGACACTTCCTCCACTGTTAAAACAAACGTCACCCCAAACCACTGTGTAGTCGCGATTTTCCACTACTTCCCTCATCGTTCATAGTGATTATCGTCGGATGCTTTACTGCTCCATGCGTAGTGTTTGCTAAAAACCTTATCACTTATATAGAATTTATGGAAAACATTCCCGACACACTGATGTCACACACTCAGCAGTTACCTTCATAGGGAAAGTTGCCGTCAGTAAAAACACCACATCTGAGGAGGCTCGTAGTTACTTCTGAATCGTCATCTGGGGAACATCTTGTAATTGGATGCCATGTTGTTGTCTGAATGTAATTTACACAGCTGAATCTCTGCCAGTGACTGATGCTGCAGAAGAGATTTTACCAAGTTGCAAAATGCTATGACACCCATAATAATAAAACATGCACAATGTAGATCTATAGATTACATTTAGATGCCAATCTGAAACCAGAAATTACTTTAAAGAGCGATTAAAGTAGTATTAAAGCAAAGAGTTTGTGGTTATTGATTGTATGTGTGTGTAGATGGTTTATGATCTAAGATGCACTGAACATTTATCTTGCTGTGCTGCAGTCAGTGATAATAGTATTTAATAGTCATCATCAAAATCATTTAGCACACGAGGAATCTAAGAATGTGTTTCTTTTGTGCACTTATTCAAAGCAGAGGACTACTTTGAATCACTCTCACAACATTTTCTGCCGTTGCTAGTTCAGATCCACTTTGTGGCTTTGTGATCTATGAACAGTGTTCAACCCAGTTCAAACATTTCTCCCCGTCTGCAACTAAGAAGGCAATAAATAGACTCCCAGCTCGGATGAAGAGCACAGAGCCACTGCATTTATCAGCACGCAGCAGGGACGAGTTCTGCGACGACGCACTCACACGTATCTGCTGCAGCTCAGTGCACACTGATGCATACAGACGCAGCATATGGTTTTTCTAGGCCACAGCAAACCACACACAGGGCTGTCTAATGAACCAGTAAAGTGCGGTGGTCAGTGTCATATCAGTCACATTAGAAGACTTTTCTCACCCCCCGGACTTTTATAAAGCTCTGTCTAGTTTCTGCCTGCACATGTTAAATAGTCCATTAACACACAGTGTGTCTCGAAGCTTAAGCGATTACAGTGACGATGAGGCTGCTAAGGACCTTCTGTCTCTTCATCTAATCACAAACTGACCCCATGATGGTGAGATCAGAGTTCTGTGGGGTCTGCGCCGTCATGTTGCAGATCAAGTGCCTCCGGGAATTCATGAGAACAACAATGAACAACATAATAAATACTGTGAGCAGGTATTCCTTATCACTGAAACTTCACCAAGAAGAAAATGTTATGTTTTTTTTTAACAAAAGTGTCACTATGATACACAACTCAAGCCAAAGCCTAACTCTAACTGACACGACCACATAAATTTGTATTGAACCAGCCCCGTGGGCAAAAGCTGCTTATTTGTGAGCCGATACGAAGCCCACGCGGAAAAAGTAATGTGAGTCAAAGTCACACAGTGAATTAAAAGGGTAAACACATCAGCCACCCGCCCGGGGGTTAGAAGATTGGTTGCTTCACCATCTGCAGGTTTCTTTTTTGGCTTTTAAGGAAGAATTGTCACAGGATGGATTTTGTTTTGACATAGTTGGTGTTATTGTGAACATATAAAAGACATTGAACATACATCTGATTTTAAAAAGTTCTCTTTCCTTTTGTCTGATGCCTCTAAATACCTGTATTCACAGCATGTCAGACACTATAAATTATGCATGATTGCTCCACTGGGATTTGGTTACAAAGGTTTTTCAAACCTCCTCAGTCATTAGCATCTCGCTCTAACCCCTGCTCCAACTCTAGTAGTTTGGGTGACCCCTTCAGCTTCCCTATGATACCACCGGGAGGTAAATGTTTCGCCTTTTCTTCAGAAAACATTGACATCTAATTAGCAGTTAAATATAGGTGTCACATGTTCCCAGCATATATTCACTGATCACATTCATGCCCTGCAGAACCACCCACAGACAAAGCTCTAAACTTTGCTCATAAAATAGCCTAAAATCCAATGTTTGCTAAGTACATTTTTGTTCTTCGGCGCACAAACCTTTTCTATTTACCTGCACTATGAACGTGAGTATGGACTCTTGTGTAATTTTGCACAGATGTTCATGCTCCCCAAAGAACATCTCTTAACTCTTCTCCATGGTTCGAATCCACAGCTGGGTTTGCATGTTCTCCCCGTGTCTGTGTGGGTTTTCTCTGGGTACTCCCGCGTCCTCCCACCATCCAAAGACATGTCCTGTAGGGTGAGTGGTGACTCTCGCCCGATAGCAGCTGTCATATGCTTCAGCGCTAATGTGACCCTTACTAGGACAGGCGGTTGACATAATGGATGAAGTGTCTCAGCAGCTATGGGATGGATCCCATTGAAATTTGGTGATGCCCAGTGGATGTCCAGTTCAGTGAGTGTGGTGACAACATGAAGAAGTACTGGTTTTCATTGTCAACTGGAAGATTACCAGGAGAGGACAACTGATAATACAATTCCAGTTTTGTCCTAATTAACAAAACTTAGCGTTTAAACATGCAAAACAAAATCAGTGAGCATAGCAAACGTTACTCGGTAACATCAGCATGTCACATCTCATTTAAACCACTGCTGTACCTATGAACCGAGAATTTACTATGCAGCCTTCATGGACGTTTTTTATGGTCAAATGAGAGTGAGTGCGTTTTGAGACGGCCTCAGGCATGGACTGCTGTCCATAAAGTATAATGTGCAATTTCACTGAGTAAACGCTAACATGAATTATGTTATGTATTACGTTGCTGAATGAATAAGCTCTAATTCAAGTTATTACTCTGTGTTCCGGCACTGGAAAGTATCTGTTGTTGTTCATCATCCTCCCTGACAACCACAATTACATCCTGGACCACGGAGACAGCCGGTTCTTACAAACATGACAGCAGGCTACCGACACCATTGTGACCTTGCACAGTCATGTCTTGCTCTTCCTCCACAGGACTCCAGGTGATATCTGATCTGTACACAGTCACTGCAGTGTCCAGATGACAACAACAACAAAGGCAGACAATCCATCACGGACGTGACACTATTGTTTGGTTTTGACGTTATTTAATAGTGGTGGATTTGCCTGTTTTTGTGTCTGGGCTAAATCACATTAAAGCATCCTCGCCGTCAGTCACATGACACCAACCATCACGCAGACGGCAGTGTGTCTCTTCCAGTCAGGATAACAAACAGTGATTGTGAAAGAGGGAGAAAGAACAGGAAATGAGCTAGCACTGCTCAGCAGCAGAAGTTAATGCTTTAGAAAATAATCATTTCTGTAATCATCATAATACTCTTCGTCTTCACGCTGCTTTTACCTCTGTGTTGTGCTTGTTGACTCATTTTATATTGGTTTCACTAATAATTTATTAAAGTGTTACTGAACAAAAAAGTGGAAGACGTTATATGTGAGACATACACTACGGGTTACATGAGAACACTAAGAAAATACATTGAGTAAAAAGCACAAATACAGTCTTCTGCGAGCAGTATTGATGCATGAGCATCATGTGTGGCTGTGGTTCAGCAGGCAGGCTGGATGGTCCATTAGCTTGTTGGTTGGTGGTTTGATTCCCACCTTGTGTTACAGTGACTTTTAAAAGTATCATCTTAGCCAAAATTAGTTGTTGTCCCTCTCCTCATGTCACATAGTATGTCCCATCCTGTAGCTTTCTCCAGCTGCACAGTGATATTCACATTGCCAAACATTGTAATTTTATATTGAGTGTCTATAGGCTGTTTGAAGAGAGAGCAGGCGGCCGCAGCAGTCATGAGGTCATTGTTGCCTACGTGTGTATGACGTCAGAGAAGGTCGGCATCAAGTCTGACAGAAAACTAAATGACGTGCCCTGTGCAACGGTTTCAAAGAACGTAGAACGTTTTGTGTGTTACTCAGAAGGTTTTCAGTTCCAAAGAACAAGACATAAAACAACAGTAGATACAGTTTGTCTATGGGGACAGGTTTACTCCACTTCCATCTGTCCAGATGGTTGTTTTCACAAACTGCCACACTATTGATGCATTTTACCTCAAATAACTTCACTCTGTCTTTTTCAGCATTGTGGGTGTACAGGAAGAGTAACGGCAGTCGTGCTATGCTGCCTGCTCGTGCATGGCTGAATTTGAAAAGCTGACATTTTAAGTGATGAACAAGTTTTGAAAAAGTTTCACAATGTGAAAATATAAAGCCACCTTTTTTTATGGAGCATCTGGAAGAGGTAGAAGAACAGGGTGGTGCGTAGAACAGGCAGCGGTGCCACAGCTAATGCAAAGTGTTTTAGACACACGGTTAGAAGAGGTGTTGCATACATACATACTATATGACAAATATGCAATTCATCAGAGCGCCTAAAAAAAGGGACTTTTTTTATACAATTTGAGAGATTACATTAAATATGCAAAGTATTTAATAAAAACAACTGGTTGTACATCTCCTTTACTTCTAATTAGCTGAGTTTTTTTAATTTGGGGGCTGTGCCCTACAAATATTCATCTGTCTACTTTAGCTTTACACTGCATCATATTTCAGGTGGTGAAGTTGCTGGCAGAGAAATTGTTTTCTCTTCTTCTGTGATGGAGTTTGTCCTTGTGAAACTATAAACAAGCTGGAACTCTTTGATTCCAAAACATGCCATTTACCATCTACACCAGAAGTTGATTCTTATTCGCTGCCCACTGGGGTTTAATACTATTAAAATTGTTTCAGTGAATTCTTCCTGTGAGAATTATCCACAGCCTCTGATAAGCAGGAGCCCATATACAGAAAAACTCATATTTCATCTTTTGACATGAGGCATCACAGAGTCTTCAGTGTGAGGTTGTTTATTGACGTTATTTGGCCACACACACACACACACACACACACACACACACACACACACACACACACACACACACACACACACACACAGCACAAAAAAAAAAAGACCCACCCACACA
>JAUMTR010000024.1:2530004-2562478 GCA_032270685.1 Microctenopoma stevenorrisi
CACACACACACACACACACACACACACACACACACACACACACACACACACACACACACACACACACACACAGCTGAAAAATAAAAGGACCCAAGCACAAAGCCCAAGGCTACACTCAGTGATTTATTCATTCAATAACATGCAGGACGATCATTTTTCTCCATTTGGCTGCATTAGACTAAGAGAAAACTGTTAAAAAATACTTGTAAATAAGAAATAGTGGTTGCAGAAAAAAGCAGAGTAGAGCTCCATTATTGAATCTGACCTTCCATTCTCTGACAACATGACTGCCTGATGGTGAAAATCTACGAGAAAGAAACTGCTGAGAGACATGCAGCTGTATACATGTCACCTTTCCATATTGAATTTCTCTCCTTCCTTTTATTTTTCCTTCTTCTTCTTTCATTCATTTATTCTTTTTTCACCCTACCTTTCCAATTTGATCCATCTCTCCCGACCTCACTCACATCACTTGGAGGAAAAATGTGCCTCCTCTTATTTTGTCTTTTACCCACAAGCGGCCTCGTGAATTCCTTGTGCTGACATGTATGTACTCGTGAAATAAATAGCCGTGTGGGGTCACCAGGTCACGTGACTGGCAGTGAAGTCGGAGCTATTTTCCAACGAGACTTTCCAGTTTATGGACTGGACAGTGGTTCTGACCCCGTCACTTCCAAATCAGTGAGTGGGCAGTGATGAACGAAGGAAAACGTCTTCGCTGAACTGTTGTTCCTGCACTCTTTTACTTTGTTGCTGTGAGTTACTGAAGGTAGATTAATGGGCAAATTCCTTTTAAAATAAATGTATAAGACGATGTATATATAGATGTGTATGTATATAGCTCACCCAATAAACTTTGTTTATTGGATGTTTTTTTGTACAGTGACAATAAAATCATTATATTCTTTTCGATACTGGACACTTTGCGTCTGTTTGGAGGTAAGAATGATAGTTATTTGTTAATATTTCAGAACACATAATGTTGCATAACTGACATTTCTTACACCTTCTGTAAACACTTTTTATTTTGTAATACGATAACATTTTAGTTTGAAACTCTTTTTGACACTCACAGCTGGGATCGTCTATATTAGGACAACCAGAAGAACTCATTTATCACGTTCCTCTCTGTTCCATCATAGATGAATAATCATCCATTCTTGTTGTGGATGCAAATATTCATTCTTTTAATTTATTCAGTATTTAATGTGAGTTTTTAATGTTTATCTCCTCTACAGAAGCTTTTTTTTCTTCTTGTTAGCAGATGCTAAAATGAAATCTCTTAGAAGCGTTTCACAAAGCGAAGACGGGAATTAATTTGAAATGAAGACACTCAACTCTTAAAAAAATGAAAAAGATTTCTGCTGCGTCTTCATTTCTCTTCACACTGTGCTCTGCGGCTTTTCTGTCCACACGCGGTCATCACTGTGTTGCGATGGAAAAGAAACCATCGTGGATGTTAATTAGATGTCTGCTTCTCCTCCCGCTGCCGCCCACTTCAATTTTCTCAAGGTCTATTATTCTGTTAAGGTTCTATAATCATGTTAATATTGTCATACTTTTCTTAGAAATAATTACCTATCCGCAGCTGTGAAATGCTGTCAACTTGTCACCGCATCGCTGCATGTTCGCTCCAACTTTGGCCAACCTCCACTAGGAACATCTCTATTATAGGAAAAGTGAAGAGAGGTTAGTAACAGTATCATATTTTAAAGCTCAGCATGAAACATTGTCTTGTTTTCTTTGTATATCCTGGAGAAGAAAGCTAAAACCATTCCACGTGCTGCTTCCCCTTTCTGCACTAAATTTTTTTTGAGTGAATAAAGCAGATGTTTAGAAGGTAAATAAACTAAAAAAATCTAATTAATAATAAAAGAAATCAATTAATAATAATAATGAATACGATTAGTAAAGTTGTTAAAGAAAGTCAACTCAGTGGTTGTTGTCTCAATGGGTGAGTGATTATGTGGGTCATTATTCAAGCAGCTAAGAGAATAAGGAAGAAACATGAGATACTCAAGTTTGAGCAAATAAAGTTGTTCAGTTTAAACACCAGACTTTATCTGTGAATTTGAGGGGGAATGATGAATAAACATGCATTCAGGGCTGTAAACGGAAGTGCACCCTCCTATATATCAACACGCTGTTGTAAGCTACACTCACGTCCACTCAGATTCACAAATATCTGTTCTTTATTTTGACAAGTTAGTTCTCATCAGGGCTCTTATTTTGTAGTAACTAACTACAGAAACTGAATGGTAGTTTCTTGGGAGTAGCTTTAGATCAAAGCAAAGTAAAGTAAAGTAAACATGTACAAAACTCACTCACTGAATTATTTGTCCAGTTATAATCGAACAGTACTTGTGTGTGTAGATCTTGATGGTCAAACAGGGGCTCAGTCATTGGACTAAGACTAAGGTTATGGCAGCAAGTGTTCTGCCAGAAAACACAAATGACACTGTGATGACAAATGTAAAACATAATAAATAAAGAAATATACACGATGAAAAATAGAATAACGGTTTGTGGTGAGTGAATAATTGAGCAGCACCGTTCACGACTGTAATGGAGACAGATGGTGAAATGCTACTACACAGTTCAACAGCTCTGTGAGTTTGTGGCTCAGGACTTTGCAGAATCCCCCAATATCAGCGATTTAGACAGTGAACATGATGTTTTCTAACTTCTCATTGCTGTAGAACATAAACATGAATCTTTAAATGAACAATGTATTGATACCTTATAATGTACCCAATTCTTTTTATATGAAAATATAGCTTCATTCAACCTGTTATGATAGGATAAATGAAACACTGTAAAATGTCGACTGTTGCTATAAATCTGTGTGACTAGGCACACCTTTGCTACAGAGGTGAGAGACATGAGAGGAGAGAAAGTTTTAAAGACTTGCATCTAATCTGCATGAGAAGGCTTCATTAAAAACTTTTGATGGACAGCTGCAGCTGCCTTGTTTTGCATTTATAATACTACTGTACATAAAACTGTTCCAATTTATTATAATAAGTGTCTACACTCGATGCAGTGCAGTTTGTTTTTTCTTTGTTTACTGTATTACCAGCTCTAATTACTATTGATATGACATCTCTCATTCTCATTCTCTCTCTCTACTGCTGCCCCACATTTTCGTATTCTACCTTCTGAACTGCACTGAACCAATGTGATAATGTCACTGATATTGATGTGCTCTCACCAGGAAAGCTGTGGAGATTAGATAGACAGCGAGGAAGGAAAAAAGTCGGGTGGGGGGGCCAGATGGAGCTGTGAAGTGAATTACCAGAAACCACCCAGGCTGAGAAGCAAAGAGCAGAAACAACAGAGGCGACGGACAAAGAAAGCGAGGCACAGACATAGAGTTCATGTGGTTCAGGCGCGAGCTGCAGCACTTGGATGTAATTCACTTTACTCTCTCCAGAGGAATCCATTTACCCCCTTCCTGCAATTATGGGGCCTTGTTTCCTCTCTTAATCCATCTGAATGTTTGTTTGTGTTTGTTCGTGGTGACTATTAGGGCGCGCACACACACACACACACACACACACCATAAAGCCATTCTCTTCTGTAATAAATCCCTCATTACTGGCAGTGGCTGCTTTTCCTTTTCCCTGCTGTTGTGTGGTGGCAGTTGGAGCTGTTTCCCCCCGCTCTGCGTTATTAGCTTTGCGTTGTAGAGACACAATATGCAGCCTCCACAAGAGTGGGACACATAGAGAGAGAGAGAGAGAGACAGAGAAGGAAATGGAGACTATCACAATAGCAACTGGTAATGATCATAATACAACTTCTTTTCTCTTTGTTCATTTTTCATGTCATATTGTGTCATGAGTGATTTTCCTGGTGGGGGTTTTAAGAGCTGCATTACATGGTACAACCACTCTTACATAAAGAACAAATGAAAACCTTTAGTGGGGTGGAGGCTGACACGTATGCATCACCCACACCAGTCCCACATAAAGAAGAAGATGTTAAGAATCACCTAAAATCATTTTAGATAAACATTAAAATATAAATAAACAACCTATATAATATACAGACCGTGAGCACTGTGTATAATCTGCATTCAAGTTTTTAAATGTTCTCTCTCTGCGGCCAAACAGTCGTATGATGTATTACCATAGACCTTTGCTGTAACTGTAACCTCCTCCAATGCAAAGTATAGAAAAACTAAAACCTCACAAGACCAAGGTTACAGCCTCAGAAATTTAAGCTAATTAAGAAGCTAAATACCGAACCGTTCCACAGAAGAACACAGAAAAAGACTGGTTTGTTTTTCCTGCCTCCTCTTTAGCTGTGAGGACATAAGCAGTGAGAAAACATGAACAGACTAGTAGCTACGAGAAAACGCTAACTGCTATGTGTCTTACAATGATTAGTTTAACTGCTGTCAGCAACCAGTTTTTTTAATAACCTGACAAACATGTGACAAATGTGTGATGTAGATTAAGGTAGAACTGTAGTTTGATAGCAGAACCAAAGTTCTTCTGTTACGTTAGGTCAGCGTCTCATTGTCAAGTTAAAGCGGCCAATGAGCTACGTTGTGTTTTCGTTACATTACATGTATCGCTGCTAAACCTGCTGATTATTTTGGTAGCATCTATCTACACCTAAATGAATGAGATTGTTAGCATCTTATAGTTTTACTAAGCAGTGAGCTGCTTGACTGCATGTTCTCAGAGGGAGGAGAGACAGGAGAAATGTACTTAGAGGTTTTAACTTTACTTATCGTAGTTGAGTTATTCGTCTTCACGGGTCACTAAGCTGGTGATAAAGAGAGGTTCTACTTTCATTTTGAGATAACCTATGCTTAAGAATTTCCCATTTAAAAATATACAATGTCACAGATGATGTTTCAATGCTACAGCTGTACAGCTGTACAACTGTGGTGAAAAAAACGATTTTTGTCAGCAATGTAAAGTTGATGGTGAGATCAAGGATCGGTCAGGTATAGAAAATCTCATTCTTCTCATACGTGTCTGTCTCTGTCTCCAGGGACTCTGACTCTTATCTGATATACCAGAGTCGAATGTGCAGCTGAACCTGACACTGTGTAAACTTGAACTCTGTGTGAACTTGATGAGATTTATCAGGACTGCAGGGTTGATTTGGCCACGCATACACAGACATGGCTAACAGGAATGTTGTGCACCATGCTGAGAGAGCTGAACGCTCTTATCAGCGAAGAAGAAGTCGCTCATTCACTGTACTGGGCGACAGTCTCCTAAAAATCTGCGTTTCCCAGGTATATGGATCGGTTCAGCTAACTGCACCTGAGTTTTGTTACCACACAAGTTGTTGCAGATGTAAGTGCAGTTGGTTGCAAACGCTGATATAGAGACATGTATATTTTTGGTTTGTTTTTTGACTTCCTTTCTTAGAAAGGTGTGTTATAAAGCTTCTCTACTGTAGTCGTCATCATAAAGTCCCAACACATGAGAAGTCTAAGAAATCATCATCTGATTGTTTAAAACAACTGTTCCCACTCAAAATGGTGGAAAACTGTACAAAAGTACCAACCTGAGCACTTTGTTCCTCCACTGACTGTATGGGATTAAATCAGTGATTTTCACTGAGCCCTGTCAATGAAGCTACGCAGAGCATCACTGTGACCTTTCATTTTTACTCGCTTACTGTCACCACTCATGCAAATCACCCGTTATTCTGCTGTTACCTTCGCAAACTGCTGTTGTTGTGACACAAAACACACAATGAATGACTCCCCTGGGTGTCACAGACGCATCAGCGTTGTTTTATAGAAATTATGAAAGAAAATCTGAAACTAAAAGAAAATAGTAAATGTTCCATTGCTCTGATAAGAAATATCTAAGGTTTTTTTTCTTTTTGTGGTGAAGTTTACACTATTTTTTCTCACTACAGTCTAAACACACACAGGTCAGGTGGATTAACGTGAGTGCGAGTGGATGTCTGTGTGTATTAACTCTGCGGCGACCTCCAATGTTTCCTCAACACAACGCTTTGCTGGAATAAACTCCGCGACCCTGAAAATGATTAAGTGGGTGATGAAAATGAACACGTGCTTTCAGATAGTTTTAAGTGTTTTCATAATTAGGTTGTTTTTTCTTTCACGCCAGAAGCCAGCCGAGGTCACTGCCATCGATCTCTAGTAGATACAGCCTTTGGGCCCGAGCAACGCGTTCCTTTGTGCGTGCGAGCATGTGTGTGAAGACATGCCCAGGCAATCAGGCTATGAAAGGTAATGATTTGACACCAATTAATACGATGACACTCCACCTTGCTGTCAGAGCATCAGTCTGCTTCCAGCCGACGGCACAGACACAAAAATAGAGGAGGGGAAAATGAAGTGTGGCACTGATGGATGGATTGATAGAAGGAGATGGGTGGAGGAATGGTGGAGTGACAAATGAAAAGATAATGTGTTAGTGTGTGTGGTTCGAGCGGAGAGGCGGTGGAGTGGAGTAGAAAGAGCCCCCTCAGGGAGGCAGTGGGGGAAAATAGAGCCGGATTCTATGGTGCTGTCACAGGTATGGATTGATTGAGTGCAACATGTTGTGCGTCGGGGGGTGAGGGCTGATGGGAGGGAAAAACACGATGCATCGACGTCACAATTTCCACTGGATTCTAGCAGGTGAAAAATGTCTTTGAGAACTCCCCCACATGTCTTATAATAGATCTCTGTCTTGTCTACAGTGGGCTATTTTGGATTTTGATGTACATGATAGCTTTCAGGATCTGCACCCACTTAACTGACTCTGGGTAATGTGGCTCCCACTGTTACTGCCGGATAATGACACATGACAACACAGTTTCTCCTTCGCGAGAAACACACTTTTTTTTGCAGCTGCCTGTCTCTGGTATTGCGCAACATGTTTGGACAATGTTTTCCTTGTTTGTTATTGTTTAACAGGAACATTCACATTTGAAACGAATGTTACAAACAATGACATCTGATATTTATTGTAAAGCACTGCATGTCCAGTGTCGGAGGACTTTGACGCAGCAGGGGAGAGTGAGTAAGTGCATCACACAGTGCCATCTACTGGCCATCTCCTGCATGTGTGACATGGTGCTCCAGAGCTCCACAGCCTTTTATCATAAAGACAAGTTAGGAGATTCAGGGAGCAGCCGGCCGCAGAGTTAATGGAGCAGGTGTCCTGAGAACCGTGAAAGCCACATGAGGTATAATTAGTATTATTAATATTATTAGCTCCACTAACTGTTGCATCAGTCAATGCAGCAGAGTGATTATATTTATAGAATATGTGAAGCACAGCGTGGGGCCAGCTCACTGGACTTTTGTGATTTATATACTGCCTGTTCTTTCAAAGTTTGGTCCAGACTGTGCTCTTTGGTTTCAATGGAGAGAAAATTAAATGTGTATTTCAGCAATTCACAGCATAATGTAGCACATGTAAATAAAACCAAAGGGATTTTAAAGCAAAGGAGGAGGAGGAGGGCTAGAGTTCCTGACTTTAACCTGCCACACATCACATATTCCTGTTCAGTGAGACTCAGTGAAGGACCACTGCTTCAGGGGAACACAAACTGTTTGTGTAGCATCGCCTGCTGTAGTCTATGACACTGTCTTGTCTAATATAGGCGCAATGTTAAGGTTTCCCTTTCCTTTAAGTGTAATGTGTATGTAAACTTTGCTCGCCCACTGAAACTCTGCAGTCCTACACCAGCACAGACAGCATTCCCCAGTGTTTGTCTGTGGCACTGCTAGATCTGGGATTGACCAGAGGGGGAAAAAAAAGCACAGCAGCCACTTTGTACCCACCAGGACATGTTCCACTCATCCCAGAGTGAAAGCTGCCCCTAAGGGAGATGCTAAGCACCAATCCTACACGTTCTTACACTACATTGTGTGTTGGTTGGGACATGTGGAGCAGGCTGGCAGAGAGGCCTGGCAGAGGTGCCAGTGTGTGAAACAGAGAAGCTGAATCAACACACAGGCCTAAACCTCAGGGCTGGTTTCCTGCAGAACAAACCAGTGCTGGAGCTTTTATTCTGAGCTGAACTGTGCACTGGTCTCTGTTCTGCTCAGAGCACCAGAGGAGCCGTGGGCTGTTGCACAGACTCTCTGACCATCAGAACTGCCTACTCGCACTCTGAGTCGATGTGTGAAGCAGCACATGTGGATAGGACTGTATGAAAATGTGTATTTAGATTTACAGACGGTGAGACGTAATAGGAGGCCAGATGCATCTCGTGTGTGCGTTCTCTATCAGCATCTGTATAAGTGGGATCAAACTGGGATGCAGACGACTGTAGGATTGAATCCCAGCCCACACACCTAGCTCCTTGTAAGTCGCTTTGGATAAAATCATCTGCCAATTAAAGTATTTAATTATTCTTTTCAGTTATATATATATATTATTAAACAGCTTGCAACAAAGTTCCCAGGCCAGAACTGAACCAGGGACATCAGATAGTATAGTACATTGAGGGCACGGTGTCAGAAACAGATGTTTAATTGAATTGTTATCAGATAATTGTGATATTATAATAATAGTAAAAACAAACCAATCAGCTGCCTAATTAATAATCCTATGACTAAAACTTTGTCATTGAGAAATTATGCTTTTTTAAACAAAAAGTAGCACTTAGATATTTTCTACAGAGAACAAATTAAGGATTTTGGTTTGATGATTCGTCAAAACACGTGTTGCTTAATAAACCAGGGTCCACTTAGTCTCCCACCTAACTGAAGAGCAGCAAACAAAAGCAGACAGTGTAAATGATATCTTCCTCCTGAATGCGCTCTGTCTCTTTCTTCCCTCTCCCAGCCTCTCGTCCCTGCACTGTATATAGAACTGTAATTACAGTTTCTTCATTTTCTTATTAGCAGATAATGGTTCCCGAGAGAGCCTGTCCAAACTTAATTAGCTCTGCCTAAACAGTCCTCTCTTTCTTTTCCTGTCTCTCTCTCCCTCTTGTCCTCAATCTGTCTCGCTCTTTCGCTCGCCCCTCTCACGCTCTCTCTTTCTTCCTATTAGACAATGGCTGCAGCGGCAGGGGAGAAGGACTCGAAAGCCCTGCACAGGAAAAATGACTCAGAAAAAAACGAACAACCATTGTGAAGTTGTTGTTGTTGTTGCATGGGAGTGAGTTGGGTCTGTGTGTGTGTGTGTGCGTGTGTGTGTTTGTGTGTGCGCGCGTGAATCCAATTCCTCTGAGTGATGTAAGCCCTGAAATCGCGCTCTAATCTTGAGCCAAGTAGCCCGTTCTTTTAATTCCCATTTGTTAGACTTACAGAGATTAGCCATTAATTACTGGCGAGAAAAAAGGAGAACACACACACACACACACACACACACAACACAACACAGATGTACTGTAGAGCTGTTAAATAGCGCTCATTACACCAGCCCTACCGCACAGGCCAAAAGGCCAAAGGTATAGAAAGCTGAGACAGCATCATCTAAGAGGACTCACACACGTGGCTGAGAACACACACACACACACACACACACACACACACACACACACACACACACACACACACACAGCTAGGTGAAGGTGTTGGATGAAAGCTGCTGCTCTGGGCGAAACCAGCGAGGTTTTAGCTGAGTATAACATCAGCTTCTTGCATGAGAGCGCGAGGGATTAACACCGGAGAGGCAGGCTGACCGAAGCCAAGACAGGATGAAGAATATCACAAACACACAGACACCTGAGCAAGCACAAAGGCACAGAGTGTTTTCACAGAGCCCATCAAAGCTTTCCAAAGCCCTTAACGTCCTGTTGAGCTTACTTTCACAAGGTTCAAATGAGCCTCCTGACCCCCAGATTATGCAATATTAAAAACCCCAACACAAAAATGAATTCGTATTGGATTAAATCTTTATGTATGAATGATAAAGAGCATAGATTTGCCACCCCCACGTCTCCACGGACGTTTTAGCCTCTTTCAGCTCGTTGTGTTGGTTTTTAAGCTCAAACACACACACATGCACATTTCCATCAAAATCATTTCCAGCTGTAGCTGTGAGCAATCATTATTCTTTTAATATCCCCCTTCATAACCCTGTAGTTTAATATTCTGCTGGACAGGCGCCAGCACTGCTCAGCCCCATTCACAGCCAGCTGTGATGTCCCGTGGGTTCTGACACCTGTATCTCTGTCCACCACACTGTTAAGTCAACTGTGTGGTATTTTCTGCTATATACGGTTTAAAACCAGCAACAAGCTACTGTCCAGTCCTGGAAACGTCAGTTCTGCCGTCTGAGGAAACAAATGGTAAAACTACTTTCTTGTAGCAAAAAATTGAATTCATTTTTATCTAAACTTCATCTGGGCAGAATGGCATAGTTCAAAGTGACATGTTAATGTTTTGTTTAACAACCACACAAAAAACAGGGGTATCTGTACTGTGATTCATGACTGTGTCTGCTGCAGCTTACAAGAGTCAGCCTTCAACCGGGCCACATTTCATTCTGTTGACTAATAGTTTTCCTGCGTTTGAAGACTCAAGGTCAGCTCAGCTTTCATCCCAGGGACAGAAATGATTCTCCAGACATGTTTTATTCATGGTTTACCTGCCTCACCTTAAAACAAAATGAATTTTATTTCTTTTGCATCGAAGTCCTGGGAAATATAATTCATAAAGATGAAGAAACACACAATTTCCACAGTGTGCAGAGTACTGTCGGTAGCATCGAAGGAGAAACCTGTACTCTACATCTCTGCCTCCCTCTAGTGGATACAAACTGTCTACAGCAGTATATTAGTTAATATTATGTTTGTCTGCAGAAATCTGTCGTTGAAAAAGAACAAAACACACAACAGGAAGGAAAAATCCACATGAGCCAAGACTTATCATTTGTCTTTATTGTTTAAATTCACCAAAAGTTTCTTCTGCATAACTACATCCAACAGCATTCATAATTGTAGTCACTGTGACCTCATCAACACCCGAGTGACGATAGTATGACATCATCAGCGCCACCATGATGCTACGGCATCATGACATGGCTCAAACGGCAGATAAAAAGAGAACCAGACAGTCAGTCGATCTCAGAGTCCATCGTCAATAAAAGCATCTCGCCGCTACCCGTGTAAAGCACAAACATTGCACATCAACTTACAGCATAGACTCAGGTCTCCGTCTTCCGTTGAATACTTATAAAACAAAACCCGCCCACGCCCTCTGAACATGGAGTCAAATAAAAAGGATAAACAACAAAGGTTCTCTAGTCAACCACACACGGGTTTATACACAGAATGGGATTTAAAACGTGATGATTGCACGATGAACACCAATAGCACCGCGTGCACCTCGTACGTTTGCTTTCTTTTATTTAAATATCCACATCTAATGTTGTTGAATTTTAAATATATTTAGGATGTTTAATGTACGTTTAGGTTCATATTGCCTCTGGAATTTGTATTTGTAGCCATGAACGCAGAGACAGGGCCGTAGACAGGATTTTAGAAAACCTGTGGTAAAGAGGCTCAAGGTCCACCACAGAACTGTATGAGCACAACAACACAGTTGAAACATTCTGGCACTAGATATATAACAACAGTGAACACAGGATAAACAAACAAAACAAAGAAAAACTCAGCGGAAAAATGACGAACAAAACATTTGATCTCTGATTATGCATTTCCAATTTTATATTCAATCGAAAGTATCTTGAAATGTTGCATTACTTCTGCTCCTTTTCTCCAGGATTTAGGCTCTCAATATAAAAGTGCTCATTTCATGTTAAATTATATTTACTATCTGTAAAGTTCTACAGGAACTATCCCTCTATCCTCTTCTTCACCACTTCCTGTCTAATAAACTCTCATTTGGTTTCACTTGCCACTCCTGACATAACACTGTATATCGTAGATGTTTCGTGTCTACTTGGTGAAATTGGTATATGGCTATAATCCCCTTTAGTACCATCTAAATGATGAGGAGCCTAACATACAGTGTCCGCACAGATTTGTAATTTACCTCAGAAAAAATGAGGGTAAATATAATTTGGACTTTGACATTCTTTGTACTAAAAATTGCATTATTCCCACTACTATGGCTATACAGTATAAGATTTGTTCAAACAATACATCAACAATACTCTAAATGCAGGATTAGATATAATTGCCAAGTGCTTTCTTGCTGCACGTCAGCTTCAACCGACCATCCCCTTTTTTTAAAGTCATTTTTAAAATGTTTGGTGTTAGTAATACTATGAAACAACATGACGCTGAGTGCTTTCCTTCAGAAAGCTTCAAAAACAGTCAGTCATATATGCAGTGGAACTAAAAGGAAGGAAAATGGCATCTGAACAATGTCCCTCCCACACTACTTGCATAAATCTCTTCATTAAATCATTTGCTATATACAGTAATACTTTATATTCTTAAACGTACGGCTCATCCGAGCTCTGTGAGTCTGTTGACCAGTACCGCACCATCGTCCAGTGAGCGAAGACTCATCCCCCTTCATCAAGACCAAAGTAACCCAAAGTCAAAGTTCCTCGTACAGTAGAATACAGTAGACACCTTTCAAGTAAAAGAATAGTTATTTTCTCAGAATACTGGCATGGTCACATGATTGTAACAGACCTGAGTCAAATGAGAAGTCAAACCTCTTTTAACGCAGTTAATAGCTCGATGAGTGTTTTTTTAACTGAAGGTGGCTTTAACGTTGAGTCCAGGAACAAACACAAACCACAGAACAGGATGTGTTTCAGCGTGTTGATTTGACCCAGGTCTGTCTAACGGACAAAAACGTCATAATCAGATGGGCAACAGAACATAAGGACTACTTCTTGTTTTCACTGCTGAAATCAATGAAGGAATAAAGGTCAACAAAGTACGCAATTCTTTTTAAAAGTACAGAAATGCCATCATAACCACAGACATCTAGGCCACCATTTTCTCTGCTTCAAAGAATATAATCTTTTCTTTTTTTTTTTGCCTCGAAATAAGGTGAGTGAAAGAGAAGCACTCACTACATCAGTTTGTACAGTAATTCATTGATAATAATCAATGCACAAAGCAAAAGACAAAAGCACACAAATATTCCAAAACTAAAATTGAGACAGCTCAAGACGAGATTTTTTTTCTGTTTTCCTTCATTTTGTTTTGTCACTTAAGTTTAAAATACACATATTAACCAGCTGTAGAAGGTTTACATAGGAATCTGGATTCATCAAAAAAAAAGCACAGTTTTAAGTCAGTCCAGCTTTCCTGGCTTCACGGTGGACCTTAAGGGCAAGTCCAGGATGGTCCAGCGCAGCCCAGCTCAGAGAAGGAGCAGACTACAGGCCATGGCTGGGGCACTGCCGTACTCTTGATGCAGTGCTGCGGTTACTGCACGATGACTGCTGGGGCAGAGAACTTGTCACACTGCATGTCACACTGTACTGTACTCACCCTGTTCATCCACGCTGCACGTATGTGATGCGGGGCAGGGAAGCACAGTACAGCTTCGCACAGCTCAGCCGGGTCCAGCAGTGTGAGGGGCCTCTGGCTGTGAAGTGCTGGTCACCACAGAAGAGGCAGTCTACACAGAGATGGTGACTAGGAGCCCAGAAGGGCCAGTAAGGGCTGGAGAGGCCATGGGCTCAGGGAGCAGGATAGAATCAGAGAGAATTATGGCTGAAGAATTTGCATTAGTAAAGAGACTGAAGTGGAGCTTTGACCAGGTGAAGGGGCTGTCGTGAAACATGAGGACAGCTTGGAGCTGTAGCTGAGGTGGGCTGGGGTGGAGGGAGTAGATGGAGGGCTGGGGAGAAAAGAAAAGAAGGAAAGGGTCCACTGGTGAAGAATGAGTTGGGAGAAAGACGGGCTCCAGAGAAGTTTCAGTGAGAAGAAGGCCCTCTGCTCATCCCAGGATACCTGCAGGACAGAAAACAGGTCACTTCATGTCCTACATCTTCACTTTCAGTTGTTTCTGTGGGTTGTGCTAATCCTATTATTATTTATCAAATATGTATTTATTTGTATTCAATATATTAATATAGGTGCAATCTGAACTCCAAACCAGAAAGTGAGTCCAAACAAAGCAAAAAACAATGTGGGGGTCATAAAACAGAAGTAGTGTGTTAAAAGATTGTAATTAATTACTTGTTTTAGCATTTTAGCAGGTCTTTCTGTGTCTACCCAGTAACCCTGTCTGAGACCAGAATATTTAGGTGTCAGATGTGTTTAATGTTTACTTTACTTTACTTGGCAGAAGCTTTTATCCAAAGCGACTTACAAAGAGAAGACACCAGCAACTACCACTTAGTTTCAGTAAATTCTGACTTCCTACAAACTAACTAACTAACTAACTTTTTTAAGGTGGTAATAGTCTCAGTTAGTCATATAGAGCAGGGCAAATCATTCCACCAGCCAGGGACAACAAAGAGAATAAACTGGAATGGGATAGTAGACTTTTTAGTCTCCTCTCATTTCTGGGAGTCCGTGCAGGAATGTAGCTTACTGATAGTGCGTGTTAAGTTCTTTTAAGGTTACAGAAAATGTGCACTGAGCTGACTGACCAAGCAATTGTCCGTTTCCACTCTGTGCCACAGGCAGGCGATTTCAGCAGATGGTTTCGAGGTGGCGCGAGTTCTGTGAGGAGAAGAGAAGATGTGTTCACGGTTTATCGTGCATGAAACGACAGCACAGAGAAGCTCCGTATGGAAACTGCGTGTCTCACCGGTGTGTCGTTCCATTGCCTCGGCAGGTCTTCGGGCTCAGGCGGGTAGGACATCCAGGACGGGCTACGGTAGGAGGATGGAGGTGACATGACGAAGTAGTCCGAGTAACCCGGGCGGTTGGCTGATATAGCGTAGACTGCTGTTATTGGGTTTCCTGTGAGATGTAAAAAAGGATTTATCCAATGAACAAGCACAACATCTTCATTTAGGTGCCTTAACGTTCTGTCTCACCTGAGTAGGTGGTGACCGACTGATCCACTGTGACAGCGGGGAAAGGGGTCCTGGACAACGGCAGGTAGGGGGCGCCATTGTGCTGCTGGGCCTGCAGGTCTGAGGCCTCTGACACGCGAGGCTTCAGACTAACGTCAGGAGTGGAACTGCTCACGGGAGATGACAGACTGATGTGATCATGATATATTGTGCTTTATATGTTTTTTTAAAGCAAATACATAAACATAGAGCCAACAGAATGTTTTAGTGATAGACAAAACATTAATAGTTGAAAGCAAGGTAAAGATCAGCATCTTCTAACCACAGTCTGGAAACATCAGGGAGCTGAGGGGTTTCAGGAGAGAGACGTTGTCTGCAGAATTCTAATAGTCCTGGATCTACACTTAGTCTTTCCTTTATCATTTCATAATAATAATAAAACTAAAAAATAATTCCTTTATTAAACATGCGATATGAACTAACAAAGTTGTCACATAGTTATTCTAACTGCTCACTTCAGGATATTTATGTTCTTACATGTCCACACTGAAAATATAGGTTTTCCTTCTCATATCAAAGACATATGAAATATGAAAACTGCTCTGTCTGTGTTTCTGCTGCTGCGCACCAGAGCACCAGTTACTCTTCACATCGTTACGTTACAGTCAAAGGACCAGAGGACAGATAACAGCAGCACTCTTCTTAACAGAGCTGAATGAGTAACTGCTTCTGCTTTAAAAGCAGCAATATTGGTTACATAGTTCTGATTCAGAAGGGAATAAGGTATATTAAACACTATTTTACAACTAGACTCATTTATTATATTTACATGATATGTTAAATATACATTTTTCACACTGAGTCTTTGCACTTTGTTGCTTTGAATCCAGAACACATCACAGCTGGAACCTGGGAGTGTTGTTATCCCAGTCCATCCAGTAGATGGCGAACATATCCCTCCAAAGCAGCCGAGCAGTCACTCACTCTGCAGTGCTTAAGCGCCCAGCAACACGGTGCACACAGCAGCAGCAGCAGCAGCAGCAGCAGCAGCATTCAAATGAAGATGCTGCTGGCTCCAAATGATGCAGTGAGTGAGCGCCACGGATTGACAGTGGACTGATGCCGGTTCATACTCTGTGTTTACATGCTGTATTCTCCTCTGAACATTTTCTTTACTCTGTATTATTCATCTTTGTGTTTGAATATATTTTTCGTGCATGGAGGGTACCGTCGTATAGAGGCTACAGGTGGTGGTCCTGGTCTTGACGGTATCAAGGGCGGGGGAGAACCGATGCCCATGTCAGGAAGCTGGGTGAACCGGAAACCCTACAGACACGGCAACACACACACACAACACACAGCACAGCCTCAATCCCAAGTTTCAAATGCAGGATGAAGGAACAATCCTGACTAAACAGAGGACTAGAGAATCAGATGTCTGTGTGATTAGGGGACAACACGGAGGATCTGACGCACATACTAATTCAACTTTATTTGTTGGTGGGTGTTCAGCGCTCAGACTTTAATCTCTGTAAAGCTTCTCCCTTGCTGATCACTGGCAGCGTTTCTGAATGCTCAGACTCTGTGCGAGTGCTTGTGTGTGATCATTACAGCATTTGTTTTTCATTAATTTGCACGTAATGTGACTCAATGTGACAATACTCACGGACATACACGTCTAAATGTGCTAATGCTGCACCTTTCCCCTAATTTAACTTTTGCAGCTCCTCTACACAAACCACGCCCCCTCCTAACTGTGACCTCACCTCTGTCCACAGACGCACATTAAACGGTTCACTTCTTTCTCCTCATCCATGCTTTTAGTGTACGTTTTCTATTATTATCCTGTTGGAGAAGCTGGGACCAGTTTTCCTCCTGGGACCACACACATGTTCAGTGTGACCAGCTACGTTTCTCAATGCTGTGAGCAGCACACGTGGAGTGATATAATGCTTCACTTTGAAGGAGTGGAGTTTGACGAACGACAGACAGTCATCTCAAACCCTAAGCAAATATTTACAGACTTCGATTCTGCACCTGTGCATTCACCATGTGTGTATTGCTTACTGGTTTGGGCAGGCTACACTGGTGCATGTCCTCATAGCCTGCACTCCTCTGCCTGCCTCCACACGGATGGTTCATGGTCCCTGGAGCGCTGGTCACTCCGTCGCTGTAGTGGCTGGTGTGGGAGGGGTTGTAAGCACTGTGGGCATGGTGGTGGTGATGGCGGTAGCTGCTAATGAGAGGCAAGAAAGTTAACGGAGAGAAGCAGTTGTACTGTATGTTCAGATGAATCTAGTGTACTTGGTGAAAAACAGCTTCTGAGTGGGATGTTTTCGCTTCCGCTGAGGTCGACTGAACTGTGTGTCAGGGCCCTGCTCTCGTCTCTTTCCTACACAATACACGAAATCATGCAGATATGCTAAGAAATAAATCAACTGTGAAAAATATCAGTTTACTTAGTTGGAGGAGAAGGTGGGTCATGGTCCGGAGGTGCCAGGCTGAAGGCGTTGCCTAGCAACATGTGCATCTGCGTGCGGACCTCGTCAATGGATGGCTGTGAGCTAAGTGTGGAGGAGTCGGAGCCGCGGTGAGCTTTCACCCCCAGGCTGCCGTTCCCGGTACCAGTGGATCCACCTCTATAACCCAAAGAGCTCATCAGACGGTCCATGTTGGTCTCTTCAAAGGGTTCTGCCTCCCCCTGTGACGGAGGAACACACATGCAGCTAAAGTGAGGCTGCTTTTATTAGGTGGGGATGGTCAGGGGCAGAAGAAGCTGCGTGGAGCTGTAGTTTCCAAATCAGGAAATCTTAACTATCATCAGGATTTATCTTCATTCACGCATCCTCTGTGGATCCAGTTTCAGACATCTTTTGGCTGTATCATCATCAGAATAGGTCTTAAATTTGCTACTACTCGCACTTGGAGGAGCTCAGAAAATCTATTACACAATCTTTCCACTGTGGTAACTACTAGATTACAAGTACCTGTACCTGGAAATGATGTAATACACACAAACGTGAAATGACTTTTTACAGTGGTATTTTTAATATTGATAGTGTCTTGTATAGAATGTGTTATAAATGATATGGAAAGTATCGTTATGGAGAGTAACTGAGAATAATTAAATTAAGGTTACTATTTATTTTATTAACTTACGCCATACAAAACTACTTTTGTTTTTAACTACAGCTCGCTCTGATTAATGAATCTGGACAACAGAACAGTGAAATATGATAAAATATTCTCATCATATCGTCGTATCAGGATTGAATTAAATATAGAAAATGATTACGTAGCCATAAGCATACCTACACGCATACTGAAGCAGGAAAACCAAGTACTGCCCCAAACGTACCGTCGCTTCCTTTGAGCAACAATACAAAGCATGAAAGTCAAAGTGATAAGATCCAAACCTACTGAGCACATAAACCCATCTCCTCTGTGCTCCGCATGCTGTTTGGTGCATCTAAACCTATTAACCACTATCAAACCTCCCATCTGAATCCACGAATAGGCTATAATCATATTCAGAGTCGTTGACATTCAGGCAGGTAGCACGGTTGATGCTGTTACTGCGGCACAGCAGAGAAGCACTCGCTCTCTACCTGTTATCTCTCCCTTTTCTTTCCCTCTGGTCACACTGAGGGATTTCTAATCTTTTGGTCATTTCCCTTCTTCTCTGTCTTTATTCCCCTGTTTTCTCTGTAGGATTATAAAGTTCATCCAAAGGTAGATTGTTAATTCTCTAAGTGAGAGCTCAGGTTGGAGTTAGAGCAAAGGAGGGAAAGCAAGAATTAAAGTTAAGATTATTATTACTTTGACAAAGTGGCAGAGCTGTACTTTGTCACAGTCATCGCGTGGGAAGAAGGAGGATCATCGCTTCTTTGTATGAATCACCTGGTCAGAGGTTGGACCTGAGCTGCCGTATTACAGTTAGTTACAGAATCCAGCTGGAGAGTTCTTCAAAGCTGTGCACAGCCGAGCTGCTGGCTATTTTTGTGAATTTCTGAAGCAATAAATCCTTCACATCCTCCACTCACAGGCCTTTGGTCATGGTTAAAACCCAGAGAGGTTCTAGTGTTATTAGCTTCCAATCACAGAAATGTCTAAATCTCCTCTTAAAAAGTTTTATTACTCTGTAAGTTTCCATGAGCTTTCTGACCTCGGTTTTCAACACAGGGTCTAGTCACTCACATCATAGCCATTGTTGCGGATGCCCCTCCTGGATCTTTCTCTCAGCACCAACAGGTCCATTTCTGTCTCCACTGGGCTCGGGCTGCTCAGAGACTGTCTGCTCCAATAGGTGGGCTCCCGTGGGTGGGAGTACCTGGTGGACAGGTAGAAGGAAACAACTCAATTCAATGTCTTTGGCCAATCTAAAGTAAAGGTGCCAAGGATTTTCTATGGAAATAAATCATGTCAGAGTGATGTTCCGACCGCTGTACAACTCAAAGGCATGTATCATTATTATTATAGTACTATTATTAGTAGTCATAGTCGTCGTAGTAGTAGTAGTAGTAGAAGTAGTAGTAGTAGTAGTATTTCTTTCTCTTAAAATATTTTTCTTAAAACCCAAATAGTAAAACGGCCTTTATATTAAATGCAGTAATTGGGTTTAGATAATGTTGTTTGTCTGCAATTCAATGAGTAAATTATAGATTTTCCAAAAAAGAAAACCAATGATTTATTTACTTCTGTCAGATGACTTCCATTTTGTCTTTAATAAAGAAAAATGATTTATTTGTATCAGTGTCAGTGAACAGTAGGTTGGTAATTTACCAAGGTGTTCTGCAGAAATCAGACACTAATAGACATTTTAAACTCAACTTCTTACCGACGGCTGTTATAGTCACTGCCACCTATGTAATAGGTCAAAATCAGTGCAACTCAGACTGAATAAAACAGTTAAATCTAATAGAAATGTAAACGCTTTGTATCCCAGGTATTAGTTGTCAATAACACTATGTAAAGCCACATCCAGAGATTTGACATTTCAAAAAGCTGGTATGTGCTTTTGTTCTCTTCTTTTCTGAATGACCAAAAATAAAAGTATTCATGAGCTGAATGTCTTAAATCAGTTAGTGACAAAGAGAAGCCAGAGGCACTATGAAATGTAAAATATGAATGTACCAAAAGTCACTCACTGCTTACATGTTGCTAAGCAACCATGCTCTACAGCAGCAGATCTACAGTTCTTTGTAAAAGGAAAAAAATATATAATTTATCTAATATTTTATTCATTCAACAAAAAAAAGCAATTTTCCTAAAATGGTTCCATAAAAATAAGATCTATTTAAACAGCACCAGTCAGTTGTAAAGCACTTAATTTAATCATTTACTGCCTAAATAATAATGAAAGGAACAAAAACAGCATTGTTTCGTTCACGTCTGTGATGAAATGGGACTAATTCTGTCAGAACTCTGCTGACTTGTTCAACCATCTGCACGGCATCATTTCAAGATGCTTCTGACTAACATGTTGATGATGATGTACGAGTGTGTTGAACCCTGCCACTAACTACTCCCATACCTCTTATGACATCCTGCAAAGGAGGCCCTCTTCTCTTCTGCAGTCATAGGCTCCTTGCCCCCGTTGTTGTGCCGACTGTGCCTGGCGTCCCGATGACTGTACCCATGGCTGTTGCTCTCAGACAGAGAGAACTCTCCGTAGCCCTTCCGCCGAGCCTTCTGCCGCAGTTTGTTCCTGTAGTGCTCAATGTCTGACTTTTGTTTTAACCCGCCATGGTTTGCCTGCAAAACAAGAAAAATACCTGTTTTAGATTAATGCGTTTTAACTAACATTCCTTCCCCTCCTACAGTCACACAGTGTGTCACGCCCTAAACTTGATATTTTCTGCTAATGTGCACACATGGAGAGCCCCAGAGAGGGTTTTCTTGTCTCCAAGGTTTACCTGAGAGATCATTTATCATCAGCCTGTGTGTTGATGTGTCAGGTGCAGGGTGGTTAAGG
Organism: Microctenopoma stevenorrisi; assembly: GCA_032270685.1. Lineage (NCBI taxonomy): Eukaryota > Metazoa > Chordata > Actinopteri > Anabantiformes > Anabantidae > Microctenopoma > Microctenopoma stevenorrisi. The sequence continues at coordinate 2,550,828 of JAUMTR010000024.1, forward strand.
TGGAATTAGGAGGAAGATGAGGAAGAGTGAGAGGAAACATGCTGGACAGAAGAGCCGCAATAAGTGCAAATAATTATGGTTATTGCAGCTACAGCTTCCAGCTCTTCTTCCAGCTGTTCTTCCTGCCTCCATCGCCATCTATCCCCTAGCATCTATCTCTGTTACACCAACCGACTGCATGTCCTCCTTCACCACTGTCTCGCTGTCCTCATACATGTCCAGCACGATGCTCATATACTTCTCTGCCACTCCTGACTTCCTCATACAGTACCACAGTTCCTCCCGTGGTACCTCATCATAGACTTTCTCTAGATCCATAAAGACACGGTGTGACTTCTCCTGACTTTCTCTATACTTACTTACAGCACACGTCTTCTTCATCCACTCACTCGGCAAGACTGTGTAATCTGGTTACCTGCCCTCTCTTCTAGACATTTCCTTACCTCTGCAGGTACTGTATGTCATCTGGACAAAACCACCTTTCCAGACTTCATCTGCTTCATAGCTGCCCTCCCTATCTTCCTGACGAGTTCCCTGTACTTTCTGATTTCCTAACTCTGCTCCATCGTCCTCATCTCTCTCTTTTCTCCTACATTCAGCTAGCAGATAAAAAGGTAAATTCTATAACAGTGCAATGTGTCCCACAGGAGATGTTATGATAATACTACAACAGAGGAGGAGCAGGATAACAGGCACCTGAAACAGAAGACTGTTATATAAATCAGAGTTTCCACCCTTGTTGTCTGATAGAAACCGGAGGTTACTGGAACAAACAATGTTTGTTTAAAATCATATCACTAAACCTTTGTTTTCTATTTGAACTGTTTTTTACTTTCAGTTCTCTTAACCCCCCCCATTACTGTTGAGCTACTTAACCACGAGATTTGTATTAGTCATGAAATATCAAGGATCAACCTATGTAACACCATCAGCTCGAGGTATAGTCTGTTACAAGTACTTTTGTTGGAGGGTCATATAAAGCATTAGCAATAAACCAAACATCATGACTCTCCATGTATGTGTGAGTCATGATGATGATACGCGCTCGTTGACACTCTACACTCACCTCACAGCTGAGTGTGACGAAGCCTCGAACGTGTGTGTACATTATGTGAGCACATTGGTTCTGAAATATTGGATCTTTCGGGAATTAGCAGCTAAAAAAGAAGGACAGAATTTCACTGACAAGTGTGTGTCCCACAGACTCACCTCCCCATTGAGGACAACAGAGTCCTGGCTGTGTGAGGAGGAGGAAGGGTAGGAGTAGGTTGGCTGGGCTGTCATGGGTTTAATGGTGATGAGACGCAGAGAACCTGAATGGTCTTCATATGGGTCTGACAAGAGGAGAAGGAAAAAGGGTTAATACATTCATTCAGGGGAGATTAGTGCATTATGCCAATTTATCACACAGCACTTTTTCTACTAATATTCATTTAATGGAAAAAGCTGTTAATGTTTTTGAACGAAGACACTGCTATACTGTATTTTGATGCGGATCACCATTTTATTGTAACATTCAGAAGCTGGTGTCCATAGAATATTCCATGTGGCTGAACCGGTTGCCCACTGATTATTGTGGGCAGAGTACCATGTTTGATGCTCTCCATAATGATAGAACTTAATAGAACTAAGGACAGACATGGATTATGTTCACAGTTTCGTTCACATTAGGCATTTACTGTTTTTTTTCTGTACACTAAGAGGCCAGTTGTGACACAATGTCCCTGTAGGCTGACTCACGGTTGTCCTCTAGGGAGACCTAGGAAAGTTTTATCAACAGCAAACCTGACCAGCTTGATGAAGGGCAGGAGGTGCAGTGGTTTCCTGCTGCGTCTTGTTGTTTCCGTGCTTAAATTGGCCTAACTCTGCTACCAGGCACTCTAAAATACAGCACGATTACATCAGAAGTTGTGTGTCCCATGTCTCCGGATTTCTGAAAACACAACTCACAACAGCGGCGTTGTGCTGTTTACAGCTAATGAGAAGACAGCGCTATGCAGCACGTCCTCTGCGTTCTACAGCGCACGCAGCTCTCTATATACATGTGCAGGGGGGGGGCAGCAGATGGACAGTGTTGTGTTGTACTGGGTCCACTGTGACTCACTGCCTGCCTGACATCATATGGCAGTCTGCTTTGCTCCAGGGCTACAACAGTCTGCCATTAACTCAGCTCTTCATCCTGGCTGCATCTCAGCCTGTTTTATTTGTTGCTGTTTCCGCGCAGCCTATCAACATGTGAGAGTTAAGGTCAGGACAGGTGGTGTCACGAGCGGGAGGCGCTGTGAACCGGAACAGAAGCTATGACAGGAAATGTTAATAGACAAACATGTGCTCTAAACACAAGCCGCTGCTGCAGCTGCAGCTGCTGCAGCTGCTGCTGCTGCTGCTGCTGCTGCTGCTGCTGCTGCTGCTGCTGCTGCTGCTGCTGCTGCTGCTGCTGCTGCTGCCAGTGTTTACTACCATCACAGCTCATTTGTTTTAATATGACATAACATATGAACCAGAAACAAACTCAATTCCTTATTATAACTCCTGAAAAGCTAAAACAGTTTAATAAAAACTGTACTAGTGGAAAAATATAACTTGCAGCTTGTTTCTAAGGACGTTATTCAGAAATGTTTTCCCTGCACAAGGAGATAAATACTGTGACTCATAGTACAATCTGCTTGTTGACAAGTCATCTACTATAGAGTATGTATCGATATATATATGTGTGTGTGTTTAAAGGTGAGCTTTCATCTAACAGATCACAGAAACATCAGCGTTACTGACCTTTCCTTCACCTTTCACCTTTCTTTCCGCATGGTTAGCTTTTAAAGGGCGACTGCTATGAAGTGACTGAAAAATATCCCAGAAATAATTTTGAATCAACTGTAACTCTCTCTCTCTTTACACAAACTGACCTAAATATTTGAGCTTAAAGAAGAAGCAGACACTAATTTGATGAAGGGTAACCTATGCAGCATCTAGAGCTGATGTACATGTTGTCATTCATCATTACGTCAATACTATTAGTTGTAAAGTTTTATTTATCAATCAAGTATCAATTACTATTATTATACCTCACTGAGTAATTCTTCAATAATGGAAAGAGATATAAGTGTGAATTTGGGCTTTCTTAGTCTCACTCAGTGAGACAGTTTATACACACACACACACACACACAGTGTTGATTCTGACCTCTTGTACATGTGCAGTGGGACTGTTGGGCTTTTTTATGATACTATATATATTATAACCCGTCACATTTTAATCTATGAAGTGCGTAGGGACGACTTTTGCTGTGATTTGGTTTATAAATAAACCAAATGACTTGAACTGCTGGCTTTGTTGCTCGACGTGCAGCTGTCAGTGAAGCTTTTTTATCACAGATGTTCAAAGGAAACACTGGAAACTGGACTCAAGGACTCTCAATGTTAGCAAAGATGACCAACTTAAAATAACACTAGAAACCTGGACTTGGTAATGTTGGTTGCTGGGTCATCTCATTGTTAACTAGTTTCACACCAAAAATACACTTTGTGTCAAGGTAATGCAGGTTATCCTGATTGGCCAGAATGTTATAGCCTGATGTTAGCAGCATATTTAGCAGCAGATTGTTTTAGCTTAGCATGTATTTACCCTGAGTTATGGAACTGAACTGAATTGCACATCTGTATTTCTGTTTGGATGTTTTCTGTATTTCCGTTTTTGTTAATCTTCCATTTGTTCTCGTTTTTCTGAAAACACTACCGCTGTCCATCTCCAGCTCTCTGTGAACAGTAATGAGAAAATTAAGCAATTACTCATCCTCTCCTTTAGGTATCCATTCATTCGCTTGCACAAACACAATAAATCACGCAAATGAGTGAACATCGGATTGCCGATGCAAAAGACATCTGAAATCACGTTGTTGCAGAAAGTCACTGAACAGAAGCAGTGTTGCAGCTTTATCGCTATTCAAAATAACTTCTGATGTGCCTGGTAATATGCTGAATATGAAAACTGCAGCAGATTTACTGCTCCTGCTGATAACAGGTACTCCTACAGTCCTTACAATCAATACGGCGGTTGTTTTGTGAGCCTCCGTTACAGAAGCCTTCATCTGTAAGTCTCAAAATTAATATACTGTGTGTTTATAAGTAGGGTGTTTATTTAAAAGGATATTTGAAAAGTTACATAAAGCTGCTTTAGTTAACCTCACAAAGAAAGTACAACCAGAGCTGTGGTCGTCATAATCTTTTCCTTCACTGGTCTCCTGTGGGAAAGTTAGGAGACGAACATTTACTATGGATGCTATGTGCTGGACGCATCGAAGTGGACTGCTGAACCTTGCTTATTGTAGCTTTGACATACTCATCATGACTTATGTAGTGATTGATAAAATAATGCATTAATGCCTTCTTATGATATTTTATAAATGACTTTCTAACATTCTGTCTTCATAATAAATCAGGGCTCTAGCTACGTACAAAGCATTTGTGCCTGAAGAAAGACAAAAGACTTAAACACTGTTAATAGGCATCAATAAATGATTGACAACTCATTAATAAAGCAACAGCTTTAGCAGAGGTACAGCTTATAAGGATTTTTTCCTACACCATTAGTTTTGTAATGGGACTACAGATCCTTTGCTGATTTGTTTGTAAGAGCTGCACATTGTATGTGCTTTTTATACCTTGGTTGGAGTGTCTCAGGTTCAGTGGTTAGTCATTGCTGTGTGTTGTATGGATTTGAATCGTACCTAATGTGACAGTATGCTGTCACATCTTTCCACCTACTTTACCGTCTTTCTTCTTGAAGGTAACTTGATGTTTAAGTGGAGTGAGCTAACTCAACTCCAATACTCCCCATAAAATATCACAAATGTCTCTTTTGACTAGTATCCACAGTGTGTGTGAGTATAAAAAGACACATGACAGTATGTACTGTCACTGACAGTTGCGCGCTGCAGCAGGAGGCTGAGTTCATGTGCACATCATTATAATAATTATAATAACGACATACTTCATTGATCCCCTGGGGGAAATTGTTGTTGGACGGCTGCCAGACAATACGTGCCAGTGTTACTACGTGGTTATGCTGTCATGTCTTGTCTGAGGGCACCTCACCATGTTGCCAGGAGAAACTGGGAATTGAACCACTGACCCTTGGGCTCATGGGTGACCCCAACTCAATCAACTGAGCTACTGTCGCCTCAACTCATGAATTATCTTTTGGTGTGAGTACAAACATGACAATTCTTCTGTCTCTGTGTGTTCTGTGTGTTCGACAGCACAAACAGTCATTCTTTTTCTTTCCTGTCTGAACCCCACCTCGTGCCCCCTCTCACCGTTGGTGCTCCTCTTGTGTAACTCCTCCTTGCCGTTCTTGCTGCTGCTGCCAGTGGCCGTCCTTCGGGCTGACGAGCTCTTGCTGGTGTTCAGCTTCCCGGAGCCGTTACTTGACACTGAGCCGTCCTCCTCACTTGGCAACCGCCTGTAGTAGCCATGGCAACAGAGAGAGGTAAGGGGAGGGGAAGGCAGAGGGGGCTTGTGAGTCTCAGCATGTACACAAACAGTGCATCATCTGACAACACACAATCAAGTTTAATTATAGTATTCTCCATTATACGTTTTATAAGAGTAATATTAATAACGTATTTAATAACACAAGTCTGCTAACAATGATAATGATCACCTTCTGACAAGTGAGTTACAGTACGTCGTCCACAATCCTCAAGACTTTTAGTGTGAGCTACAGAAGCTTGTTAACTGGTTTCCAGGCGTGTGTGCTACATCCACACTGAGCCAGCTAATCTGAGAACAGAGCAGTTTTGGGTTTGCCACCTGACCAAACTTGCTCTGCAGCTAAGGGCCTTAATGAGACGGCTCAGTGTACACGCATTTTATTTAGCTCAAATGTCCTCAAAAACACAACTAAATAAAACAGACACACACACACGCAAGCATCTAACAGAGTCAATAAACAATTGCAAAGACATTTATTAGGATTTATAGTCCTTCTCCTCTGTTCTAACCACACTCACCGGACACACAGACACATGCACACTAACAGCCTTGAGGCATGTAAGCAGCGGCAGCTACACAACGTGACAGGCCTGTCTACAGGTGGTGTAAGATGCACAGATCAGCGAGACCGGACGTCACAGAGCTACAGGCGAGGCTAACACGCTGTCTGTGTGAACACAGACACACACACGTGGAGAACACTGTGCAGCCGGAGCAGCAGCCACTGGCTCGCCAAGTCGCAGCACAACTCATGTGGTATTAAGCAAAGAGCCCGAGGGAGAGATGGAGGGAGAAATGTGGTGTGTGTGTGTGTGTGTGCTCCATATAAATCTGCCCGGGAAGGTCAGAGAAAGGAGCAGCAGAATCAATAATCACACTGTTGGAAAGTCATGTTGGAAAGTCATGTTCATCTCCTTGGCTCTCTTATTTCTTTGTGCCTCACAGACGGAAGCTCTCTGGAGGATGCAGTGTGCAGAATAAATAGTCTCCCTGTGAAACCTTCCCTTGTGGTTAGCATTCAGGCTGCATCTTTTCCTTTCCTCAGACAACAGAGCAATCTGCAGCTCTAATGACTGTTCTTGTTCCTAACACAACCTCATATGTTTGATCCAAACAGCTGCGTCTTCCAGCGCAGCAGAAACATTAGCATCACATTACGGGAGAAGCATTGATTACGTATCAATGAGTGGTTGATCCAAAATAAACTGGGAAAGAATAGTTCAATAATGGATCGTAGTGTAACACAAAACACTGTGGCTACAAATCAGGCTTGGTTATTTATTGTGTTGTTTGGAGTATGTCTTCAGTTACATAATGGACTGACGTGAAAACCATGGCCCCACATGTTTCACTTCTTTCTCAGGTTTCAACAGAGGCTCATATGATGATACTGTGACTATAATTCACCATGAAATATAGTGGAAAGTCGTGTTTATGTAATAATATCAGCAAAGTTACCCCTTGCTACAGAGTGAACTACTGTGTGTCTAATATCCAGTTTAAAGTTCACTGTATAGGAAAAAGGGAATGACGGACTCATTTGGGAGTGATTTCAAACACACTTTCAGTCTCATGTCCGTCTTTCATCTTCTGATGTGCTGCATCAAATCTCTTTGGGCTCATGAAACACATTTTGGGGCTCTTGTCCAGTTACTGTTATAAAGAATAATTCCATCCTTTGTTGTTGTTTCACTGTGAAATCTGCCCTCTCATCCCACTGCCCTCCACACAGCGCTGGTTAGAGGATGAGATATCGCCTCATTTTGTAATTAGTGTGAACCCAGGTGGCACAATAGCCTATGGCGCCTAACTTGAAGAAAAGGCTTCCCATAAGACGCCCAGTGTGAATGTATACGGGTTGGTAAAGGTGATCATCTCACTCTGGCAGCTCTTTACACTGTCATTATGTTATACTCAATATTTCCCTCTGGTGTAGCTATAGCCAGGCTTATAAATGTAAGCATAACTAATCCTATCTCTATTCATTTTCATTTGTGGGGCTCTGTTTTTTTGAGAGAAGGCTCGATGCATTTCACTTATGTCTGCAAACATCCTTAAAGGGAGGATGTTGCCATTGAATGTGAGTCTGTAAGTGGGTGTAGCTCTGTTCCGTATCGTTTTTCACAATCTTAGTGGAGAATGAGACTGTCTTTAGTAAATACATTTAAAAGCGTGTGATTCTGACACGTTTTAGTAATCATACATCACCTCAGGCATAAATACTGAACAATCCAGCAGGTATCAAAATGAGGTCTGCTTCACAGTTTGGAGCTGATTAATGACCCGTAAACCCTTCACCTGGGATGGAACATTATTAAAGATGAATACTGAACTTTAAACTATCTACACTTCTGTATTTCTTTATTATTTATATATATATTTTTTTCTTATTAAATCTCAGTCTATTTTTACCAACCTGAAGTAAAATCTGTTCCGAACCTTGATTCGATCCTGTTCATCAGTGCATGAGACACACTCTCATTTCTTCTTCTTCCTGCTCACACGTACCTACAGTTTGTGTCAGACGACGGCTCAGACAGGTGTGAGGCTGTTAACAGCTCAGAATCACTATGACAATCATTTATTCATGGTAACAAGCTCCTTTGACTTACTCGTAGGCTTCTTTGCTCTCACATCGCAAGAACAAATTGGTGTTAAAATATGTACTTCTGAAAATCTACAGTAGCACTTAACTACATCCTGATTTTCTGCTGTTGTCTGAGAGCTGCTCCTTGTTAACACTGGACTTATCTCCAGATCACGTCAATCTGTCAGAGTCTGCGCTGCTTACTGGTGGCTTCTCTCTGGCTCAACACCGCAATGCTCAAACAAACACTGTTGTTTTGTTCTGGCCTTGATGAAAAGCTAAAAGGATTTCAGCACAGGCTTTTTCACTGACTGAAACAGATGCTCCACAACGTTATGGGTCCCTCTTCTCAGGGCTTCCAGCTGGGATCAGTATGTCTGCTGACAATAGCATTTCTTTCACTTGTCAAAATGTCATGAATAGGTAGGGTGTTTAAAAACACTAACAAATGTAAGCTGGTGCATTTATTCATCATTTTAGTTAAGAGTTTCCACTTATCTGCTTCTCTAGAGAGCATTTACATGAATCTACTGCTGTTATTTTTTACTATACTGAGGAAAAATCAAATGTCTGCTGAATGTGGAAAAAGGCTTTTTCTATATGTGTCCTGTGCTTAACTGTAATTACTTATAATTACTAATAATATAGCCCCAGGGACAGGAAAGAATCTCTGATGTTATGCTAATTAGGAAGGTTCTCATGCTCTTTGTCAGTGAACTGACTGTGAGTTCAAATTCACAGACATCACTGTCGGCTTGAGGCGAAGCGCGGACCATTACGTCCTACTATTTTAGGGCATGCTAGCTCAGTGGGTAGGGCAGTTGTTTTAACGGGCTAGCAGGCTACATGTGGAGGTGTCCTTGGAAGAGACACTGATACTCTGACCCCTGCTCTGTCCACAAAGAAGTTCCCCAAGGGGATCAATAAATCTCATTTGAAGTAATTTAGTATCTTGGCTTGCTAAAGGGGGGGGGTGTATATCACTTATAAACTGCTGCATGAGTCAGCTACCATCTTACCCTCCTTTGTGTATGTCAGCTGACGGAGGCCTCTTGCTGGCGGTCCCATCCTGGTGGCTCTTCTTATCCAAAGACAGAGACAACGGTGCATCTCGTACAGGCAACCCCAACACTAGCGTCTCCTTCGTAACAGACACGGCGTCATCAGTCCGACCCATGTGCTTTTTGGCATAGTCAAAGCCCTGGACAGGCTGGCAGGAAGAAAAGACACATACCAAGGGTAAGAAACACAAGCCAGGTTTGAAGCTCCTGCAGCTTTCAGGTCAATCCAATCTAGAAAGCCTAAAAGCAACAGGAGACATTAAAATAAAACTGCGTTATATTATAGGGACATAGGACATGCAAAGAGCGCAAATGGAGTAATACTGACAAGAGCACTTGAGCATCTTTATCACATAAATGGTACTTAGCAGATGAGAAAGAAATGCTGCAAGTTAATGTCACAGTAATGAGAAGTGAATGATAAAGCAGCCACAAAGTATAAAGCACTCTGACAATGGTGAAGGAGAAAAACAAACTATAGCTAATGCTGATAAGAGCGTTTCACAAAGGTGAAAGATGAATACAACAAGCGTGTGTTGGTGCTGTGTGTGTGCAAAGCGTAAACTTAAAGTACATATTAGGACAAATCAGTAAAGTTAGATTCTTAAAGATAAATACTAACAATTGTACATGTTTTAATATAAATTGGGTTAAAGCTACAGCAAACATTAGCATGGGACTTTGCTCTGGTTTTCCCTCCCTCGCCCTGCTCTGCTGACTCCGCTACACGCCGTCACACTGAGGCCCGAATTTCAACTAGCTCTTGTTATGAAATTACCAAAAATGAGAACACTCCAGAAATCAAGAAATATTTGGTCTTCTCTGGTTGGTTAGAAAACCTTCAGCAGCAAACATGTCTGCGCTACAGTGCTGTTCAATGAGTCGGGATCACTGGAGGCTTCACCAGAACCTCTCCACGCTGAGAAAGTGGAGAAAAAGTTAGCGCACCGCAACCTCACTTTGATCAGCAGCAGAATCCTGCAAAGTGATATTGAGATTTTCAGCCTGAGCTGACGAGATGACATGACATCTGCATCCAGATGAGTGTTGCTTCCCTTTCAGATGCAGGTAATTGTCTGGGCCTCCCTTCCTCTTTATCTGTCTCCAAACACCATGGCTGGCATTATTGAAAAAGCTGAAAAAATAAATAAATAATGAGCTTAACGGCACCTTTGAAGTCAGGGGTTTTGGCGTTAAGAGACAGAGCATTAAAAAAGACGACTTCTGCTAAAGCCTCCGAGGCCAGGACACGTTCTTTGTATCATTAAACGCCTCTCAATTTACAGAATAGAAACCAGGAGGAAGAGAAAGATGAGAAAGACCCGTTTTAGGTTACGCAACAAAACAGACGAAACCCTGATTTCTTGCCTCCCTTTTTTTTCTATTCTGAGCGGCGCTAAAAATGGGACGCGTAATGCATTTGATGATGCATGCTGAAGTCTGAGTGCATGTGAGGTTGTGCGACGTGGCCTGACGGCGCCGTTAATAATTCATCAGTCATACACACCACTGTGCCATCCGCTAGCTCCAGCACACGTGGCTGCAGCCGTGCTCATGCAGAGCACACACCACAATGAGGCAATGAGGATAGGAATGTCATGAATATGTCATTTAAGTGTGTGTGTGTGCACCTTCTACCCACTGAAGTGATGTAATATGTGGTGATAGTTGTGAATCTTCGGCAGGAAAGATGTATAGAGGGTGCAAACATTCATTCCCCTATGGCCTCGTGCTGCTCACAGCCTGAGGGTGAGTTTAACCACGTGTGTCGGTTTTTATGACGTGCGCAGGCAAGGGAGCAGGCGTGGGGGGGGGGGGGTTTCCAGATTCATCCCTCCGCTAATATGCATTATCCATATGGATTAGAGAAGAGAAAACGAGGTGTCAGAGGTGTTGAACTGAGAGTGACACCCTGACACGCGCTGCACGTTGACAGGTGAAGATGCGTCACTCAGAGGCTAATGGGTGAAGGATGTCGTTGTCAGCCTTTACAGGCGTGCACGGAGACAGTATGGCTTCTCAGACGTGACAGGGTGTAACCTTGTATGTGCGTGACAGCGCGACCTCAAGGTCTTTCTCTTTGTCTGGTGTTATCACATTTCCTTCAAAGTCTCTGAATCCACGTCATCTCTAATCTCTTTAGTCTCATTTCTGCCTCTGCGCCACTTTCTCTCCTTCTCTTTCCACATCCACTGACGGCCTGTTGACTTTACAAATGGCCGTCTTTCATCCTGCGTGAACCGCTCAGTTAAATCAAGACTCTGACTGCGGACACGTTGTACGTCGCGCGCCTCTGATCGGACTGTCAGATATGGATGGTGGCCTTCCCTCCATCCATTTCCCACAGTGATGGAGGCAACGTGCTGAAGAGAGGAGAGACAACAACATCAACGCAGTGGCCAACCGTTTCTTTTACTTCAAAGTGATTGAGAGCGATCAGGGGGGGGGGGGGGGGGGGGGGGGGGGGGGGGGGGGGGGGGGGGGGGGGGGGGGGGGGGGGGGGGGGGGGGGGGG
>JAUMTR010000024.1:2562578-2590254 GCA_032270685.1 Microctenopoma stevenorrisi
CCCCCCCCCCCCCCCCCCCCCCCCCCCCCGCATCACCACATTATCTAGACCTATTTTCCTCGCTCGCACTATCAAACATAAGCTTCTCCTCTTGTCTAATTTTAACTCGGAGCAACAGCCAACAGCAGCTTGATGAGGTACAGCAGATGGACGAGATATGCTCTATTCCCCCTGCGGCCATATTGATTTAAATTCAGCTCCAGTAGGGTCGACGGCATAAGCACACCGGATAACTGCATGCAAAACAAAATCCTGAAGACGTGGTACATTTAAAAAAGTAAAATAAGGCACACAGCGGGGAGGACTGGTGCGCACGTTGGCATGGTGCTGCACCGGTTAGATAAACTCCTCCCTGGGGCAGGTTGAGGCATGATGCAGCAGAATGCAAAGTGCCTTCAGGCCATTAAGTGGCAGCTGCATTGTGCTTTCATTGAACGTCTTAAAAATGAAAAATGGATTGCCTCTGCTTTTGCTGATTCCACCTCTATGGCGCTCCACATGGAAGCCGGGTATGGGAGGTTTTCACGCCTATACACAAAGGCACAGGGGGAGTAAAAGCCATTTTGAGGAATGTTCCGGCTGCACCGCAGACACGCGGAGCGAGTCGGAGTTTGCAGAGTCACTCTGCAATGCTTAAACACACACAGAGCTAATGTAGACCACAGCATTGATCAGCAGCTTGGTCTTGCATAGCGATGGAACATATTTACTTTAAGGAGCTAGCGATGCGTGTCTGGCTCAAGTACACACCTGGTGGGGGATAGATTAGGAGTGAGATTGGGTTTGAACCTGCGACCTTCTGCATCCCAGTCTGACGCTTAACCCATTGAGCTACCAGGCCACATATACACCGTACATCACATTCATGATGTTGTTCTGCCTACGTGTTATGCAAGGACCCGACTTCGAGTCAGGCTGTATTTGAGATCGGGTCTTTTTTTTTTTTAAATGAATTTATGCCCATCAGCTCTGTGTCAGACTCCTTATCTAAGTTTCTCGCTCTTTAGCTCTCTCGGAGTGAATCTGTCCAGATCTCTGAGAAGTTTGGAAGGACTATAAATCCTGCTTAACCTCTTTCATCTAACTTTAGTTAAAGTGATTTTAAAAAATCAATGACATCTCTTCGCTTGGCCCAAAATGTATTGTTCTCCACATTTTAAATATGAGCCCAAGACAATGTATGAAATGAAATATTTCAACAGAGGTTGGATGTTTTTGTTGGAAAGTCTTTTAAACACCCCCAGCATCATTTGTGGATGTGGTGGACCTGCACCTGATCGCACCTGTAATCACAGGAAGGAAATTTGGCAGCTCTTAGGGTATGAAAGAAAGGTAGAAATCCACGGTACTCATTTCATGGAAAAACGCATCTGAAACTCAGCCAAAGCTAAAGAAAAAGTTCTCAAGCTGAATCAAATAGAGTGGATACGCTCCAACCGAACAGCCTCCTCACTACAGCTCAGCGAGGAAAACTATCAGACGAAGAGGGAATCCTCACCTCCCTCAGAGGCGGGAGAAGAGAAAGAAAACAGAGAATGCTTCGCGTCCAGTACAGAGAGAAGATCAACGCAGATGTGAAAACGTCTGAATAAATGTTTAACTACAAACATTTACAGACTGCCACGAGGTCTTCCTCACCAAATCCCCGTGTGAAATATTTAGCTCGTTAGCTTCCATTCATGATTGGGAGAGAATAAATACCGCTGTGGATTCTGGCCTTACGGCACCACTCGTGAAATCCTATATTTCAGGACTCTTAAATATTTGATGCACCGTTACGTACAACTCAACATAAGTTATATCAAATGTTTACAATTGATTGTGAGAGAAAACAGAACCGCGGAGCTCCGACACACACACATATCAGCCTTCCATGCCCTCATCTCTCCCTCTCTTCCCTCACATCGCCTCCTGAGGGCCACGGATGAAGAATGCTGGACCAAAATAACCCGCAAATCATCGGCCATGCTCCACCGCAGCACCAGTAACCACAGAGACGGCCTTTTCCGCGGCTCTTTGTCACTGAAGTCGACTGTGGCCACAGCTGATCTGCTTTGGCTCCATCATAATGTAGCTCGCATAATCCGGCAGAGAACCTCCTAGAATAGGAGGACTGTGTTGGGGGGGGGGGGGGGGCGTCGTGAAGGCTTCCTGCTGAGCCACTGTGGGATCAAAGTGGCTCCATCTGAGAGGATAAAACGATTGGCTTGAAAGGCAAAGGAACCGGCAGAGTGTCAGTCGAGACTGGTGACACAAGCTTGAGTCACTGTTTTATGAATGCTGCAAAATAAAAATAGGTTGGTTTGGTTTGCAGGTGTTGAGCTTCCTTCCGGCTATTGGTGTTTATGAGCAGCAGTTTAAAACGCCCGGCAGACCTGAGCTCATTTTCCTGCCTCCTTATGAGGCTTGTTAATCGACTCCAAAACAGTTAATATTACGCCCCTTCCTCTTTACCCTCTCTTGTCTCCTTGTTCCCACAGCCGGTGAGGATGGTGGAATAATTAATGTAGCACAGCACACTACAGCCGCATGCAAGAATCTACCCAGCAACAACAACAGGCAGCACAAGAAGCAGAGGAAGAAGCTGGACACGGATTCATCATCGATCGCGTCAGTCAAAACCAGAAAGCAAATCATTCATTCGGTCACTGTCCACCCAGCCAGAGCCTCAGTGAATACCTGGTGGTGGTAACTGCCCTCCCTTCGATATGAGGTCTAAAAGAGGAAAGGTGCATTATAGGTCATATTCACACAATATGTTACAATCGTATTTACAATATACAATATACCAACAACACTGGCAACAAAAAACAGTTTAATCACATAGAAAAATACATTTTTAGGAGACAGAGTTTGATTAACTGTGACAAAAATGCGTTCCCTCGTACCTCTGCACACTTTTCGTGCTGCGCCACTGTAAGAACTCTAATCACTTTTGTCAGCAGTTGAATCCTTTGACAAACAGGAATGAGTCTCATGGTTGTGTTGACAGCACAATAATATAGAATACCAGCAGCCCTACCTTTGAAATAAACATTACATCAATAAGGAACATTTTAGTATGTTCAAATTTGGTTTGACCTGCACACAAAGTAGTTTCCATATTCTGACTGTTGTTTACATCCTTATTCTTGCCCTGTTGGACTCGGTTGCAAGACCAACATTTTTGGTGGGTAATAGAGCTGTGGTGTGTGTGTGCGTGCGTGTGTGTGTGTGTGTGTGTGTGTGTGTGTGTGTGTGTGTGCGTGTCAGTATCAGAGCTCCGTGGTGCGTCCAAGATGGCGCCGGTGAGGTCGGCTGCCGTCACTGCATATCGATCTGTGTGTTGACACTGTCTGTTCCCCGGTATGTGAACAACCCTAACCCTAACCCTAACACTAACCGGTATGTGATGTTATGTTTCTAAACTGTGTCAAACTAAAAAAGTCAATGAACCTAAGTCGAGTAACTGGTTGGATTCGATTCCGATGGTTTACAGTGAATCACAACATCTTAATCCCTCGGGTTTGTTTTTTTTTGTTACCAGCTGAGCTCAGAATCCAAACATTGGTCAGTAGCAGAAACATAACTCAGTCGAGGAAAGAATACTTTAGTGATGATTAAAGCTTTTACGTCTACTTTGATCTCTTGACAAGAATATTCTGTGTATTGGTTTATTCATACCATTAGGGAGATTGCTCTGCTAGATATCAAACGTTTATGTGAACAGCTTGACCTCAGGGAGACCTTAACCAGAGTGCGGTCAATGCGTGGGTTTTTTAATGCATGAGCACCTAATGACAGCAATTCCCCACAGCATCGGAAGTTTAAGCAAGACATCAAATGTGAAATTCAACTACAAGACGACGGGATTAGTCGTGGTGGGATGAATGAGGCAGGCCCACTTATTGCCCGTTTACCACCTCGCTGACTGCAGTGACACAAGCAGCTGTTGTTGTGGCGTCGTGCACCACAATGTGAGAGTATTTGAAATTTTAACCTCAAAAGAACCGATGCCGAGTGAAAGCTGGGCCGACGTTACCAGTGGTTCACTTCCAGTACGCGGACCCATGCCCACTCCTCTCAGCTGATTAGTCTTAACAGTTTATGAAATGATTAGCGATGACCGTGGGCCACTGGACAGTGAGAAAACAAATGAGCGGGACCAGAAGGCATAACTTAACACGATTGGTTTGCTGTGCAGTGTGTCACTCATTAGGAAGCGAGTTATGTGAAAAGTAGCGGATGACGTTTTACCTTGGAGCGAGTCTTGAAGTTCCTGAAGGGCCCGGTTTTGAAGATGACCCTGTTCCTCTTACAGAGTATGAAGGCCACCATGGCGATCACCACCACCAACAGAAAGAGCGGCGTCAGGACGGCCATAATCCACAGGTTGCTGGGAGGCGTCTTTACCACAGCTGCGAAGACACAAACGTTCGATCATCAGATAATGGTGAACGTGGATTTTCTGAGCAACAAAGCTCACACATGTAAAACCTAATCTGAAGTTAGCTTCAGTTTTTAACTGGAATAACTTCCAGATATTGTGTTTGTCTCAGCTTCTCCGTCACTGAGCTGTTTGCCAACGGGATGTGTTTTCATTATGAGCGCTTTTGCAGTTTGCTTCCATTGAATTATTTTTACAGGAACACTGTGCTCCAGTTCTCTGCCCGAGCACTTCTACAAGGAGCTGTGAGGGCTGCTGATAGCTGCTGGTGTCTCTCCGTTTTATTAATTATGAATTCTGGGAAACAGCGAGAGAGAACAGGTGAGAGTGAACGCTTTGTCCTCTCCAGCAGCTACAGTATGAACATCCTGCCAACAAATACAAAAGACTACAACATTCTGTGTGTGGAAACCATCTTTCAAACTTTAAATTTGGAAATCTGAATCTGAATTGTAAAGCATACACAGGGAAGTATGGAAATATGTGAAAATATATGCTACAGAACACCATATCTGAGACTGTAACGCTTCAGCTGAGCAGATAAGCCCTGGAGAGCAGTTCAAGCTCTGCGGCGTCTCCACGATAGCTGCAGGACAAGCTGGGAGTTGACTGTAACTATGATGTCTAGGTAAAATTAAAAATAACTTACCTATTTTATGCGTTTATGTATTTCTACAGGTGCGGTAAATCACAGTATGGACAAACGGGAATAATGCTGTGGCATCACTAAATTCTGTTTGACATTTTGATATTAACATCTAATATTAAGCCTGAAACCAACACGATCCAGACAAGCAGCATTTTTAAAGATTAATTAACACGACTTGTTAGTTTAATATTTACAAAAGAAAAGTGTAAATGACAACGTGCAGTTTACACTGTGATTTGGCAAATAAACCTACTGGCAAAGACTTTGTGTGTCTCTGCAAGAAAGAGAAGAAGCATGTGCGTTACTGCAAAAGTCCAGCCTGTTAATGATCGGAGAGGTGCTGGAGCAAATCCCAGTTTAACAGGTCGCCAGTCTGTCACAGGGCTGTAACTCCAGTATAATAATCAATATAATATCCTATACTGTTTCTTTTCTGTGGTATTCCACCAAAAACAGAGAGAGTCTCTGACTTCCATTCCACCACATGTCTGTACCATATGAAATGTTATAGTTGACCTGCACTTCCTCATCAGAATTCACCGGGGAGCTCGAAACTCTAAAGGGCACGCCGCTACTTTCCACATGAAGGTCACATCACTCATCGTAAGGAGTACTACTCAGCCTGCACAGCCAGAACAGGGGCATAATGACCTCTGTGGAACTGGATGGAGCTTTGTGCGAAACCTGATATTAATGTTATTCCTTTATGTTAATACGAAGGTAAAGTAAGATGCGCTGCACCCAGCTGTGTTCTGCACCCGACCAGACCACTAGAAATGTTTCACCTTTTGTCTTACTCTGTGTCTGATGAATTTATTATGCCAGATTAGTTTTCTTCCTTACACATATGATATCGTAAAAACCTATTAGTCTATACGGTGTGAGAAAAAAAAAGAAGGCGCAGAGCTTACGTTCAGCCAGCACTTGTACAAAGTATCCCAGTGTCAGAGCCATGGTCTGGGAGTCCAGACTGCTCAGAGTCTTGGCAGCAGTGGTTCCGCTGATGGGTGCTCCATTGAACTGGGCATAGTAGGTCATTTCTGCTGGGTTCTTGGGTCCTGGCAGTCGGCGTATGCTCACCATCTGAAGAAGATAGGGTTCAGATATCTCAGCCTCACCGTTACAAAGTTTAGTTTAGTTTTTATTTTGTATTATCATAACATCTCATCCATCATCTTTATCTCCTCACACTAGTTGATTAAAAATCCCCGCTTTATCTATAAGGGTGAGATCAAAAGTCTGAATCGGCTCAGTCGCTTTGATCAGGACAAGCCACTTGCTCCAAGATAACTGCAGTCGGTGGAGACACTTGAGGATAACTGCGTCACTTGAAATCGCAATTTTCTTTCATCATACATCAAACACTCTGTTCTTTAATTTAACGAACACATCACACGATTTAATCAAGTCTGGTAATTTGAGTTTGTCATGAAAAGAAAAGACGTGTGTTATTAAATGCTGATTTGTGCCCTGCCTTCAACCTGTCTCCCTCCTCTGCCTCAGAACAAAACGGCTCACCTATGAATTCCCTTAAAAAACAAGACGTTGGCAAAAACTGTCGGCTTTATTTGCACACTGTGGACCAACGGGCAGGAAGAGGACACATACAGCACAGGAAGCAGCACACAACACCTGAACTGAATCCTAACTCTGCCTACCAGGAACAACAAATCACGTCCAGCATACGTTTACTTAAAGGACAAACGCACAAACAACAAAGAGTCTAGTGAGCAACTAAAGGTAAAGAACAAAGATATATGATGACTTGATGTGGTTAAAAACAGCACAGCTGTACCGTACATGTGCATAACTGTGACAATTCTCAAGCTTTGGCCATTTCTGTCTCTAAACGTTATAGATTTGTTAGGATAACTAGGGCATGGTGAAGAAATTACTGCCTGAGTCCAGATGAAAAACACCTGGCTAAAGGTGTCATTACCTGGACACGTGCAAACAAGCCAAAAACAGATGTAACAGACAGTGGCACCGAAAAATCCCATCCCCACCTACCTGTACAGTGTAGCCCCCCACGGTGGTGGCCCGCCGGGATCGTCCCGTCCGTGAGCCCTGCCTGCCGGCCACGAGGAAGAGCTCAGCCAGCCGCTGCTCCATCAGGCTGGCAAAGCTCTGGTAATTGGCCTCTAGGGAAGAGCTGTCCACATCCTGGATCACTGCGAGGAGACGAGAGAGGCCAGGAGAGATTTAGAGGGTCAATATTCATGGAGGCAAGCAAAGAGGGGCAAAAGAGGACATTAGTGAAGGGATGGTGGACAGAGGGAGAAGGAAAAGATGAGGAAGAGAGCAAAGGGATGTAGGAGGGGACGTGATAAGGAAAGAAGCGTGTCAGGAAGAGGTGAGAACAAATTAAAGTGAGGATATTGATATTGATATTGAGAATGAGTGAGGAGGGCAGGAAAAAGAAACAAGTGTCGGGAGATGAGTGGGTTATTAGAGAGGACTGTTCGATCTTGAAAAGTCGCTCATCCAGAAACATAACAGCTGACACACACACACTGAGTACGTTTCTTACTAGAGGCTATGTGAGATAAGTGAGACAGAGCAGTTGATGGACGCACACACACACCCGCGCGCACACACACACACCCGCACACGCGCTTCAGCATCATTCACAACTGGCCGTGATGTGATGTGAAGTGATCTCTCCCTCTGCCCCAGTCAGGAAGCCGTGAATTATACATCAATAGGTTTTTCCCAGGAACAGAGCGGCTAAAGACACTCCGAGCACAGAGAGCAAAGGGGAGTGAGGGTGGGGGAGTGGAGAGGGGAGGAAAAAATAAAAGGAGAGATCCAGTACTATTGTGCTGAATCGCACAACAGCGAACACCGGGGCATTTAACTAACTGCTGCTTTGTCCAATCGATGCTACTCTTGATTACCGCTGATCACCCAGTAGCACGTGTGTGTGTGTGTGTCTGTGTGTGTGTGTGTCTGTGTGTGTGTGTATACAAAAGCAATTTACCTGTTATCACCCAATAGTTCTTGGTCACGGATGACGTGTTGAGATTGTGGTATTCAAGGGCTGGAAAGAGAAAAACAGAAAACGTCACATGTGCTGTAAGTTACAGTCCAGTTTTTAATGCGTCTCCCTGAACTGCAGATACAGTAAAGACTCGGGACATGTTCATATTACTAACATTCAACCTAGAAATCTATACTACCTTAAAATAACCTTAAAACAGCGTCCACTCTGAGCTCGCTACAACGGTAGCAACAGGAAACAGGAAAGGAATCCACATTCTAATTCTACCATTATAAATAAACTGGTGTGAACAGTAATGTGTGTGTGTGTTTGCAGGTTGTGGCACCTGCCGCAGGATTAAACACTCCTTATCAGGTTTCATTATCAGCCTTTACCTTTGGATCTAACACTTCACTTCCTCTATCCATTCTACTTCCTGCTCTCTACCCTGTTTACTGCCTCCACCCATCAATACTTCCTCAGTCCATCTCTCTCTCTCTCCGTCTCTGTCCTATTCATCCATCAACCCATCTCTCCTTATTACCCATCTGCCCGTTTCGCCATCTGTCTCCACCTAACTCCTCCGTGTTGACTGTCTGCCGTGTGATGCGTTTAGCTCGAGTCAATGGTGTTGCAGCAGCGTTAGCTGTTAATACCAGCCAGTGTTTCAGCTCTGCTGCCGCCACCTGCCTGGTGCATCTATACATGAGCCCATTTACATTCGCTGAGCTCTTCTCTTCACTTAAACAAGCTCCCATTAAATCCTTAAGACAGGCAGCACATTCAGTGCCCTTTAGAGAATGTGTTCAACAAGCAGACCAGCCCAGTGCATCAACACACGCGCTGAAGAACTGAGTGGCATCACTTGATTTAAAGGATAAGGTTATTTTATCTCTCTCTCTCTGTTGCTTCACTTCCCACTGAACACAGTGATCAGTAGTACATAGTTTCACTTTTACAGTATACAAGCTCATTAACAGCTGGGAAAAAGGACTCTGGATTAAATAGGGCATTGATTGGGTTTTCTTTACACTGGCGCATCGATAGACAATAAAAAATACAGTGACAGACAATTTCAGTTCAGCTTGTGCACAAATTGCCTGTTGTAATAATACATGTTTGATGTTCTTCCTTCTCTCCGACCTATGGTTTTCATTTTCTTATCTTTAACACCTTTATTCCCAGGAAGAGTTAGTGTGAAATAAAAATGAGCAGTGGTGGGTCCTTAGCATGGAAACTGAAAGCTACTGCACTGTAGCGTAAGGCTGAACATGCAAGAGTTCCATGAAGAGCTTCATGTGTAACACTGCAGCCAAGATGAGGGTCACCACACCTGAACTAAGAACATATTTTAACGTAAAACATTACACACTGACACTGTTTTGTCCCTAAACCTAACCAAACATGTACCTCAGAACTGCCCTTTATTATAAAAAAGATCATTTATTTGTTTTATTAGGTTTTATGATTCCACAGCATATACATTTGCTCGTTGTTTTGGGATGAGTAAAAGAAGCAGATGGGGTTTCCATGGTGATGCCAAGTAGGTTTAGATGTGACCATGTGAAGTGTGATGTTTTAGCCCTTTGGGTGTTGAGAACACGCACAAATAGATACTAATCTAATCTCACCGGGCTAAAATTAGCTCATTCGGGGGACATGGACAACAGATTGCCTATGGCATGATTCAGATGATAGGAGCTGTACAGCTGTTTGCCCTTTCACAATCTCACAGATGGCGTCAGAGTCTGGAGTTGAATACAAACAGAGCTCATGTGGCCCATCTATGGGGTCTCCGGTCTCCCACTTATGTTTTAAATATCATTTAATAAAGGACATGACATAAAACAAACACTGTCCATTTTAACTGCAGTATGTTATTTTATTGTGATTAACTTTGTGTGTTTTTGAAGTGGAGACACAGGACTTTTTTTTCCTTGAGTAAATGAATGCATAGCCATGAGGCACATAATATAACAGTAAAATAATAGAAATATACTTTAGTTGGAACTTGTTTGTAGGTATTCCCACTGCAGGAGCACTAAACACTTAAATGATGTCACACTTCATACACTACAAAACAACAGGAGTGAAGTTAGACTGGGTCACTGTGTTTTCTGCGGTTTAGTTTTCTACAGTGTTTTGTAGGAAACTGGGTTGAAAGCTAGGATTCCTTATACACTGTAGTGTGTAGTGTGACATCCTTCTTGAGAAGCAGGCCACTAAGTTATGAATCATAAAATGCCCTGCAGTGGACCCAGTGGTCCTCAGTGATCACTGTCATTGAAGGCACCCTACGTATGCTATGTAGATCTGTCTCAGCCCAGCAGCACACTGCTACACACGATGAGCACGACAACAACCGTTATGTAACGACTGTAAATTTAGCACGAAGAGACTGGACTCTTCCTAACGTCCAGGTCTGTGGGAGGAAAACAAACCACAGAGGTGGCCTTACCACTGGAGAAACTTCTTCCAGTTCTGCATTCTACCTCCAAACCCCTGACTGCTGAGATTTTGACGTCTGAAATAGAGTTCTGAGAGCAAACATCCTCAAGGATTCGAGTTTAGTTCAGCACACCTGCTGTTGAAAGGCTCACAAAAAACACACAGAGCAGGTATGTGGGCACCATCTCTTTCCTTGTTGTGTTTTTAAGTCAACCTTCACAGCCTCAGGGTAACACTGAAGCTGGATACTGTATAAAAACACTTTCCTGGCACATCACTAGCTTAGAATTCTTTTGATGCACGATGTGCATGTCCAGCATGTTCAGATCCATTAGTGCGATCTTTACCCCAGAGAAATCGAATGCAAAAACTAACAGTGCAAGAAAATAACAATTAGAGACATAAAAAAAAAACTGAAAACGCTGCTGTGTCTAAATAGTCATTTTATGAATATGAATGACAACTGAGGCTTTAGTGGAGGTAGCATCTTTCTGGCTTTTAGTGAGCTGATATAACAGCCATTAGGACAACATAATGTCAGGTCGATGGAATGTCAACACCTATGTTTTTTGTTGTGTGCACTCCTAACGATCGCCTTAGCTGAAACTAAAGTACGAGCCATGCGCATGAAATTCTCTTAGATAATCTTATGGAAATGAGTTCTGGAGGGCTGCATCTGCTCAGAAAGCTGATGTGTTACTGCAGCACTGAGCTAAACATGCAAATCGTATATATTCATGTTAAAGACTGACGCAGAGCCGCACTGACTCGTCCACAGATGAATTACCCATTTTCATTTACATCCCTCCGGTAATGATTACAAATTTATCATAACTGTCCAGCAGTGCCTGTGAGAAGATGGCCTGGATGTACATCCAGTGAATAAATATTACGAGCCTTGGACTGGACTCTAATGCGTTGACTAGACACAATTAATTATGGGTTGGACAATGCTAGCCAAGCCTTTATGTGTAGCCATAAGGGCAAAACTACCCTTTGTTGCTGTGATTGCTCAGAAATGAGCACTCAGTGAAGGCTGAGATTTCCACAAGCTCACACAGGCACACAGGCATACACGGTACGTGTTGGTGTCGCTTTACTCACGCTCAGCTATGATCAGGGGAGGGTAGAACAGGAAGTAGCCCACCAGCTCAGCAGTCAGCTGGCTCAGGAGCCCACTGGACACTGTCCCGTTGAGAATCGCATCTTGATTCTTCACCACGTACACCAGAGTTACCGACGGAGAGCCCTGCTCCTGGGACACGCTCAGGACCTGAGCATGAACATACAAACACATTTTTATATCTTATTTCAATCAACCAATAACTATGTGGCCCAGAGGTGCAATATTGGAATGTTTATTCTATTTTTCATTTACAGTAAACACACGAGCAGCCAGCCCTGGGCACATGCATAATTCAGGAATTCATACACAGAAGTGTTATTAAAATGCCCATAAAGAAAACATAACAGCTCAAGATACATTATGACACTTTGAACGAACAAAGACTTCTAATAATAATAATATGACCTGTGCGGTGCTCCGAAAATATTGGGACTCAGTCACTATAGCAAAGTGGATGATGATACGAGAGATGAGGAATTCCCATCGCATTCCTCTATGAGCGTTAATATTTCAGAGGATGAATTATGAATTGACCCTATATCTGCCTCGGCTTGCTAATGAAGGTGTGCGGATGTGCTATGTATCCTGCTGCCATAAGAATACCTTGGTAACCAGGAAGAAAGAGAGAAAGCTCTGCACAAAACAGACGAAACAAAACAACAGTGGCCACAACGGAGAAAGTACAAACTAAAGTGTATAGCTGTTAAACGTCCAAAATGATAACTAGGGCCTTTTTATAAGCATGATTCGCATGCTACATGCAAATTATAAACCAATGACATACCTCCACAGTGAGCCTGTCGTAGGTCTCCAGCACTTTGTCCTGAGCCTCATCGAAGGCATTCTCCAGCCTCTGCTCCAACATCTGGATGAAACTGCAGGAGTAGACGTTGTCTGTCGGGCCCACAAACCTCAGCACTGGCAGAAGATATAAAATGATATTTAAGGTGATACTGAAAAACTACTTTGAACAGATACAACAGAAAAAGACATCACAAATGGTAATTATCTCCATTTCAAGAATGGGCCAAACACTGGACTGTGAGGAACGCCAGAGCTGTTATTTCAAAAAAGTGTGAATGAAATGTATTTCTGAAAACGGAGCTGAAAGAAGAGGAATTATATAAAAGCTCTAAACAATCTACTTCTTCAAGCTGTAGTTTAAATCTGTATCTGGGGCTTTACTCTGGGTATTAATGAAAGTAGTGCTCTAGATAGATGTCTGTGTGACCGATAAACCTGAACAGTGAGACAAGTAAAGAGGATTATCGCCACTATCTAGAATGAGACCAACTAAAAGGAGTTGTCTGTCGGCTTCACACAGCTCTGCGCCAGTGAGGAACAGGGTAAACAATATTGAGTCCATCAGCAGATTATAGAGGATGTTATTAATGTTGTCTCAGTCCTTTTGAAAACGACTGGAATAGGAAGAATATTCTGACCTAAATATAAAAGATTATGGTGTAAACAGGTGCCGGATACATTCTCCCCCAAACAGGGCAAAAAAAGATTCTCCGCTGGTCTCTTACTCGGTAACACAGAGCAGGCACTGACCCAGTTAGTAATCATATGAAAATTGGTGGATGGTAAATTGGCATTCACTGTGTATTTATGGTTTATGAGCTGAACAAGACAGACATAGATTTCGTGCTTGCCTCAAGTGCCTACTTCATACACAGCTGCACACCAACACGGGAAGCGTCTTTACTGCAGTATGCATCACAATACGAGCAAATAAACATGTCATCTGGCCCTGTACCACAGTTCAGTTTGCATTAAACACAGATTTATGCTGTTTCCCACTGATTTGTAGAGTTTTTGTGATTCTAAAAACCACTGTGTGAAGGATCTCAACATTTTTGTATGACACCACCTGGCTGCAAAACAAAGAATTATTTAAAGCGGTAACTGGTGAAGATGATAGATCTCTACAGGGTTGTCACAATATTTCATATTCCATGTTGTTTATATACAAATAAGAATTGTTTTGTTTTACCTAAAAAATTATTGTAGTTTCCCCAAGTTTCATCAATCAATTTTGCATATTTGCAGACATGTATGGCATTTACTAACCCAAAATAATGCAAAACATATCCCGACAACACAAATAATGGCTTGAACGTGACCTATGACGAGAAAAGCTGTTGTGAAATCAGGTATTTTAGATACAACAGACTGACTGTACGGTCAGCAAAGTTAAAGTCTTAACAGGTCCTAACAGTTCTAACAAGAGTTTAAAAAATAAAGTTCTTGATTTAGAAAGGTTTGTAATTTATACATGTACCCTTTAAACAACAATCACACTGATTTTCCTTCCACTTTTTCCACTAAACGCAATTTAGAAATACATATGCGTGTGTGTGCGTGTGCACGCACGCGTGTGTGTAAGAGGCCTAAGAGTCTGACTAAGTGAATGAACCAATTTGCCATTGCCCCTCAATCATGGGAGTTTTTATGGGATTTAGAGTATCGGAGACAAGTAAGAGAGAGCAGAACGTGTAATCAGAAATTTCTAAATTTGTCTCTGCCCTCCTTCTCCCATGTGTCTCCATCCCAGCACTCTCATTGCATTTTCTATCCCTCTGCTCATATTCCTCTCTTCTTCCTCTTTGCATAGCTCTAATCACAGCTGTTTAATGTGCCTTTGCCCTCCACAAACACTGTGAGCACTGGAAAACATTTTTGTTTGACTGTATTTAAGGTTGCTGTATTTTATGTTTCATCACCTGTTTTCAGCTGAAGATGAATGTTCGGAATAGGTAACCAGGTTGCCACTGGAACAAGAACTGCTTTAACCAGCGGGGTGTGCTGCCTGATGTCCGACAACAACTTGTCAAAACCATAAACATTCAGCGCTTCAACTACCAAGGAGGAAATGTAAACAGTTTTGCCGCTGGTCACATAGTAGCCCAGTGTCACGTTGTGGGGGCTGCAGTCATCACGTTCTACCTGCACCAGAGAGACAAGGAGGAGAAAACAAAATCAGGTTGCAGCCTCTGTGGCTCTGTAGTTGCGTACATATATCCTAAAAATGGAGTGACGTTAGCACAAGTAGAGGAGTTTTTTTAAAGCATGCACATTGATCCAGACAGTATCAGTATTTTTCTACTTTGCACACGTACTTGAGCTATGGTTTAAGCTGTGGTTCAGAATACAAATGCATCAAAGTATGAATATTTATAATCCTTGTTGTTTTTCTGCCTCAGGGGCATATTTTAGCTTGAGCCTTCAACACCCATAAATCTGACAAACTGTGTCCTGGAATAACGCATACAGACAATCTGTGGTGAGTCAAGTCTTGTATTTCTGGAACTATATGTCGCCCACCTTCCTCTACCCTGTACCTTTAAGCACACTGAGCAGCTGTGGCTGTTACTGTGCCTCTTTCATCGTCATCCTTCCTCTCCTCTCCTCTGTGAGCGTTAGCTGGCTGCCGCTGGCCAGGCTTTCTCTCAAAAAAAATAAAAAATAAAAAAAACAACCCACATCCCTCTCAAACTCTCTCTCATCACTTTTCTTCTCCACTTGTGGTCACACTAAAAACAATTAAACAAAAATCACTCACTGTTTTTAACACTGCACTTAACTGGCATTTTATTTAAGCCGCGTGCTGTTAACAGCACTTGCTTAGTGCAAACTATGATAATATAATCATACCACTGGGAATGAATGACAGCTATACCGTGTGTGTAATTGTGAACTGTGAATACAACTTGTTTCACAACTTAGAAAGTTACAATTAATTAAGTATTCAGTCAATTATTAACACGTAAATCTGTTTAAAGGAAACAGCGCTGTATAACCCCCTAACTTAAAAAGCATCTGAATTCCACATGCACCCTGCAGGGGCTGCCGGGCCCTTCATTTGTTTTGCAGTCTTGAAAAGCTGTGTTGTACATGTATCTAATGGAGCCGACCAGATCTGACCTTGCCCTCTGCTGTTTCTCACTGTGCAGCTCCCTGCAGGGGAAATCTGTACATTTGGACAACACTGCAGCTAATTATGTTCATGCACATTGTTCAATGATCCAAATACTGCTGCATGCTAATATCATGCTGCTCGACAGTTCCTGAATTTACCCTGCAACAATTACTTAAACCACTGCCTACATATCAGGGTTTTCTAAGCTCTGGCCAATTTTCTACCTTGCTGTAGCCACTGCTATCTCTAACGCTGATTCAAATTATAGTCTATGTTATCTGATGGAGAGGATGAGATCTGTGTGTGTGCGTGTGTGTGTGTGTGTGTGTGTGTGTGTGTGTGTGTGTGTGTGTGTGTGTGTAGGTGTGTGTGTGTGCGTGTGTGTGTGTGTGTGTGTGTGGCGGGGGTTAGATGAAAGTGGACTGGAGCTTAGAGACACTGAGTCACTGCCAGTGCAGGCTCACAAACAACTGGATAAAAATAGAAAAAGCAGTCAGACGAAGACAGAAGACAAACACGAGAAGACGAGAGAAAGGCAGAAGATACGCAGGTGGACAGAAAGAGAGGCAGGCAGGCAGGCGCACCAAGCAGACCAACGGACAGGTTGGCAGAAAATTAGTCAAGCTTAACTGCAAGAGCAATCGGATAAGGGAGATGGAGGAAGGCAGCAATATGACAAATGTTGATACAAAAGATGTGTGAGGGAAGAGGGCGAGACGGCGATTGAGACAGAATTAGAAAAGGAATTGAGTAAAAATAATAAAATAAGAGAAAAATTAGACAGACAGAGAGTATGACTGTGTGTGTATGTAATAACCTCTCCATGCAAACATTAGTCACTGCTCTGAGTCCCTCTCATGCACCATTCAGATAAGTCCTCGTGTGGCAAATGAGGAGTAGAAAAGGATGAATGCTGTGGGATGTTGTAAACTGATGTAAACACACTCAAGCATACGCCAGCGTTAAAATGTAAACACAGGTCTGTTTTATCTCACTAGCATCAGACAGATGCAGCAAGTTGACACTTACTTGAAAAATATGGGCCTCTTCAAGTGAGTTCACAGTTAACTGAGCTACTATGTACAAATACTCTGCATTTGATGTTTGTACATAAATACATTTTAATAAGTTATTAGCCAGTGAGCTTAATACCTGTATTTGCTTATTATTAACAACCTGCCACTTATCTCTGGACACCTTTAACCTGTGCTTACTTTAGAATCATAGATATCGCTGAAACAGTAAGACAGACTGACCTCCGCGTGGGCATTGGAGTCATTCAAGGCTCTCTGCAGGGCATGGTTCAGCCCTTTGAAGAGATTCTGTTTTAGAATCAGATCCAGGCAGTTCCTGCGCAGCTCGATGGACAAAACTGGGAGAGACACATTCACAATTAGAGCTCAGTGTTTGGATTCTGTGATAATGCTTCCATCACCATCTGCATCATAGGTTTGAACTCACTTTGATGTCAGAATAAGTTCATATCGAACTGATACACAAGACCCAGTAATCTGGTAGGAATTCGGTTTCTCACTCAAAGATATTTACACGCAGTCTCCTGAGTCTCGCCTCTGGTTAAATGTCCCTTAGCTGCCCGCCCCTTAGCAATATCACACCATCTCTGGTAAATTCAATCAAAGGCTACAGTCTCCAGTTGCTTATTAATCTAAGTGTTTATGCTCGAGGAAAATCTGCCCTCGCTTTTGTGCAAGTTTTAATTAATTTGTGTGCATGTAATTACATCTGGGTCACATAATTGGTACATTGTGCCTAAGCTTCTGAAATGGCATTTCACGTGTCTCCATCATTACTTCGTAATCGTTTTTCCAGAACAATGGCTGAACCCATTCTGTGCATAACGCTGAGTATGTTGAAGGTTATTTGATCAGAGTGATGCAGCACCTCGGGCCTAGTGAAGTGTCTTTAAAGGGAATGCCCTAATGTCTCAGTTATTCGGTTTATTCTGTTCACTTTCTGCACCACACACACACACACACATCGATACATAACGTATTTACCATACCTGTTCTCACCCAGTACTTCTCAGTCACGTTGCAAAGTAGAGGAATTTCCTCTGCGCTGGTACTGGGTGGAGGTTCTGTGGTTGTGGTAGGTGGTTGAGTAGTTTGCACCGGGATGAATACAGTTGTGGCAGGTACCTTGGTTGTTGTGGCTGCAGTTGTCGTAGTAGTAGCCGTAGCGGTAGTGGGAGGAATAGTAGTTACAGGTGTAGTAGTAGTAGTAGTAGTAGTAGTAGTAGTAGTGGGAGCAAGAGTAGTGGTGGTGGTGGTGGTAGTGATTGGGGGGGCAGTAGTGGTGATGGTAGTAGGGGCGGATGTGGTTGTAGTAGTGATTGTAGGCTGAGTAACCTCCGTGTTCAGCCTGAGGCCCGTGGTTTGCTGCATAGTTGCAGCAGCAGTGGTATTTGGTGGTAACGTCAGCGCCTGCGTCGTCGCTTCATCTCCAGTCACAGTCGGAATGGTCGCCGAGGGCGTTGTCGTGGTTACTGGTGTCAGCTGAAGGCTGTCATTGGTCACAGTGTCTTGGCTTGCGTTGGTCCAAGCCGTGGTAGATTCTGGTGGCGTTTCTGCTCTCGCTGTAGCGGTCAGCAGTAATGTTGACGTGGTGGTGGGTGATGAAGATGTGTTTATGGTGGTCGTGTGCCGTGAGGTGCTTCTAGTGCGCACGGGGACAGTGGTGTTCCACTGGTATGTGGAGAAAGGGCTGGTGACGTTGGAAGGCAGTGTGATGTCATGGTCTCCGACTGTGGAAAGGAGCGACTCAGGGACAGTGGGGAGATCCCAGGCTGGCAGGCTGCTCACTGAGTCCTCTACAGAAAGAACACATTTCAAAGATCAAACATATTCAAATGTTTCCTCTTGCTCTAATAAATCTCATAAAAAACATGTCTAACCATGAATTTATCAAATTATCTAATAACCAAAATACAGAATACTGTGAGACATTTGTTTGCACTTATGTAACATGAGGTGTTACGTGATGCATGATGGGAAAATGAGCGGGCTATTGTCAGTTTGATAATACAAAAGAGGAGGTGCGCTGTAGTCTTAATTTTACAAAGAGAAATTCCATTTCACTGTGTAAATCAGAGAAGCATTTGAACCAGGGGTTCATGTAATCCATCTAAATCAAATGAGAACAAATGCCCATGTGCGTGTGTGTGTGTGTGTGTGTGTGTGTGTGTGTGTGCGTGCGTGCGTGTGTGTGTGTGTGTGTGAGATGATCGATGAGAGATGTAAAGCAGGGTGGAGTGAACAGGAGTCAGTCAATCCTTTCAGACTGAGAGGTTCCCATCACCACATGAGGACGTGTTGAATTTTAACTAAATGTGAATAAGTGTGATATGATGATGATGATGATGATGATGATGAGATGGAGGAATTACCTTATGTACGACATCACCATTATTGTGATAATGGCGTGACAGGATTTAGGGAGAAAGAGAGGTGGTAGAAGGGGACAAGGTATGATCATGGTGAGGATGAAGATGAGGACATAGATGATGATGATGATGATCGTGGAGTGATGAAGGTGATGGTTGGTTAAGTGGCTGTGGGGACAGTCATGCTGAGAGTTACATTGTAATAACAGTCATGATAAAGATTGATAAAAAACAAACTGTGATGTTAAAGCTCGGGCTGAGCAACTGCTCAACTCGTCCTTACTGGAGATAAATGACAAGCTTTGGCTAAGTAACGCTAACTTAATTATTTGCCTTAAAGAAATCTTGTGTATCTACTTAATGGAGCATGGTGGACGAATGATTTTTGTGCCTGCCACATAATCGCAATGCCAACGGTCCCTTGTTTGCATATCCTGCCCTCACTCTCACCCTACGTTTCCTGTCTGCCTCTGTTCTATTAAACTAGTTTAAAAATGCACAACAAAAATCTAAGCACGACTGGCCTGTTGTAGCCAGTCCTGTCTAATCTATGACTGGGCCGTTGCAGTTCGGGAGAGGGAGTTGAACAGTTTCGCTATAGAAAATATAATGACGTTTAAATGACAAACAGCTCAATACCCAGACTGGTGCTGCTGTTGCTGCTGGAGGAGTTGCTGTGGACGGCGACCGGAGACACGTTTGGTCCTACTGTCTGACCATCTTTATTACTGGCTGGAGAGGAGGGGGAAGGCAAGGGGGATGCTTTTGTGGAAGAGGTCTTGGATGATGATGAAGAGAAGCTTTTGGTCCAAGCGGCTTTAGACAGCAGCCCTAAAGGTTTTCCCACCGCTGGTGCTTGCAACTCTGATGAGAAGGCTGCCTGGTCTCTCTGGCCCATCTGCAGCTTCTGCTGCCCCAGCCAAGCAGCCGGTCCCTTGGGCACGCTTGGCAGGTTACCCCCTTCCCTGTCCACAGGCCTCCATTCAGCCCCTACTTCAGCCCAGGCACCAGTACCCGTCGTAATCCCAGTCTCGGCAAAGACTTTGCCCTCTGCTCCAGTGCGCACTCCTGCTTCTGTTTCAGTCCAAACCGCTGTTCTGGCCTCAGCAAATACTTTGCCATGAGGCCAAGCTGGAGGAGCAGCAGCATCCGTCCCATCCATATCGTCTTTGTCTTCAGCCTCAGCTATGTGTTCTCCACTTCTGGGGGTGGCTGAAAGGTTGGAGGGCACTGCAGCGTCCAGAGGCAAGGCAGGCTGTCTCACTGACTCGTCATGACCTCCCTCAGCTGTGGGAAACAGAAAAACAGAAGGAGAAATTAGAGGATGAAAAAAAACAGAAATAGTGTAGTTTAATTAGGAGTTAAGTCAAGCAGTGAGCTAGTGACTCACTGGTCCCACAGGCCAGACCGTGACTTCTATGGAAAGTCAGCTAACATGTGCCCTGCCATAGACATAAACACATGCAGCTCTTCAAACTATTTGTCCACATAATGTCACCACAACTGTCCAACTGTCAACTGCTCTGCTCACACACACACAGACTCATTATGAGGTACGCACACCTTTCCTCTGCTCTCTGGCAACCACACACATGTGCACATTATTCTTTCTCTCCTCTCACTCACACACACTTATCCAGGGGGATTTAAAAAAACAAAACTCTAAAACTGTGACTGTGGAAAAGCAGTAATAATGTCTGAAGTAGGTCACTTATGTTTTCGGAGGATAAAGCACAGGGAATTAATTTAGATGTTCCAGAGTGCATAAACGAGGACACATGCACACCCTAATCAGCTGTGATTTCACAGATGCTAATCTGATCTGTTAGGTTAGCCATGCTAGTCTATGGATTTATTATTCCTAGAACATACACGAGCACTCAGGCAAAGCTCATAGATCACGCTGCAGTATATTTCTACAACAAAGTCTGCAGTGAATTATTTTTTAAGTAATGGACTCGTTTTTCATTTTCTAAAGTTGACACAGAAAGAGTCAGACCCATGGAAACAGCGCGACAAAGATAGCATCCAGTCAAAGCGGTTCTACTACATTCTGTGAACTGTCTTCATCTGCCCTGTAGCATCATCAAGCCCTGAACATTTGGCAGGCTGAGACGATTATGCCAGTTAATACATTCAGTCTCAAAGGCACCTTGCCGTAGTGGAACGGAAAGATGAGAAGAACCTACGCTGACCGTCTGACTGGCTCATACGAGCCGTCTCACTGGGTCTGACAATGTTTATTGCATTTGCTCATTTGTTCGGGAGAAGAGAGGTTAGGCTCTGGCATCGCTCCAGGCTGACGTTGAGTTTCTTCTGTTCTCTGTGCGAGGAGGAAACAAATGCTGGAGCCGAGTGCAGAGTCATTTAAGCCTGCAAATTTGTTAAGTGTGCATCGGTGTCACGCACTTCTCACTTTCCAACACGCCTCTGCAAAGCGCTGGATCATTAAAAGACAGTGATTCTGAGCAAAAGAAGCTTTACAGGACCACTTCTGGGCTTCCATTCAACCACAATTTTAAAACTTTAACCACTGTCGCTGAGCCGTCTGTTTCTTGTGATGGCTGAGATATCATAAATATCATTAAAAGAAAGATTTACCAGGTTTTTTTCCCTTTGACAGTGTATTGCTGCCAGCACCTTCAGCTCTGTGAGTCAATTTTAAAGAGAGATGAAAACATCGGCGAGCACGGCTCCACAAGCTCTGGGGTAAATTGCTGACAGGAAGCTCCACCTGAGCACAGAAATTCCTGCTGACAGTCATCTAACTCTTTGTGTATTTGTATAAATTAAGACTGTCTGATAAACCGCATCAGCATTTATGTGTGTTAGCTACAATTTTACAGATATTAGACATGGCACATACCTGACAATGCCAAGCAATGCTGTTTCAATGGGACAGTAGACCTGCACTGATCAATGCTTTTGTAAAAACACATAACACATGGAATGAATGCCAGTAACAATATAACTCAGTTGATAATGGGATCTCTCACTGAATACTCAACCATTTGGCTCTTTGGGTGAAAGAGCACATGCCTGAAAACAGCTATCAGCAATCAATTCCTGTGATTGCAATAATGGAGAGATGAACGAATAGATGGAGGGATGAATGAATGGCTCAATGGATAGTGTGGATCAAATGGAGGACCGTCCTACATGCACGACTGTTAGCAGTGTTTTGACCGTTTTCTCCTCCAACAGTTTGCCACCTGCTCTGGCTGAGAGCAACATATGTGACTTCCATCGGACCTCTGGGAAAGAAAGGCCTCCACTGAGAACAAATATGGACAGGTTGGATGGATGGATGGATGAATGGAAGAGCTGAAGCAGCGTGGTTGAGAGATAATTAATCAGAGAAGAACTGACCTGCTTCATCCACCAAGACGGAACACGTGGGTCATTTTTGCCTGTTTACGTGTTAGAACATTCAGCTTATGGCAGATTATGAGAGTCATCACATGGAAGCAGCGCACAAAGCACTGCTGGCTATTTGCAAGGCTTTAGACCTGTGTCATTTTTTGTATTGACCATAGAGATTTACCAGCTGGCTCTGTGTCCACTGCCCTGTTGAATGGCCGCAGATGCCAACACGATCCTGTAAAGTCTTGCCAGATCACTACAAGCTTTCTGAACATTCAGATAAGCCGTTCCCAGGTGTCTGTGATAACATAATGGTAAATGTCCATGGGCTACGGCCACGGTTTTGCCCTCTTTAGCCCTGTGTTGTGTACATTGGGATGTAGGCCAAGCAGAGTTGATCCATGCTGCCGTTCTTGTGGTGAGCGGGACAGGTGGTTAGGAAGTGTGAGAATGGTTCTCAGCCAACTGGTCTTCGGCTCAGAGAAGCTCAGGGGGTGCGAGTAAGGAAGGGGGAGTCTGGTTAACGGAGCCTGCCAAGTAGCCGACTGGAGGCAGGTTTTCATTACAGTATAGTACAAGACAGATGAAAAATAGGTTTTAATCTAATGACCAGCTGCACTGATCAGGATTGTTTTAGGTAAATACACAAGACTGGGCTGCAGTAGAGAGAGTGCCCCGTGATCCACCATGAAAAACCATAGTTTCCCCTCCATAGACAAAAAGAACGCAATGTTTTTAAAAGAAGATGGATCCACTACTAAGGCCTGAACCTTAAGATGGTGGCAGATCTAAAATATATTACATGGGGGAGCAAAGGAGTGGCAAGAGGTCAAGGGAGGGTGGCAATGCTGGAGCTCCTCAGTGTAGCAGAGACCCATTACTTAAGTAAAAATGTGTTGTAGGACTACAAGCGAGGACCGTTATCGACTGTTGTAAAATCTAAATATTAGGGGTTTATGAATTAGGGTTAGGGTTAGTTAGGAATTAACTACTTAATTAACTAGCCGTGTCTCCATTTACTGATTTAACTAAACTAAATTTGGTTAATTTGTCAGGCAACACTGCCTTAACAAATTAATTCAAATTTATACTTAAATTTAGACATAAGGGTTGTCCCACTCACACTGGATGAAGGATGAAGCAAATGTCCAGTTCAATCAGGCGGGTAGCAAACCACATGAAGGAGAAATGGATGCTGGTTACCACATCACACATGGAAAGCACAACAAAGGTCAGAGGAGTGTTTCCTGGTCATCTTCCCTTCTTTAAATGACAGCAGGGCAACAGGCACGAAACGCACATCCTTACTGACCTGTCCGGTGCTAATGTGTAAAAATATTTTAGATTTTTTTCTCACAGTATAAATGTAATATTCACTGCTCAGCTGTATTGATACCAGCAGCATTTATTGTATCTCAGCTGTTTCAGGCTGATCAGTTAGGGAACTGTTAGATCGTTCACTTGAAATACTCCCACGTGGATTAACATGGAAACCTATGAGACTTAGACTTAGATTGAACATGGCTATCCAAAAACAAAAGACTGGCTAAAAGAAATTGAAATCTGTGCACAACTGCATGTGCTGCTGGTGACAAGCTCAGAAATGAAGTCATTTGTGAAAGGTCATTTTATGCAAAGTCCAGCATTGCATGTTGAGCAGAAAGAAAAGGTCATAGCATCAGGGCGTGTGTTTAGGGTTTGCTAAAGAGCGAGTGGTTGGAGGATGAGGAAAACGCTGTTTTCAGTGCCAGCGTGTCTTAATAAGAAAACATGTTTTAAATAAAGCATTTGCAGATAGAGTGGGAGTGCTGCTAGCAAGTCGAAGCGCAGATATACTCGATGTGGTATGAGACTCAGTGGGCGTAAGGATGGTCCGCAGCCAGTAGATTTTGCCCAACAGAGTGAGTCCATCCAACAGGACATGGACATGTAATCATTTCCTGGAACTATTCAGGGCATCCATCTGTCTGTGAAGGCGAGAACTATTTGGAGGGATTGTCGAATAACTGGATCATCAGGTAAATAAATTAATGGTGAGTTGCAGAAGGGGATCACTAACTAACTACCAGCGATTTTTATGTTAATTTTCGGTGGAGCTTGGTTTTAGTCCTAGTCTCTACTCTGACCCTTTTCTCAATGGTCATATTTCCCAGTAGATTAGTTTGATCCATGCTTCTGATTTAAAAAGGTCAGACAACACAGAAATATTTCCAAGTGCCCAGTCATTTTTGCAAGGATGAATAAACGGATTGGCACAAGCCAAGGTGTCATAATAGTGATTGGATTATGTAAGAATCTAAGAGATTGGTTTTCTTGTAATTTCACATACAGCATAGCAACAATGCTGAGATGTTTGTTATTCTCCAAAGATTGATAGTGTGTAGCACTGAGAAACTGTGCCTCATTAATACTCAGAAGAGATGCCAAAGTGAAAAACTGCCTGACAACAACATTTACCAAGAACGTGAAGCTTCACAGTATTTATAAAAGACCCAATCAGAAATAGGCCGGTTTCAGATGACTCTGAAGTTTTTTACACTACACTAACTGACATGACCTGCCACAGTCAATTCATCCAGTACAAAGTGGATGGATGGATGGATGGATGGATGGACGGATGGATGGACAGATGGATAGACGGATGGATGGATGGATGGATGGATGGACGGATGGATGGACAGATGGATAGACGGATGGATGGATGGATGGGCGGATGGATAGACGGATGGATGAACGGACAGATGGATGGATGGATGGATGGATGGAACAGTTAACAGTGAAGCATCAGTTTCTCTAAATTGCATCACCAGCTTAACTGAAATGAGCTCACACACAATGTTCACTTATGGTCTGTTTGTCACCCGCGTGTCACTAGTTGAACCAATCAAAATTGAATCTGGAATACCTGAATACCTTATTCGTTTTGTAGAAGCATTGAGGTAATAGAATCCGCAGGTGCAGCAATATTAATTTTATATGTTCAAGAAGAAGAGACGGAGGAATCTGTAACTGGCAACAAGAAAACAGAGTCTGTACAGTCTGTAAACCTGGTCTAATCAATAATACACCACAGGATATAATCTTTCCTATGGTAAATTACATGTAATAGAAGAACCACTACAAATCTACCCCCAGACTCACAGAGAGATAAGTGCAATCAGATACTCACTAACACTCACTGTGTTCATTTGCAGAAATGTTACTGACATGGAAATGTTCAAATGATCAAATCTACTTTTCATTTTTAAAAGTAGAAACTCAATGTGTAATTCAGTATAATTTAGCAGTAAAAGTTATGGACTTATTTAATGCTGCAGCTGAGCTGTAATGATATTAAAACGCCATCCATAAACTAGATGTGAGGTTTTAGGTTTCGTTATTTTGTGTGCATGGGTTTGTGTATATGTGTGGTCTTTAGAAACGGAGGGTGGGGTCAGTTCAGATCTAAACATAAAATAACTGCTGGGTCAGGCCTTGTCATGCAGTTACTGGACATGAATGGCAGAGAAATAACTTTCAACTTTATTTATTTATATAGCACCAATTCACAACATAAGTCATTTCAAGGCCCTTTACAGTGTAAGGTTGAAGACCCTACACATGATATAAATATATACAGAAAACCCAACAGTTCCACTTGAGCAAGCACTGAGGCGACAGTGGATGATTTATCTGAGTTCAGACACATTTCATAGTGAACAAATTAGGATCATTCTGAATTTTCTATGTACAATTTCAAGGCTTTGATTAAATAGAAAAAAAGGATATATCTCATAACCTCAGTTATACTTATCTTTCATAGAAGATGTCAGTGTTATGCTGAAAACTCAGTGAACTAATGCCAGGTCAGTCAGCACATGAAAAGAAACAATACAAAGTCTAAACCTATTTGAGGTAACAGTAAATCAACAGCCCCTTTCTGCTTGACAGCAGCACTGCTTCTGCTGCTTGGTCTCCACAGCAACCACGGGGATGCTGTCACCAGGGTAACCATTACCATAGATAAAGAAGGAAACCGAGTGCTCTGCGCCTATGTGACGTCTGCCCTGTCTGTCGTGTATCGACAGACAGGACAGACGTCGCAGCTTGAAATCAAGCTGCGACGACAAAGAGCTGCAATGAGGTGATACGATGTTATCGAAAAAGAACACAAAGCAATTTCACGCAACAAGTTTTTGTTCACTCTGAGAGTGAACAGAGCACAAAATCAGTTTGTGCCATTTAGTAAATACAAAGATGGCTTCATTTAGGAAGGTTTTATGAGCTGAAAGAAGTGCTGATAACGTGAAGAAAACATTTGTCCTCTTATTTGGCTTCTTATCAGAGCAAAGCACATGATCACAAACAGCCACGACGCTCTACAGGAATCAGATCGAGTCCAACCTATAGTCACATCAGCGCTCTACATTTCCACAGCTTATGATAAGACGATGCATTGGACACGTTTTGTAATGGCGGGATTAAAACGCATATGAGGGCTTAACACACTGTTAACAGTTCAAAGATAAATGATGAATGGACCCATAAATTGTTTATTAATCTTTCATAATAAAATTATGATCACTGGGGAAGGACAACGGATTGGCGAAAACAAAATGTCTGCTTTCACGTGAAATTATTTACAGCATTTAAAACAGAAACATTAGGAAGGACAGAGCAGAGTGTGTAAAATAGAAATAATAAGCACTGGTGTGAGCCGGAGATGGTGCTAAGGGATTGTCTGCCCATGTGATTACGTAACTGCAAAACCGGGGCAGTTCAATTAAATAAACATGTGTGTGTGTGTGTGTTAACGTGACAGCTGTTGTCCGTTTGTGTGCGCATCATTGGTGCCCTTAATAAAAGCACGACCGTGTCACCCTCTGTGTATGTGGCACGTATAGCCACGTGACTTTCCAGTGTGCAGAGAGAGGTACGGCGTTACACGCAAAGTGCAGGTCGCTACGACAGCACTAGACAGGCTGTGTGTGTGTGTGGTGGTACAGGTATAAGCTCAGGAGCTTCGTTGCATGTTCTCATCCACTATCATCCATCCTCTGGTCCTGCTAATTGGTTAGCATCAGGATGTTGTAGTAATATATTACGAGAAGCTGGATATTGATCAGAAAGTGAGGAGAAAAAAAAGGAAGAACTCATTATCAGTTAAATCCTTCATGTTGGCCTCCAGGGCTGTAAATTAAGTGCACCTTCTTCTCTCAAGCTAAACTCCTGCACGCCCTCTCAGATCTGTGGTTAACCCTTAGGGCTCACACGTGCGTATTTTACGCTTTCTTTGTCGTTATTTTTTTTAATATTTTGGCTGTTTTCATGCATTTGGCGTGAAACTTTGAACAAATGTGTATTTTTACTTGGTCCTGGT